>OY744529.1:113378453-113548453 GCA_963556195.1 Sepiola atlantica
GGAGGGGAGGGGGGCACGCTGAATTCCCTCAACATTAAAACTTTCCTCATGTCTTATTTTTTCTCTTGTGGGGAGGCAAGTAAATGGGAACCTGTTATGGTACCTTACCTATAACGGACTTTGGACTCTTCCGTTCACCATAAATATTGGGAGCACCTGCTCCTCAGTGCTGCACCAACCCCAGCCCGCTCAGTTTTTCCTTAACTTCGGTTGATTAAGGATTTCGGGGTGGGGTAATACCAGTCGAGGATTCGTTCTCGACAATCAGTCCGGCAGAAACTGGGCCATTTCGGTGGCCTTTTATCTGTCAGGCTGAGGTATTGGTCCTGGATTGTCCTAGGAGATGCACCCTCCCAGGCCTTGCCTCCCCTCTTTGGGGTGGTGTAAGTTCATTGCTTACTGCCTGAGGCGCCCTGACCAGGGAATGCCGACGAGGTTGCCCGGGCTATTTTTGATAGGTCAGAGTGCTCCTTCTTTAGGAGCGCTGGCTTGATTTCCCCACCTTCCGACCTTGTGTCACATATTCCTGCGGTGGTCAAGAATTAAATACCTGAACCAACCCCAGTCTATACTGGCAGTCAAGAATGACGTACAACCCCTCTTGTTTCTCTGTTGTATTAAACTTTTCCTCAATATACTTGTTTTCTCTAAACTCCGAATTTGTGTTTTCATTCCGGCCCCTTTACAAGGTCACAACAGAACCTTTCCTTTGCTTCAACTTAATTGTTATCAAATGAATGCAATCACCATCATCATAACAATTGAGATGCACCTGCAAATATCTAAAGAGAAGCTGACTGCCTTTTATCAAAGCAAATCTAATCCTCATCCTAGCAGCTCGGTGGTAATAATAGCAAAATATTTGGCACACGTTAAAAGAAATCCTGCGTGCGATTCAAGAAGAACAAACAAACCGACTACGAACGAGATTTAAAACAAAAATAGTCGTAAGCTGCGGTCATTCAATCTGTGGCATAGTTAACAACGTCGAAGCGTGACAGATCAACGAAAGTGCTATCACAAACTGGATTAAGACAAAAATCTGAAATCCATCTGTCATCATCGGCCAGTATCTGGTTGACACAGATCATATCAAACAACCCAAGACTGTTCCTTGTTGTTGATTCACAACCGATCGTCGGCTTGCAGGGTCATTCCCAAATAGCCACCCATCTAATTAGTGACCCGGCTCGATGTAGCTTAACTTTAGTGATCTAACAAGAATCAGTGTGTCAACATTATAACCGTCAATGAGACGGGCTAACAAAAAATCATTTTTCAGACTTAAGTGTGACAGACCAACGAAAATGCTATTTAAAATGGATGCATCTAGAATGAAACATCCATTTAATCTGAACGCTATTTTAAAATGTGCAACAGACTGATGGACAGACAGAGCCTCTTCTAGAAATGTGTGGATGCATCAAAAACAAAAAAAGTAAACGTGGCATTTCGAAGCCAAAGAGGAAGATACGGATGTAGACAGAAAATAGTCCGAAAGATAAAACCATAAATAGCAAATAATCAATAATGTACGCCACGTGCAATAAAGTACACAAGAAGACAGCGTTTGTAAAGACAGCCAATGAAGAAGCGTTGTTCCGATTTTAGATCAGATGATCAATTCTTTCTTAAATCATTTTGCATCAAGCCCCTATTTTGAGGTGGCCTTGAAACTAGCAACCCCCCCACCCCTCCAGACGGCAGATCGGAATTGGCCTGTCACCAAGAATCACAGTTCAAAAGTGACAAGTAATCCATATGGTATTAATGGACGAATATTTAATATAATTAGATCTTTCCTAACAAAAAAGAAAAATCCAGGTTGCCCTCAATGGCCGTTCATCCAAACAACACGCCATAAATGCAGGTGTACTCCAGGGGTCGATCATTGGACCTTTATTGTTCCTGATTTTCATAAACGACCTCCCTGATGACATTGTATCTGAGATAGGTATATTTGCTGACGACACCACGTTCTCTTGTCATGTGGGTAAAACGGACGCACACATATCCGAGGCAATGGCTGGATCCTTAAAAATTGACCTCCAGTCTGTAATGGAATGGGGTCATAAATGGATGGTAACATTTAATGCTGCAAAGACAAAGCTCCTTTCCTTCAACAACTACAAGAAACCTCTTCAACCACCGATTGTCATGGAAAATAACTACCTGAGAGTCCAATGTTCTAACTCCTTGGCCTAACATTTACAGGTAACATGAATTGGAACAAATACATAAAAGACATTGCCAAGGCTGCTGCAAAGAAGGTGGGCTATCTCTACCGTGCTAGAAAACTTCTCACACCTGACAGTATCTTATATCTCTACAAAGCCACCATTCTGCCCATGTATGGAGTATTGTTGTCACATCTGGGCTTGTGCATCATCCACTAGTCTCTCCCTCTTAGACAAGATCCAAAAAAGAGTCGCTAATCTAATAGGTCCCTCACTATCCACCAAGCTCCAGCCCCTGTCCCATCGACGCAATGTTGCATTCTTGTGCTTGTTTTACAAGTACTTCAATGGAATGTGCTCCAATGTACTTGCTGTTTTGGTGCCTCCTCGACGTAAATACACTCGACCAACCCGACAATCAGCTAAATCCCATCTATTCACTGTGGAGGTCCCCAGATGCCGGAGAGCTTTCTACTTAAATAGCTTAGCAGCATTAAACGTTACCATCCATTTATGATCCCATTCCACTACAGACTGTAGGTCACTTCCTAAGGATTCAGCCATTGCCTCGGATATGTGCGCGTCCGTTTTATGCACATGACGAGAGCAGAACGTGGTGTCGTCAGCAAATATACCCATCTCAGACACAATGTAATCAGGAAGGTCGTTTATGAAAATCAGGAACAATAAAGGTCCAAGGATCGATTCCTAGGGTGCACCTGCATTTATAATCATGTTGTTTGGATGAATGGCCATCGAGGGCAACATGGATCTTTCTTTTGGATAGGAAGAATTTAATTATATTAAATATTCGTCCATTAATACCATATAAATTACTTGTCACTTTTGAACTGTGATTCTTGGTGACAGGCCAATTAATTATATTAAATATTCGTCTATATAAATTAATGCTCTATTAATTAGTAATGGCAGAAGTTCAGAAGTACTTTTTCAAGTTCCCTGAACGCACGATTAAAATTGAATGCTACCTGAATGAACAAAGAAAACAAACTGACTGATAGAATGAGAAAAGCTGACATAAAAATCGAATAAAGAGATTTGTTTGAAATTCCTCAAATAGATTTTCTCCCACGAACTATGCCCAACCCCACTCAGGTGAATCAGACGTCACACCTGACCTTTCTTCTTCCTTTTTAAAATGCGATATCTCTCTCATTATGGAGAAGGTAGCCAAAAAGCTCAACTCCTAAAACTATACAAGGTCGGAAATATGTGTATCGTTAGAGAGAAGCGTATGTGAAATGACAATGGGATGCTCGCAACAAATGAACAAGACAGAAATGCTATTATGATCACCTCAGAGGAAGATTAAATCTAAACAGTATAGGTAAGATATTGCTTAATGGCACATCAACCGTTTTTGGGTCATTTCATGCCATGAATGTAGAAGGAAATATCCTTTATTTGAGTCTTAAGTCAGTGGGTCATTTATAGTCATTAGTTAAGAGCTTTGCTATTTTGAATTGTTGTCATTTTGGTGAAGGTTTTTATGCTTCAAGTTCTTTATATCTTCAAATGTTTAACCATGGTTTGGTTGTTTTACGACATATCAACCCTTTTCGGGTTATTTAATGCCAAATCTGATCATTTTGGTGAAGGTTTTTATGCTTCAAGTTCTTTATATCTTCAAATGTTTAATCATGTTTTTGGTTTGGTTGTTTTGTTTTATGACATATCAACCCTTTTCAGGTTATTTAATGCCAAATCTGGTCATTTTGGTGAAGGTTTTTATGCTTCAAGTTCTTTATATTTTCAAATGTTTAATCATGGTGTTTGGGTGAGTGAAGGGGGGGGGGGAGAAGAAGGAAATTGTTTTTTGTTTTGGAAGGTTTTCATGCTTCAAGTTTTTTATGTTATAAGTAATTATTCATGGTGGTTGGTTGAGTGAAAGGGGTGGGGGGGGGGGAAAGAAGGGCAAGGGAAGAAGAGGGAGGGAAATTGTTTTTTGTTTTGGATTTTGCAGAAAATGATTGAGTTTTGCAACGGAAAAAAAAAAATAAAACATCAATGTTTGGTGCATTTTGAGTCAGGAAGTCAATAACTTCAGAGAGCCTGATTTGGTAGCGCCAGTAGGTTCTATTTGACCCATAGATAGGCCCCTTACAGGTACTACCACTCCGGGCCAGAGTGGACCTGGGAGCAATGGCAACTAAGGGGCAACTCCACATTCCCCACAGCTCCCAAATGGAGGCCTCACCACTGGATGTCTTTTAAGGTCATACCCAGGACCCTAAACAGTATAAGATGTGTGCAAAACAGGAGACTTTATTGATTTGGTCACATTGAAAATGGATGAGAGTGCTTGGATTAATAGATGTAGAAAAGTTGAGGTAGCCGAGTCAGTTGGTAGGGGAAGGTCACGGAAAAGATGGGAGGAAGTGATGGACTTGAGAGAAAAAGGGATAAATAAAGACTCGGCAAAGGATCGGGTAGAAGTCAATTTCTAAAAGCTGTCCAACATATGCCAGCATGCAAAATGGACGTTAAACCAAATATGATGGTGATGACTGACTTTTATCAGTTTTGTATCCTAATCGATTAGAAAAAGAGAAAATACACAACTGAGCAAAATAAATGAATATCAAGAAACGGTCCAATGAATGGGGAGACCAGCAATCACCGTGGGGAGCTGAGATCGTTAAACAGTCTATATTTATTGCATGAAAATACAAGTAGGCACAAGGCCAATAGATGGGGGTGGGGGTCATTCTTGAATCTATTCTAATCCTATTACCAGACACATTCATTGATCAATGCACACTAACAATTTCCATTCACAGTAACCATTTATCTATCCAACTCATAATTTATCAAACACCATAATACCGCACTCACTTAATGGGATAAACTAATGGTATTTATCTACCTCCCACTGCGGTAAGATGTGACACAAGGTCGGAAAAGTGGGATTTGAAAAACCAGCGCCCTAGAGAAAGAAGAGCACTCTGGCCGTCAAAAGTTGCCTGGGCAGCCCCGTCGGCATTCCCGGTATGGGCGCCCCAGGCGATTAGCAATAAACTAACCCCTTCTCAAAGGGTGAGAAGGCAAAGCATGGGAGGGTAGACCTCCTAGAACTGCACAGGACAATACCTCAGACCGGCGGAATCAAGGCCCGAAGGCCAAGACGGTACCGGTCTACAGAGTGAGCATCCATCGGAACAGATACTACACTCCGATCTTATTAGCCAAAATGCCATGGAGGATTTTGTGTTGAAGTTAATTTAAACTACTTAAACCATCTACAATGATGATACTGTTCATATTTATAACTTGCCCGGATTCATTAATGCCATAGTTTAATTTTTTAATTTATTAAAAAAAATTAAAAAAATGTAAGTCACAAAGAAATGGAGAAAAGAAATACTCAAAATGTAAGGGAGATATCTCCCTTACGTTAAAAATATGAATCATCTTTACATTTCGAGCTTTTTAGGTCATTTTAAATTGTCTCCATTGTAATAATCTCCTTTGCCAGAATAATTATTTTCAGTAAAAAATTAAAGTGAATTACACTTTTTTAATGCAAAGAACATGCTGAAAGGATATTAAAAAAAAAATCATTAGTTCCTTTTTACTTGCCTCCCCACGAGGGCAGACTTAAACACAAGGTCATTTTTTTTTTTAATATGGGGAAAATTCAGCTTCCCAAAAAGGGATACTCAGGATTAGGACAAAAATTTCAATTGCCTTAACCTTGAAGGAGTTTTACTTCACTGACCGAGGACAGACCAGATACTACACTTTCATTCCGGTCCGAAGACTGAGAAATATATTTTGATATCACCAGTTGAAATGAAATATCGACATGGAAAATCCGACAAGATAACTTTATATAATAGATTTATCTATCGCAAGAGGGAGAGGATTGAATAAGATCATAAAAATATCAGTAAGATGTGCTTGATATTGTTTACTATATCAACAAAAAGAGCATTTCAACCCAATGGACTATTATGTGTGGGGCGCAGTTAAGAATGACACCAACTGTACCGCCTGCAACACCAGGATTAAACTGGTGTTCAGGCATTTCTAGAAGGGACACGTGAAGGCCACATGCTCCAGGTTCAAGTCACAGACCGTGATGGAAGCTCAGGATGGCTTCTTGAGTGAGCTGTATCACGGAAATTGGTCATTAGAATTGTTTCTCTTCATGGAAAATAAATAGTCAAGATTATTTAAGCGTTTTATTTGATCAAATTCATCCTATGGTTGCGGAAATACAATCGTTTAGGATGCTAATGCCCCAACTGACAGTTAAAATTGTTACTGAATGGCATTAGGAACATCTCATCAAGTTGAACATCTTGTCTGGCCATCTTCAGATCTCAATATTATTGAATATCTGTGGTGCACAGGAACAAGTAAAGAGTCAATAGCAGCAGCACGACAAGAACTGAAGAGATCAACAAAAATTCAAACTTTGTACGAATTCATAGCGCATAGAATTCAAGTTGTATTTACTGCCAAAGACGGTCCTACCTCATATTAAAAGAAATTTGTTTAGAATTTTAAGGTGTTTCCATTAATTTTTAAATTTTTTTTTATCTTCCTCCCACAGCGGTAAGATGTGACACAAGTTCGGGAAAGTGGGATTTGAAAAGCCAGCGTCCGAGAAGGTGAGCACTTTGGCCTACAAAAAATGCCTGGGTAGTCCCATCGGCATTCCCCGGTAGAGGCGCCTCAGGCAGTAAGCAATAAACTTACTCCTTCCCAAAGAGGGGAGGCTAATGCCTGGGAGGGTGGACCTCCTAGAACTGCACAGAACAAACCCACAGACTGGCGTCATCAAACCCTGAAGGCCAAGACGATACCGGTCTATGGGGTGCAGTATCCATCGGAACAGATACTTACCTGGCACACGCTAGGAAGTAAGTGTAGTATCTGTTCCGATGGATACTGCACCCTATAGACGGATGTCGTCTTGTCCTTCGGGGCTTGATTCCACCTGTCTGTGGGTTTGTCCTGTGCAGTTCTAGGAGGTCCACCCTCCCAGGCTTCGCCTCCCCTCTTTGGGGAGGAGTAAGTTTATTGCTTACTGCTTGAGGCGCCCCTACCGGGGAATGCCGACGGGGCTGCCCAGGCAATTTTTAAATGGCTAGAGTGCTCACCTCTCGAGCGCTGGCTTTTAACCCCACTTACTCGACCCAAGCTGTGGTCACATCTTACTTGTGGGAGTAAGATAAAACTGGCCTTGTGCCTAACTCCTGCAGAGGAGTAAATAAAGATACTACACTCTCAGCCAAAAGGCCAATCAACCCTTGTATATACTTGAAAATGGATGACATCATAAAAGATGGAATTGTAGCTTCATGATGTCATCCATCTTTCTTTATGACGTCATCCAGTTTGCATAGTGACAAGATACAGCAATGATCAGAATAAAAATAGAAAAGAACAATTTTTATTGAATCATCAAGTGGTTTAAACAAAGAATATATAAAACTTTTTTCCTTTCCTTAAGCTATAGATTTTCTGATGATAAAAGCTTGCATATTTGAAAATCCATGGGTTAAGGAAAGGAAAAAAAAGTGTATTTATATATTCCTTGTTTAAACTACTTGATGATTCAATAAATATTGTTCTTTTTCCAATTTTTATTCTCATCATTCATTTCATTTTATAACTGCTCTATCTCGTATATTGAGCATTGACTATTTATGATAAGATTATTTTAAAAGATAATATTTTATCTTTATCAACTCTCCATTATAGATGCTCCTTTTAAGTTGCAAATTACTGGTCGCTATAATAAAAAAAAACAAAAAACTCAGCAGTAGATATTTTTAAGAAACCAAAACTAACACCGCCTGAAGATGATTTGACGAATCAAATCAAAAGTACCCAAGGAAAGAAAATGGAACAAGAAACCCATGGAACTTACAGCAATTTGACCGAAACATTAAATGGACCATTCGGAAAATTAAAAAAAAAAAAAAAAATCTTATCAAGCAAAGACACTCCGTGCTATTTCCTGAAACGCTAGCGTATGTAGGTAAAAAAAAATTAATATTTATTTAAAATTAATATTATAAACCCCTTAATAAGATTAAAGTTGAGCCCTGTTTGGGGAAAGTTAAAAATAGACTGACACGTAGCTATAATACATATTTCGACAACATTCGTAGAATCTCTAGTGAGTCTTTCTTGATATACCGCCCTTTGCATAAATAGAACTTAAATTCCCTTCTTGAATGTGGTAATGTCCCGTGGCCTAATGGTTACAGCGCTTGCTTACGGAGTCTAGGTTGACTGTGGCAGGGGTTCGAACAGTGCGACCATCAGAGATTATCATCCCTGCACTGATGAGAGCGAAAGCTTGAAACGCTAGCGTATGTGGGTAAAAATAATTTAATATTATATATGTGTGTGTGTGTGTGTGACTGTCTATGTTCTGCTTTAAAGGATTGCTTACTCGTTGTACATTGAATGTTTTAGATGGTGGGAGGAAGGGCGAATGAGACAAGTAGTAGTAAGAGGAGGAGAATAGTGGGAGTAGTAGTAAAAGTAGTTTAAGAGGAGAGTAAGAGAATGACAAATAAAAAAGTATAAAAAAAATTAAAAAACTGAAAATTACAGAACATTATAAAAATGATAATACAAGGTTGAGAGCTGGGATCAAAAATACACAATGGTTTCCATTCATATTGGTCAACACCGAGTGGATCTTCCAGTATAAAAAGCAAAATAATGAAAAAATTGAATAGTTCTAGTAATTAATAATGTCATATATGATAAGTAATTTAAAATGAAAACAATCTTTCACAGACAAAAAAAAAAATCATGCGCTCTGGATTTTTTTTTTACATGAATAAAAAAAAAAGCTAACAAATGCAAAATGATTTGATTTTTTTTTTCTTTATATGTCGAACACAAATATATTTTTTATATGACAAACAATCAACGAACACTCAAGAATGAAAAGAAGACAAAGCCATGCAATTGAGTGCACAAAATAAAGACATCTTTATGTGGCTGTTTTTAATTCAAGATAATCTTTTTTGTTTGTTTTGTTTTTTTTAGTAGAAAATACACTAGACCAATTCAACAATCAGCTAAATCCCATTCACTTTGGAGGTCCCCAGATGCCGGAGAGCCTTCTACTCGAATAGCTTCTTTCCTCGTGCTGCTGGCATCTGGTACTCCCTCCCTGCTCCCTGTTTCTCCGACTGTACCGGCATACAGAAATTTAAAACTAATGTAAAACTGACATCTCACTACACAGCTCCCAACTTAGAATGACACCCAAAACCTACACCCTAATTCTCAGTAACCCCTTACGTCTACAGTGGTGGCCTGCCTTGTTTGGGGTGAAATATGTTTTAAAAAAATTTTTTTTTAAAAAGCCATGCAATTGAGTGCACAAAATAAAGACAACATCTTCATACTCTGTGGCTGTTTTTAATTCAAGATAATCTTGTTTGTTTTTTTTTTTTGTTTTTTTAAGTAGTAAATACACTAGACCAACTCAACAATCAGCTAAATTCCATCCATGGAGCCTTCTACTCCAATAGCTTCTTTCCTCGGACTGCCGGCATCTGGATTTCCCTCCCTGCTCCCTGTTTCTCCCCGACTGCACTGACATGCAGAGGTTTAAAACAGACATCTCGCTACACTGCTCCCAACTTAGGATGACACCCAAAACTTACATCCTAATTCTCAATAACCCCTTACGTCTACAGTGGTGACCTGCCTTGTTTCTGGTGAAATATGTTTAAAAAAGAAAAAAAAAGAAAAAAAAAGGTTAAGAAATGTATAAGTTTTAAAATTAGAACAGATATTCTTAATCTTCCATTTAATGTCTTTATCGATAAAAATGCTATTTCAAACTTACGGACGTGTGGACTGACAGAATGTGTCTCATATAAAGATACGTGTATTGTAATAAATAAAACTGCCCCCCCCCACCATAGAACAGCGAACGAGACATGCAAAAAGCCAAATGTCGGTCAGCCTTTACCCAACTTAAACTTCGACAAACGAACAGACCAAGGGCTACAAAATTTAACGAACATGGCCTTCAACCAACAGGACCTTCAATGAACACTCAACAAAAATTGGTTATTCAATGGGAGAGCGAGCTTAAAACGGAATCTTACTAGAGAAGTGAACGGAAGGTTACTCACCGAAGAACTGACTGAATACTGCTTATATTGAGTCGAAAATGTTACTGATTGGTCAACAAAATGAAACATTTGCACAACCGGATGTGGCTCATTTCATTTGGACTAGTGTGGGCAGCTGTTGTAACTGGGGGCAATGAGCAATTCATTATTTCTATCAGATCTACTACATGGTGGCACCTAAAAATGCTACATGGTGACACTTAAAAATGCTACATGGTGGTATCTGTGAATGCTACATGGTGGCATCTACAATGCTACATGTTGACATTCAAAAAATGCTACACAGTGGCATTTAAAATGTTATTTCAAACAAACTTAAGTGTGACAGACTTACGAAAATCCTATTTAACAGACCGATAAATGCTATTTCAAACTTAAACGTGACAGACCAATGATTAGACGTATCTAAAAATGTTCTGAAAATGATTCACAAAAACATCATCTTCAAAGTTAATGGCATCTCTACATGTAAAAAATTGTGCGTCCATGTGTTTCTCATGACTATGCGACTTACACATTATTTTTTTTAATTTACTACTAGCAGGGCTACCCGGCGTTGCTCGGGGTCCTAAAAAACAAAATCGAAGAGGTTAAAAAGTGTGTGTACCATCTTTATATTAAACTTCTCTCTACTTTTCTCTATCTGTAATTTTTGCCTCCTTCTCAGTTTTCCTCCTTGAAATAAAAAATGCAATAACAATGTACGAAAACAAATTTTTAAAAATCCTATTTAAAAAAATAATTTAACGTAGTGAAATAAGACAAAGTTTAAAGTTCACTACTAGAGAGAGAGATAGACAGAGAGAGATAGACAGAGAGAGAGAGCAAGAGAGGAGAGAGAGCAAGAGAGGAGAGAGAGGGAGAAGGAATAGGAGGCAGGGGGGGGGGGGGAGGAGGGAGAGTAAGCAAATGATTGCCTAATTAGTATTCACTCTCCTTTTCTCGCACAGTTGGTATATGGAAAGGTTCACCCTCCCTGCATTTGCCACATAATCAACATCCTCTTCTCTATCAACCTGATTACTGATTTAGTATTATTAAATTTAGTAGCCAGTGCTCAGCTGTCTGACCAGTTGAGCTAGAACTAAATCAAGATCAGATGACAGAGTTGGCATATAAGCAGACTGGGATTTTCTTTTATGCTAAGATAGTCAAGTCAATTCTCTGGGTTCTGATTGGCTGCTAGTCCATGAGTGGATACTTTAAATATAAATATTGCTTCATTTAAGTCAAAGTTTGTCTACCAATTAGTAATTGGTAATAAGTGTCATTTTGATTCTACAGATACTAATGATTTGTGTTTATTATTGAGAACAATTGATCAAGCCACAGAGAATCATCACCGGATGGTGTCCAATCCAACAGAGCAGATTACACGACCAGCCAGCAATCTTACCAACATGTTCACATTCACCTCTGAAGAATCAAGATGGTATATGACATACTTAGTTGTTAAACCAACATGAGGACACCATTCGAATTGTAAATCATATAAATTAGATTTGTAGATGGAGGAAAGGACCACAAAGACATCAGATTACATGGTGGTGAAAGAAAAAGTTGTGAAGTGCATCAAAGAAAATCTGCAACGATTAAGTGAATAAGGATATGGATCTGGTGACGAAGAGGACAGCAAGAAGAGTAATCTACAAAACCAATGTGGAGAATGAACAAGTTAGTGTAATGTTTTGCATTTAGAGTTATCTCCCCTCCATCAAGTTGCCAGAGTGGCCTCCCCTTTTATATAACAAGTTATAAACAAACACGACCGATGTGATTACGTGGCACTTAAGCGTCGGTACTGATTGAAGCCACAACCATATCTCTTTGCCTTTTGTTTCTTTCTTTGCCTTTCATTTTAACCTCGCGAGCTGAGTCTACGATATTACATCAAGTGACAAGAATTTTTTAAGTGAAAAAAAAAAAGGCAGATTTCTGCAAAAAAGTGGAGGACTCACATCCATGGGCAGCTTAAACGATTTAAGCGGAAATCCACTTTTCCTGAATTAAAAAAAAAGTGAAATTCTGAAAAAAAAAAAAAAGTGGAGAACTCACATCTCAGATCAACAAGACCTAAAACACTTTTTGCCGGCGGCAACGTCACCTAAGTTGAAAAGCAAGATCGACAATAAACTTAAATCTGTATCTATCAATCTGGTGAAAAATAACCTTACTGTGTGACAAAGTGTCCGGAGCCCCATGGGGAACGGGTACCCTGGTTACGCACTAATATGCATCTTGGTGGTGATGCTAGGCCCTGTGTAGAGACGAAGTGGAGATATAAAACTAGTATATATTTGACGTGGAAACAAACTTATTCAGACAATGGGAACAAGGCGTCGGTTTGTCTGGCGGGGTCGTGTTTGGTAGTCAACACCGATCGCCACCACACAAAAGAAGAGAGTTGCCAGATGGGAAGTTAAAAAAATCCATAATCTCAGCGTTAATTCTAATAAATATCAACAAAGAGATATGGTTTTGAGTAAGGATACGCTTTGGATTTGCGATTCTGAAGGTCTGCTTTGATTTAACGGATAGGCAATTAGGCTTGTCATCGTTAACCACGAATTCGGTGAGAGATCGTCACCAGCTGTGTGGCAGGATGGGGGGGGGGGCAATTGTTTTAGTGATAACGCCGGGCCAGAAAGAAAATTCCATTTATTTTATAGGCAGGGGAGTGAGGCGCCCGCCCCCACCCCCTGAGAGAGAAAGAGAGGCAGAGAGAAATATGGCAGAGAAAGGGGGGTACTACGAGAGACCCCTTCAATAAGAGAAGTAGAGAATGAGTAGAGACGGCGAGAGAGCCAGTCAAGGTCGGACGTTCGTCTGATGCGTGCCAATGAAGGCGTGCATGGCGAAGTAGAGAACGAGGAGACAGTCAGACAGAGAGTTGAATTGTCGTTAGAGTCGGACGCGCCCGACGCCGATGATGGTGCGCGACGAAGAGAAGAAAACCGAACGAACTCCCCATCGTCACTTCACCCACTGATTAGTGACTTAAACAACTTGTGAACGAATTCGCGCATGGAGAGAACTAACGAGATAACTTAGAAAAAATAACTTTTACGAGTACGATAGACATTAATCTAATGTAAAATCAATTCTTTTATTTTATTAATAATTAATCTTCCATACAAAAAAAAACCCGACCGAGTTGTTGAACATTGTTCTTTTCCTTTTGTTCTGCTTTGAATAATCTTTCGCACTCACAGAGCCAACCGATTGCTGTTCACCCAGTGATCGCTCGCTGATATAAACAGTTTCAACGTGGGAGTTGGACGAGACGACAAGATCGACGATGCCATCATCGTCGCCATCCCGGCCTAGAGGAATTTCGATCGACATATTTTTTTTATTGCCACTACGACGATCGGCTGAAGTGTGTTCACGGTCTGGCAAGACTGTGCGCACGAGTGGGGTTCACCGCAACCAGGATATCATACCTTTGTGTGTGCGGTTGACCACTATCCCCACGAGTGGGGTTCACAACTGTACGGGTGCGAAACATAAAGCAGTTAGAGTATCCAACCTTCATAGAATAGCGTTTTTACAGGTGTCTTGCCAATGACAAATCCTCCGAATGTATTCTCTTGATAAAGTCAAGAATACAGTTGTTCACCAGAGGGAAAAGCTTCTTCGAATCACAGAAGACCTCATCAGAAAGAGGATTCCACTGATTCGGCCATGAACTTTGCCATGATATGCGACCTGATATCTCTGAATCCTAAAAAAGACAGAGCAGTTAGCTGAAAATGAGGGTCTTCGCTGTCAAAATAGATATGACCTCCAGGGCCTTAATATTTACCGCCTTTGCTCGTGAGATCACAATCGCAGCTGAGGAAAATTTAAAAAATGTCAAACGCCTCGTCTGCAGTGATACGGTCGGAGGCATCTTATCAAATTGATCAGACTTAGTTCAGCCCATTACGAGTGATAGCCGCAACAATCATAATAAATCAATGAAAACTAATCATTAAATGTAAAATATTTCAATCCCAAATCTGACGAACGTTCGACGCAGTATCAATTTGCGATGGAGCTCATTCTTTGTATTTAACCGAACGAGTATTCCCTTTTGCATATCTTGCAAATTTGTGGTTCAATACTTAGACTCTCAGTCCTAGGAGGCAATACTTTCTACTTTGAGAGCAGGTTCATTGCCTGAGGCATCCACACTCGTTAGGAAGTGACGAGGAAACTGAAGTTGTCAGAGAAAGGCGACCCCCCCTTCATCGCTATTCCATCTCGCAGATGCAAGCCGATGACAAGCTGACATAGGTGAACATAACAGGGTTGCCATATGAGATATTTACATTAGGTGACTCAGCATTATAGCAACACAAATGCATAAATTCACTGGCAATATTTGATACATAGAAAAAAGCCTGCAACTTCGTGTTGTCAAGTTGAATCACGGTCGCGCGAACAATCTAACTTTGGAGCTCCTTGTGCTACATAACAACTACAAACACATCATATTTCTTCCTCCGTGTGCATAACATTACACTAAATCAAGGGAGGCGCGAGAGCGCTCTATCCCTTAATAGACTTCACGAATGGCCTATGCTGGAAATCTGATTTCTTTGATCAATCATAACTAAAAAACTAAAAAACCAATAAACCAAATTAGTTAAAAGTTTGCACAAAATTTTCATTTGATAGGTTCTATAAGTGTGTAGAATTTCAGCATCATTAGTCAAGGTAACCCAGAGATCCAGAAAGTTCAATCATGAAATCATGTTATCTGTGTGTACGTATGTACGTATGTGCCACCCTGTATCTCATCAACTATTTGATGGATTCAACTGATTTTTGGCAGAGATAGAGGTTCTAGGGTCTAGTTGATGCATTTTAATTTCAGTTTACCATATACCTTAGTTTTCCAGAAAATTCCAAAAAACCTTATGAGAAGGCATTGTATTGAGGCATAGCCTTTACAAAAGTAGTGACATTCCATAAAAAATGCCAGTATACTGAAATCATATACCCTTAATAGGGTTAAGATGAAAATTCATATACACTAAATGTACAAAAACAAGGAAATTCCCAAATTTTTACACTGGCATTTTTCATGGAATTTACATGAACATAGTTTCGCTCCCAAAACATCCCATTTGTGTGACACGTTAATATAGAATAGCTTCTCTCTGGACTACTGGTCGTCTTCAAATTAGATATCAACAAATACAGTCTCTTATAAATAATCAAATAGTGTTCATTCCATCCATTTTTTCTGATCCTCTCATAATATTCATCATTCAAATAACAATCTACCCATTTCCCTGGCCATGATTCTCATGTGACTTCAAGCCTTGCTAACTCGTTATTTGAGTAAAAACACTCTAGAGAAATAACTATTTACAGCCACAATTTTATTACCGACTATAAAGCATTTTTTTCTGCCCACATCGAGACAATTATGTAATCGTGATAAATGGATATTTTTCTATAAACAGCAGAACTCGTATACGATATCAGCATTATATAAATAAACTTCCAAATGATTTCATATTAACAGACTTTCTTTTTGCACTTGAGCGAATGCAATGAAAAAGCCAACAGTTCAACTTGATCCTAAAAAACATACTCTTCTTTTAACTAAAAAATGAGCACTTAGAAACACTGTCTTATCTCGGCCTTTAAAATGTTTTTTGTGCGTGTGTGGAGGGGCGAGATTCCCTCTTAGACTACAGTTTTGAGTTCAGATTATTAAATCGGTATAATTTGCATTATTCGGACTACTGTTCTCATCTTGAGTGTTATCATCACAACGTTTCAGCTACTGTTACCTCCGGCTTTCTTCAGGTCTATCTTTTCGAATTCGAGAATATTTCTGCCGGAGGTTACAGCGGCCGAAACGTTGTCATGATAGCACGCAAGATGAGAACAGTAGTCCAAATTATACAAATTATCAATCCTCATCTCAAAAATTCACAAACATAATATTAAATCAATAATCACCATCATCAGTCCGTTTTATTAACTATTTTGTTAATTAACTATTTTGTTAATTATTACCTTTTCAGCTTTGCTAACAAAACAGCAATGACCTTGTGTCATGATTAAAACATTGAATTAAAGTTACATTTTCAAGACTTTAAAAAGTACATCAGAATTTTTTTCCATGACTAAAAATATAATTTAAAACCAACAAGATTTTGTGGCTTAACAACGGTACAAACATTAGTGACTTAACAGTAGCAGCGCAGTGAATGTTGTATTTAAGTATCGACTCTTGATTGGACAAAATCTCCAATCCCAAGTTTCTTTCAGCCAATCAGAGAATTCCAACGCTTAACATAAAAACACAAACACACAGATTTCTCTTTTTTTCCATTTCTTTCACAGATAATAAACTTGCGCGTGGCATAGTCCTTTGGCGTGACAGACAAACAAAATACTTTCACAGCCTTCTAAATACCACGCCTGGCAAAGAAACATACGTTGCTCAACGAACGTACATACTTAATACATACTGTTACAAACGAAAGGAGATTGATCGAAATTAAAAGTAAGAAAACACGGAATGCATCGATAGGATATATATATGTTCAAGTAGGGTTCGTTTTTCATCACTTGTGTATACATTTCCTTTGTTCGAGGGGCGATGTCATCATTTCCATTCTGGGACTAGCAACAGGGCCCAGTGTGATCACATCTATTTTTAGCCGACACAACCAAGAAGAAGAAGGAGAAAAAAGGAAGTTAGCCGCCCGCGAGGAAGGGGAGAATAACGGGCGTTGAGAACAGCCGCGAGAGAGATGAGTCATGACAGGACAGTCAAGGGACTAATACGCCCAACGACAGCCGCGCGAGAGACAGTGACTTTTGAGATATTATAACCTCGCGCGAGGCACCCGAAGACCGGGAGATACGCTTCTCCCGAGATACCTCTCAAATATCCACACAAACGAAATAGACATACGAATGCAGAATGAACGACCCGGAATTGTTTTCCTGAGAAAAATGTGTACGAATCTCAGTGAGACAAAACCCCCTTCCTGAGAAGTTCACGAAATGAAAACTACATGACGCAGAGACGAGTGCCTACTGTGAATTGCCAAGAACAACGACCCCCAAATGAACGGTTTGACTTGCTTAATCTCGCTCGAGACACTCGCCCGTAAGTTGAGAACCCTCTCTTGATGATTATTTTCTCCTCGGACATTTGCCCCAGGGCTATATATATATATATATTTGTGTGGAAATGAATCCTGCTGCCATAAGATTACGATAGACAACCTTTTAATAATAGACTTTTGTTTTCATGTTAATGTTTTTTTTTGTTTTTATATTTGTCCCCTTTCTAGTATCCTATAAATAAATATTGTTTACATTTTGTCTTGGCGTCCGTGTTGTTGTTTTTGTGCATGCTTCGCTTTCTTTCTAATCTATGCGCCGCTCTTAACCAGGAGAAATACCCACCCCCCACGTTCTGTCATTGATTATAGAACCTGGGATCATCATTCGAGCCAAATTTCCGGACTTTTCTTTTTCTTTTAATTATCTTTGTCACGTGCGTGTTTCCGTCGTTTCCCAACGGAGATCCCGTCGTGACAATACACATATATGGCATTAATCGAAATAAACACACATACTCTAACAAAACAAAGGCATACTCACACACACACGTCTGCTCAATTCCTTCTTAACTACATGGCCTAGCTGAAACAAACATGTGCACTAAATTTCTCCTTACAGATAAAACACCTTTCACCAAGAACGTTCCTTGGACACTTGAACTCTCATTCTTCACAAACTCCTTATCTTTCATTGTCTTAACAAGTTGTTGAATAAATGTATGAATAGACTTTTTCATTCTTTCTTTTGATAAAGTCGGATCTGTAACATAAACATAGTACAAACATTTTAGAATAAAATTGAAATAAATGTTTCAACGCAACTCGATCCCACTTTCGATATAATGTCGTGAAGTGACTAAATAAATTTATAGTCTAAAAATTTAAAAAGCAAATAGACTTCACCTTGAAGCTTTTTAAAGAATACCTACGCTTGTTTTAAAAATAAAAGGTACTGTTATAGATGACGTGCCTGATTTCCATAACTTCACATCGACAACGATTGGACATGTCGCGGAAGCACCTGAACGTTGACGGAATAATATCATTTTTCTTTCTTTTTATCTTATAAAAATATTGACAAAATTTTACCCCCCCCCCCCAAAAAACAAAATTATTTTCACAAAAAAAAAAAAAAAAAAAAAAGATTTTAATCTATGTACTTTTTTTTTTTTATTTATTCGTCTTATATTAGCGTCTGTCAGTTTTCTAGTTAGAGCTTGGCAGTTTGAATGCAGAGCTTGGTTATCGCTAAGAAGGAGAGCCGTAAGCCTGACGGGAACCCTAACCCTAAACCTAACCCATTTTTCTTTGTTTTATGTTAGCAAGAAAAGAAAAAAAAAACAGCGAAACAAATGAAAAAGAAAACATTGACAAAATCCCCCTCCCCCAAAAAAATTTTCTTTCTACACATTTGATTGAAAATGGTTCAGTTGACCCCCATCCCCCCCCCAAAATTTTCTTTCTACACATTTGATTGAAAATGGTTCAGTTGACCCCCATCCCAAAAATTTTCTTTCTACACATTTGATTGAAAATGGTTCATTTGACACCCCTCCCCCCAAAAAATTTTCTTTCTACACATTTGATTGAAAATGGTTCATTTGACACCCCTCCCCCCAAAAAATTTTCTTTCTACACATTTGATTGAAAATGGTTGTTATCTTTTTATCTATGTATTTTTTCTTTGAATTTATTCGTCTTATATTATCACCTGCAAGTCTTCCATTAATGCTTGGCGTTTTCGTCTCGGCAACTCTCGGGGGCTTCAGTGACCTGCCGACACGAAGTCACGGAAATCAGGCGCGTCATCTATAACAGCACCAAATAAAATAATGGTTCAATTGTAGTATAGGGACCGTTGGAATATCCAACCTATTTTTCTTTGGTTTTTGCACACATATTTTGGATAAAATTGCTCCTTTTTAATTGTATTTTAGTCCTTGAACAAAATTTTATATTTTGGATAAAATTATTCTTTTTAAATTGTATTTTAGTCCTCGAACAAAATTTTGATTTACTTTTTTAAGTCTTTAAATATAACTCATCCAATGTTTTAATCACACCAAAAATATGTTTACTCTTTCAAAATGTTTTTTTTTAATTTTTTTAATTTATTTATTTATTTTTTTAATGGAAACCGCTCCAGGTACGGCATGAAGCCACTTGATGTAAAGAGGCTAACAAGAACAAAATATGATTATCGCAAAGACAGGAGATGCCTATTTACCTTAGTCTGAAAGAGACCATGGTTATAAGTAGGAGGAAAACAGTCAACAGGCAGTTCTTTGAAAGAAGCAACTGAAATACGAAGCTGTATTGCAATGAGGTCTCAAAACAGCGAATTGATGGAGACCACTAGACCAATGAGTCAAACGAGCTGGGACAAAAGAAGCGGGGGAATAGATCACATAATTCTGAAGAACACATGCCATAATAGTATTTATAGAAAAGACAGAGACGAGCAACATCACATCTAAGAGAGAGAGGGTGCAGAGAAGAAGAAAGAGTAGGGCCAATCAAATTACAGATACGTGTCTGCACCTTATCAAGAACCCTAAAATTATACGCAAAAACAAATTCTATGACACCAAACTTTGCAACACTATAAAGTAAATAAATAATTGAATTTAAAAGCAAAATTGAAAAGGTTAAAACAGACTAGTCGATAATGTAATAAAAAGAAAATGCTGGTTAGCGAGAAAAACTTAATTTATAAGTTCAAATTTATAGACATTAAAAAGCAAAGTGCGATTTTATTTCAGAACTAGGAAAAAAAAAAGAATTTAAGTAAGTTTATTCACCGGCCTTCCATTGCGGCAAAATCAGACACAAGGTCAGTTCATAGTGGGAAATAAAGCTCCCTACAAAAGAGAGGGGGACTCGGAGCAAATTCACTATACCAACTCGACAATCAACTAAATCCCATCCATTCACTGTGGAGGTCTCCAGATGCCGGAGAGCTTTCTACTCAAATAGCTTCTTTCCTTGTGCTGTTGGCCTCTGGAACTCCCTCCCTGCCCCCTGTTTCACCGACAGTACTGACATGCAGAAATTTAAAATTAATGTAAACAGATATCTCGCTGCGCAGATCCCAGTTTAGGTTGCCCCCCCTCAACCTTCTCCCCTTTTCAGTAGCCCCTTACGTCTACAGTGGCGGCCTGCCTTGTTTGGGGTGAACTAAGTTAAAAAAATTTTTTAAAGTATTAAATTTGTTTTGATCGGCCTGTCAGCATTCTCCGGTAATGGTGCTTTGGACAATCGGCAAAAACCAAACCCCATTCCCAAAAGGAGACCGACCAGAACAATATCACCAAAAAAAAACAAAAAAACAATCGATTACATCTTAAAATTTGGGCAAAAAACAAACGACGAAATACGTGATAAATTACAACGGTCCTTAGACTCCAATTGAAACTAAGATAATTCTAACTGTCATCAAAAATGAGATTTTTAATGTAATTTATTGAATTTGGTTTGATTAGTAATACTTTATTACTACCACTACTGGAGCAATCTACCCAACCATTATTTTTAAAATTCAAACATCGTCACTTGTCATACCAGCATCATTCTGGCAACCTAGGGCTAGACTTGAATTATCAGACCGTTCTTTTTCAGAATAAGATATGGTCCTTCAAGAAGAGAAAAGCTTTGTTGTCGATCGTCTGAGACACCCCTAGCGGGGAGGGCTGTTTTTCCCCACTTTCGGCCTTATGCAACATCTTGCTGCAGTGGGAAGAAAAGAAATACCAACATGGTCATAAATTTGTACTTAAATCTCATATGACAAAACCAGCACAAATCAAATTACGCATTCGATCTGCCGACATTCAAAGATTGTCCGAATCAAGTAAAGCAACACATGTGTCGAGTTAGAGTTCTAGTTTTTAGCAAAATAAATAATAATAATAATAATATAAAAAGCAGAGGGTATCTTTTACTTTACTCCGCAGAGTCGTGAACGGGGGTCAAAAAAACGAACGAGAAAGTGTTTAAAAACATAAATATGCAACAAGTAAAGGCGACCTACGTCGAGAATAGATATTTTCCTACGTAGCTATGACATTTGTTTGTATTTTTACGTAGTATACATGGGTTTTTATTAGATGTAAAAAAAAAAATTCTTGTTTTTTGTTTTGCACAAAAAGAAAATGGCGGTCGGTCGTGATTCTTTTACATACCCCCCCCCCCCTTCGATCGCCATCTTGGATTTTGCGATTTTGGTGTGACGAATAATTTAATTTCTAATAAATAGCAATTGGAACGGGTTAAAAATACAAACAAATGCCACAGGTAAGTTTGAAAATAACTTTTATCGCCTACAGTTACTTTTATTTGTTGTATATTTGTTTTTTGAGCGTTTTTAGTCTGCTGAGTACTGTAAAAGATACCCAAAGCAGAAAAAAAGAACATAGCCATAGCTGGTTTAGTTTGTTTTACGGCATATCAACCATCTATGGTTATTTAAAGTTGTCAAATGGAATCCTAAGGTAAAATAATTATTTTATATTGTCTTTGAAGAAAATTAAAAATTTAAATTTAATTTTTTTGATGAAGTGTAAGATTTTAGTCAGATTTGTGTCTTTAAACAGTTTCTTTAGATTTTTCGAGTTGTAGTATTTCCTTCGGCTTTGTTGCAGATCGTGACAGTCTATTAATAGAAACAGTCCTGAAAAACCTGAAAAAAGACTGGGAGAAATTGGAATCAATGGGAAGACTGAAACTCTACAACGGACAGCAATGATGAGAACAGCTGAAATCTTCAGGAAAATCCTCGAATGCGGAAACCAACCCACATAAACTGCTAATGCTAACCAGTCACATGGGAGTAGCAATAGAAATAAAACAAAAACATAGAAAGAACATCACCACATGAAACCAAGGGAACTGAACCTGCAAGAAATTTCATAAACTGCTCCTCCCCCCCCCCCCCCCCCCAAAAAATAAGTGATAACACCAGCCTCAGTTGATACCACACAAAATAGTTGTGAAGGGTCATGATGGATGGATGGTGATGATGGATGGATGGATGGATGGTGATGATGGATGGATGGATGGTGATGATGGATGGATGGATGGATGGATGGATGGTGATGATGGATGGATGGATGGATGGATGGATGGTGATGGATGGATGGATGGATGGATGGATGGATGGATGGTGATGATGGATGGATGGTGATGATGGATGGATGGATGGATGGATGGATGGATGGATGGTGATGGATGGATGGATGGTGATGGATGGATGGATGGTGATGGATGGATGGATGGTGATGGATGGATGGATGGATGGATGGATGGTGATGATGGATGGATGGTGATGATGGATGGATGGATGGTGATGATGGATGGATGGTGATGATGGATGGATGGTGATGATGGATGGATGGATGGTGATGATGGATGGATGGATGGTGATGATGGATTGATGGATGGATGGTGAGGATGGATGGTCATGATGGATGGATGTATGTATGGGATGGTCATGATGTATGGATGAGATGGTGATGATGTATGGATGGCATGATCATGTATGGATGGCATAATGATAATGATAATACATAAATAACGCAAGAATAAAATATCCGCAAATATAAACTCTTCATTTTTACAGTTGTATTCTCGCAAAGACAACGACAGAAATCTAAGCCGTTTTGGTCAGCTAATTTTTTTAGAGGGGTACTTTGGGACAGATACATGAAATTTTGGGACAGATACATTTAAGTTTGAAACATAAGTAAAACAATATAAGAATAAACTAGGTTATTTAAGGTAAATTATTTTAACTTATTTGTAAAGCAGAATTCATTTAAAATGTATTCATTCATCTCACACACCCTCACTCCCGCTGTTCGGAGTAAATCAATATTTTCCACATTCTTATCGACAACTGTCCGTCCAACACAGGCCAGTATGTTAAACTGAATACGAACGATTTGAAACCTTAGGATATTTAAGTACCGTTCTTTTGAAGAGAATTTTAAATTTAAAAATTTACATTATTTCAGTGATTGGCCAAAACGTCCGCCTACCTAACAATCGAGTCGATGGTAACAACGCGCTAAAATAAACAGATGTCATCAATTGAGCTGAGAAAACTTACAATCAAAGTCCACTCTCTATCGACTTTGCTAACAACGTCATAATATTTTGAAATGACAAATAGAAAGAAAGAGTGATTTATTTAGTGTGGCGGAATTGATGATCTTGAGTCAGAATCGAGCGGTAGAGGTGGCCCGGACTTAGTTCTTCCCCGCAGTAAGAGGGTCCGCCTTTGCCTGGCTTGCAGATGGAAAGGGAAATAAGTTTTGGCTTACTAGTTTTCTAGTGAGGATTGAACTCGCAATCCCAAAGTAACAAATCTACTGGTTACTGCACAATAATAATAGATTTAATTATCATGACAAATAGTGAGCCAGCGGATTATGTTTTTTCTGATTGGTTAAGCGGAATTAACTGAGGGAAAATCTGCTAATAAAAACACAAGAAAATCAGAAGAAAGGGAACGAGAAACGTGAGTGTCGAGTGAGATTCTGCGGTGAGCCGAATTGTTTTCGTTCATTGGAGCTCGAAGTTACACAGAGGGTTTTTGTGCTTCTACAGGAATTGAACCGAACTGAGTTTTTTTTTTGTATGTTAAACGTTTGAAGTCTAGTCATAGACTTCTGAATTCGTTACCAATTATATTTAGTTTAACAAAATCTAGTTCAACAAGAAATCTTTAAATATTTTTTAAACTGAAGACGTATTCTCATACTTTAAATTTTAAAACAATCATAAATGGGGAAGTGGTTCTTTTCCTGAACAGTAGCTCCTCAAAATCACTTCTGAGTGCTCGTTTCCCGCATGCACAAGTGAAATATGGCAGTTCAAAATAAAATAACAGGAAAACTATTTGATATACAGGCTAAATTAGATATCTACACCAAAAACTACGGAAAATTATCGAGTAGAATTTTAATTAAAAATAAAAATCATTTTTTTGTGTATATGTCGGATTCTAGGTTTGACAGAACCCTTTTTACGTCTTTAATTTAGAAGAGTTAGGTAAAAAGGCAGATAAGTCAGTCTGTCATTTCTTGTAAACTTTTTTATGGCAGTTAAAAAGAAAGAAATAATAAACAATTAAATTCTATTCTGGCGTTAAAAATAAACTCGTGCACCTACAAAAAAACTTTGGACATTGCCAAACGAAGCCATCATTGTTTTGTCTAATAAGTTCCATGTTATTGTTATGCCACAGGCAGAAGTCTCTGCTATTGCAAAAAAAAAAAAACGTCTATCAGCTTTGCCGGATCTCTATAAAAAAAAAAAAAAAAGAAAAAAAAAAAAAAAGGTCTTCAAGATTTAATTCGTTAACGTCCATTTTAAGAAATATTTGGAGAAATGACAGACTGACTTATCTCCCCTTTCCTGCTTTTTATGTAACTCTTCTAAATTAAAAACAAAATGGGTTCGGTCCAACCTAGAATCCGACATACGGAAAAAACTTTAAAATTTTTATCTTTTAGTAAAATTCTACTCGATAATTCTTCGTGTAGATATCTAGTTTTGCCTGATATGTAAGTATATGAAATAGTTTTCCTGTTATTTTATTTTGAACTGCCATTTTTTACTTGTGTATGATGGACCGCTTCTCACAGGCCTGAAAAGATTTTGGGCTTACCATTAGCCTGAATAAGACAAACATCCTGGGACAAGACACTGAGGTACCACCTGCCATCACCATTGATGACTATGAACTCAATGTCGTTCACCAGTTCACGTACCTTGGCCCAACCATAACCGACAACTTCTCCCTTGACATTGAAATCGACAAAATAGTCGGGAAAGAACCTACAGCGCTTGCTCGCCGTACATCCAGAGTGTGGAGGAACCCCAAGCTGACAGTGAAGATTAAGATGGCAGTGTACAGCACCTGCGTCAGTAGCACACTGCTGTACGGCAGCAATACATGGAACCCCTATGCCAGACAGGAGCGGCGACTTAACACCTTCCACCTACGAAACCTCCTCCGCATCCTTGGTACGATAGGATGTCCAACACAGAGGTCCTCTGTCCTGCAAAAGGCTTCCCAGCATTTACACCCTCCTCAGGCAATGCAGACTACACTGGTTGGGCATGTCCACCGCATGGAGGATGGGCGCATTCTAAAAGACATCCTGTATGGAGAGCTGGTATTTGGGAAGAGGTCCACGGCCGCTCCCAACTCCGATACAAGGATGTTGTGAAATGCAACATGAAGGCAATCGGGTCCCGAGAGAGCCATGCAGATGAGTACTCAAGATGGAGAGGAACCCTAAACCAACATCTGAAAGCAGCGGAGGAGGAGCTGTTGAACGTTGCTGCAGAGAGAGCAGCCCAATTCTAACAATCCAAGAACCATCCATGTTTGTGACCTTTGCGACAGAAACTGTCACTCCTGCATTAGTCTCTTCAGCCACAAACAGCATTGCTCCAGCCGAGCCGGGAGCCAAGACAACTACACTAGACTAAGGATACATCACCCGTAGTCGACCCTGACCAACGGAGGTTTATTATTCTCATGTTTTTTTTCGATGGAATTAGATAATTTAATAAATACATTTTTACTCCCACTTTCCTTCTTTTATGAAATACGATTTCTTCTTGACAATGTTATTTTACAAAAATGTTTTATTTGAATGTTTTATAACTTGAAATTTGATAAAAAAACATACAAAATAAAAATAGTGTTCAGGGTTGGAAGCAGGTTTCCTTGGGTTCTTCACTTTTTCTTAAGTAATGCCAAGACGAGCCAATCTTCTTTTTTTTTTTAAATAAAAATAAACATTTGTATAATTTTGGTTATTCGCACTACATTTCTCATCTTGAGTGTAATCATCACAACGTTTAGGCCGCGGTAACCTCCGGCCTTCTTCAGGTGTTCCGTTCAAAATTCCGTCCAGATTCCCGAGTTCAACAGAAATATTCCCGAGTTCGAAGAGATACACCTGAAGAAGGCCGGAGGTTACAGCAGCTGAAACGTTGTGACGATAACACTCAAGATGAGAAATGTAGTCCGAATAACCAAAATTATACAAATTATCAATCCTCATCTCAAAAATTCAGAAATATAAAAAATAAACATGTCCGACATCAAATAAATATTTGGGAAATTCGAACATGCTTTTGAAACCTTTAAAATATAATTTTGAAAATAATTTATGGCTAAGATTAAAGTTCATGAACCCAAATCTAGTATTATGGTTCACTTGTGCTTATAAACTAAATGCAAACATTATTTCTTGGGAGAGCTACTATTCTAGAATAAACGAACCTAAATCTTTGTTTCAATTAAAACGTCTGTTATTAAAGGATTATCTATCGTCTAATAACTACAAAAGAAAAATAAGGTGAAACTTAAAAATCAAATGATGAGGAGCAAATAATGTGAAACTTAAAAATCAAATGATAAGGAGCAAATAATGTGAAACTTAAAAATCAAATGATAAGGAGCAAATAATGTGAAACTTAAAAATCAAATGATAAGGAGCAAATAATGTGAAACTTAAAAATCAAATGATAAGGAGCAAATAATGTGAAACTTAAAAATCAAATGATAAGGAGCAAATAATGTGAAACTTAAAAATCAAATAAGGAGCAAATAATGTGAAACTTAAAAATCAAATAACGAGCAAATAATGTGAAACTTAAAAATCAAATAAGAAGCAAATAATGTGAAACTTAAAAATCAAATAAGAAGCAAATAATGTGAAACTTAAAAATCAAATAAGAAGCAAATAATGTGAAACTTAAAAATCAAATAAGGAGCAAATAATGTGAAACTTAGAAATCAAATAAGAAGCAAATAATGTGAAACTTAAAAATCAAATAAGAAGCAAATAATGTGAAACTTAAAAATCAAATAAGAAGCAAATAATGTGAAACTTAAAAATCTAATAAGGAGCAAATAATGTGAAACTTAAAAATCAAATAAGGAGCAAATAATGTGAAACTTAGAAATCAAATAAGGAGCAAATAATGTGAAACTTAAAAATCAAATAAGGAGCAAATAATGTGAAACTTAAAAATCAAATAAGGAGCAAATAATGTGAAACTTAAAAATCAAATAAGGAGCAAATAATGTGAAACTTAAAAATCAAATAAGGAGCAAATAATGTGAAACTTAAAAATCAAATAAGGAGCAAATAATGTGAAACTTAAAAATCAAATAACGAGCAAATAATGTGAAACTTAAAAATCAAATAAGGAGCAAATAATGTGAAACTTAAAAATCAAATAAGGAGCAAATAATGTGAAACTTAAAAATCAAATAAGGAGCAAATAATGTGAAACTTAAAAATCAAATAACGAGCAAATAATGTGAAACTTAAAAATCAAATAAGGAGCAAATAATGTGAAACTTAAAAATCAAATAACGAGCAAATAATGTGAAACTTAAAAATCAAATAAGGAGCAAATAATGTGAAACTTAAAAATCAAATAACGAGCAAATAATGTGAAACTTAAAAATCAAATAACGAGCAAATAATGTGAAACTTAGAAATCAAATAAGGAGCAAATAATGTGAAACTTAAAAATCAAATAACGAGCAAATAATGTGAAACTTAAAAATCAAATAACGAGCAAATAATGTGAAACTTAGAAATCAAATAAGGAGCAAATAATGTGAAACTTAAAAATCAAATAACGAGCAAATAATGTGAAACTTAAAAATCAAATAACGAGCAAATAATGTGAAACTTAGAAATCAAATAAGGAGCAAATAATGCGAAACTTAGAAATCAAATAAGGAGCAAATAATGTGAAACTTAAAAATCAAATGTTAAGGAGCAAATAATGTAAAAAAAAGTAATGAAAACTGATCCCAATTTAATATTTTTAGACTTAAAATAATCTTTTTGCTATTTTCGTCTTTTCCATTGCAGCCAGTGAAGGAAGAAAAAGAAACACGGAATTCAACAACATTCATCAAGCAAGAAAAAAAACAAAAACATTTACAACATAAACACAAATGTTAGTTTAGAATTAAACACATGTTAAACGCACAAAAAGCAGTTTAGATTCATTAAAATACTTTTAAAAAGACAAAAAGTACATTTCTATTGAGAAAAACAAATTGAAAAAAAAAAAAAATATTGGCTTTCAAATAATACATTTAAGAAACACAGCCTTTTGACTAGAAACAAAGTGTAAGTTCTCTTCTGATACTACACTTCATCTTTTCTGTCCTCGGTCAGCAAATGAGAAATCCTTCTTTACTGAGGCAACTTATTTTTTTCCCAATCCAGAGTGCCCCTTTTGGGGGTAGCTGGGGTTTCCTCATTAAAAACTACCTTCTGTCTTACTCTGCCCACGTGGGGAGGCAAGTAAATAGCGACACATCTACGTATTACTGTTTTAAATTATAAAATAATATATGTGCATATATATTTGTTTCACTATTTATTGTAACATAAGTAGTATAAAATATACTTATAGCAAGTGAGCTATACAAAAACGTTTGTGGGTCATCTGAAAGGGAGTTCATCACGCTAACTAAATGGGGAGGATGAATATAAGCAATAAAATTAATAGTTTTAATTGGTTGGGGGCTGCTGCCAATTCTCACATCACACCATCTATCGTATAGGATGCGTGGTCAAGTGTATAGCACTTGTGTGCGGAGCGCTATGCTCCATGCCAGTGAAACCTGGGTACTGGCAAGACCTCCAACATCTGCAGGGCAATCATGAGACAGATTTGTAACATCAAGCCAAAAGATACTTCCACTGTGCGGACAAGTGAGTTGCTGGGGAAACATGGTCTTGCAGACCTTGATCCCATCTTGAGCGAGAGAAGACTCCACTGTTATGGCCACGTGGACAGATCCAGAAGTGCAATCAACTGTGCACTAAACCTACAAGTTTCCGGTAGGCACGGAGTTGGCCGGCCAAAGTTGTTTTGGAGGGAGCTGACAGAGAGAGACCGCAGAGACCGGAAACTCTTAAACACTGACCCTCAGGATCGACAAAAGTGGAGATCTGTGGCGAGGACTGCCATATGAGCAGCGAGCCAGCTGTCTGGAGGAGGGGGAGGGGGGTCCACAGGTGTGGACATTGCCCCCAATGATGCACAATAATCAAAAGACCGATGAAGAAGTCAGTTGGAGGTTAATGTAAACATTATTCAAAAGGGAGCTTTGAATATCAATCTTCGCAGTTAGCCTGACGAACTACTTCCGGGAGTGAAACACAAACATCTGTGTAGCTTGTTTGCCAGTTAAGATCCTATTTATTTATGTTTAGAATAAATTAATTAATTAATGTCGACCATTTAATCACAAGAATAATGTTGACAACAATTTAAAGGTTTTTTTAAAATGAACCCTGAAGATGTGGTATTTATTGAAAAAGAAAAAAATACATAAAATTATCCAAAATGTTAAAATAACTATTTTTAGAAAAGGAACGATAATTTCGATTGATTTAAACAATCTTGTATTTAAAGAACTTTTTGGGTGTTTCTTCACTTTATGACCGACAATTCTCTGGAACATAATTGACGAGGACAAAAACATCTTTCTTTCGTTAATCCCCAACGCTAACCCTTAGTTCGAGTGGTGGTCAAGAATGCCGGGATCGGAGTTGGGACCCTAAATTCAACATCATCTTCAGAACAATGGCTACAACTATGAACTCGTATCTCAAAATTATCAGTGGATTTCTTTCGCTAAAGATCGCTCAGGGTTCATTTTACAAAATACCGACATGGTGAAGAGGCCCCAACTTCTAAGGAGGTTGAGATTTTTTTTTTACACAAATGAGGTAAGGGGCTACTGTGATTAGGGGCCAGACTTATAGGAGGCATCTGAAGTGGGGAGTTGTGCAGCAAGATGTTTGTTCACATTACATTTAAATTTCTGCACGTTGGTACAGTTGAGGGAGCAGAGAGAGAATTCCAACGGCAAGCTGTTCAAGGAAAGAAGCTATTAGAGTAGAAAGCCCTACGGCATCTGGGGACCTCTACAATTAAGGGGTGGGATTTTGCTGATTGTCGGGTTAGTCGGGGGTATTTACGTTGAGGGGCACAAGTGCAGCAAGTTCATCGGAGTGCATTCCATTGAAGTACTTGTAAAAAAAAGCACAAAGATGCAACATTGTGACGATGCGACAGGGGCTGGAGCTTGGTGGATAGCGAGGGACCTATCAGTTTAGATACTCTTTTTTGGACCTTGTCTAAGAGGGAGAGACTAGCGGATGATGCACTAGCCCAGATGTGACAATACTCCATGCATCGGCAGATAGTGGCTTTGTAGCGATACAGAATACTGTCAGGTGTGAGAAGTTTTTTAGCACGGTAGAGGGAGCCCACATTCTTTGCAGCAGCCTTGGCAATGTCTTCTATGTATTTGTTCCAATTCATGTTACTCGTGAATGTTAGACTGAGGAGTTTGAACGTTGGACTCTCAGGTAGGGTGTTATTTACCATGACAATCGGTGGTTGAAAAGGTTACTTTTTAGTTTTTTTTAGTTGTCTCTATTTACTTGCCTCCCCACAAGGGTAGAGTTAAACACAAGGTCGGTTTTTAATGTGGGAAAAATCCAGCTCCCCAAAAGGAGCACTCTGGACTGAGAACAGAATTAAAATTGCCTCAGTCTAGAAGAATTTCTCCTTCACTCACCGAGGACAGAACAGATACTATATTTTGATCCTGCCCGAAGTTGCTGGCTATCATAAAATGAACAATTACTTTTGCATGGACGGTGTAATATTTATTTGGTGCTTGTACAGATGAGGGCACATATGAAAAACGCATTTCCAAATAAAAACTATTGTTTATACTTGCGTATCAGGCAAAAATAAATATGCTCACCAAAAATTAGGGAAAATTATTGAGTAGAATTTTAATTAAAAATAAAAATCTGTTTTATCGTATTTTACCGACGCCATTCATTTATTACTTGTTTATATGACAAACTGAGTTATGCCCCCCTTATTTACGTGTTTTTCGCTCTAATTAATGGCGGATCCGTCAAATCCAATAAAACTTATTTTTAATTAAAATTCTACACAATAAATTTTGCTAATTTTTGGTGTAGATACTTATTTTTGTCTGATACATAAGTATATCAAAGAGTTTTCCGGATAATTTATTTGGAACTGCGATTTTCCACATGTGCAACTAACTGCGATTTTCCACATGTGCCCTCATCTGTATAAGCACCATTTATCTTGCAAAATCCCAAACTGAACACTCTTCGTAAAATTCAAAACAATTTTTTTTTTTTTTAAATTTGGCATTTACTTTTTTTATAACGAGATACACAAGTTATGAATTTAAAAAAAAAGTTGTTTTTAACGAATTCCAATTTTATTTATTTATTATTTTTATGGAGATTGTGTCCCTCCATCTATAAATAAAACAACGTCACAATTACTAAGTTTTTTTTTAACTTTGTTTGTTTGTTTGCGAATTGGGTGCTTGTGGATTGTAGGTCCGATAAAAAAAAAAATTGTTATCTTTAATTTGAGAAGAGTCAAATAAGGGGGAGAGAACTCTAGTTTCAAGTTTCAACCACGCTTTATCTTAAAATGGATTTTAATATTGTAATTATTCTAAAATAAAGTTTTAAAAAATGTATACGTAAAAGGATAATTTAGGAATAAAACAATCACACCACATTCGGCACCAATGAAAAATAAAATGATTTTGAAAAATAAAATGATTCATTAAAATAAATTAAAGGAAAAAATTTTAAAAATACGTTAATGAAAAAAAAAAAAAGGAAATAAAGTTTTTGAAATAAATGACAGTTTTACACTGGGTAAAATTCGGCAATTTGTTAGAAAACAGTTCCTTTTTTTAAACTTTATTTTTTTTTTACTTTATCTTCGAATAATTACAAATTGTTTTTAAAAACTTAATCACTTTCATTTTCTTGAAAGTAATTTGCGATAAACAAACGTTAAAAAAACAAATGTAATTTTGTCAATCTTCGTTAAAAATGCTTAAACTTCATTTTTTTAGAATGTGGAATATTTCCTAGAATTACAGCGAAACATTTAGATTTTAAAATGGACATTTAAAATTATTCACTACTTTCAAACCAAACGTTGATTTGATCCAAGACATTATGGTAAATTTGTACATGAGGACTCTACGCTAATTCACCCCACCCCCACACAAATGAGATTCTACCTTTTTTTAGGCGATTACATGTGAATACTCTGAAAAACTTGGCAGTAAAAAAAAAAACAAGTATTCAAAATTCAGAGTGGGGGATCAGTATCATATAAATTTAACGTAAAAAGATCACCCATTTCGAGGCAAGAACTTTCGGTAAATTTATAGACCTGCACCTCTCGTATTCCGCCCCCTAAAACAAAAAAGTTTCTACTTTTTCTGGCAAATTACATGTAAAAAGCCTCAACAAATATCCGGTACGAAAAAAAATAATTAAAATTTTTATTATTTTAGATTTTACGAAGGGGGATCACTTTCCTATATAAGTTATACGTAAAGTGAGCACGCACTTTTTGGCCACTTAGAATCGCACCCTAGCGAACACGTGTTGAAAGAAATATTACAAAAAACATTATTTTAGATTCCGTGGTCAAGAAATGGGTGCTCACTTTACGTATAACTTATATAGGAAAGTGATCCCCCCTCCTAAAATAATAAAAATTTTAATTTTTTTTTCGTACCGGATACTTGTTGAGGCTGTTTACATGTAATTTGTCCAAAAAAGTAGAAACTTTTTTTGTTTTATGGGGCAGAATACGAGGGGTGCACTTCTATAAATTTACCGAACTTTCTAACCGGATAGCGTCTTAAGGCCATATAACCAAAGATGTTGATAGAATTATTGAGTTCATGAGCATTGAAATCAAAATCTCTTACGCATACGCATAACAAATGTAAATAATAAATAATATATTACATGCCATTGCAACTACTTCTATAAATCTGGGTGGTAACAGACCCCCTCCCCCCACGACAAACAAAACCACAACTAAGATCTAACTCAAACCGGAAAATAGTTACATGTCCGTCCGGGTGATCATTTTACGTTAAATCTACATGCTAAATTGATTCCCCACTTTAACTTTGAGGGTGCTTCTTTACGTCGACTGCCAAGATAATTATGTTAGTTAAAAAATAAAATAGCGGGAAAACTTTAGGTACGTGCAAAATGAATGACCGATTCCAGAGTGTAAAAACATTGACCCCCCCCCCCTCTATTCACTTAAAAATTCACCAAAATACAGGAAATCAACCAATTCTAATCAAATTTTTAGTATTAATTAATGAACCCATTATTTTATTAAAAGCTTAGTGAAAATGTATTATTTTGTGTAAACAAAAAACACCTTTGTTTAATATTTTCACAAAAAAAAATATAACCTTCAAAAATAGAGAAATTAAGATATAATAATTTTTCAATTTCTATAAACTATTACAAAACCATTATTCTATATAAAGTTTAAAATAATAAAACGAAATATTGAAATTGTCTTCCATACATTTCTGCATATCGATAGCCAGTTTGTTTATTACTTGATCGAAGACCGTAACTGTTACTTTGTTTGGATAATTATGTAACTTTTAGCAAAAAGTAGGTACATTTTTTTTTAATTCAGTATCTTGAGACTTTAATTTACTAATTATCTTTGAAATAGTTCCAGGAAACTTATATTTATCTTTCAAGGGACTTTTTATATAAGTAAATTTCTTCAAATTTCAATGAATTTGTTTTTAGTCACCGTAATAACATTTTTTATTATAATTTTTTGGCGTTCCAGAAGGGTTCACGACCGCGTTGACTTCTGGTTTATCCTGCAGTAAATTTCAAGTATGGATGATCATAAATGATAAAAAAAAAAACTTCTTTTTTTAACGAAAAATTTGGAATTGTATTTTTGTTATAATAAAGTTGTGGGAGAAGGGAATTTTGGGGAGGACTTCTGGCTTCCGGTTAAAAAAATCGTGTATGGAACTTAGTTGAAATAGAGAAAACAAGGGTCTTGTTTAAACTGAACTTGACGCGTACGATTGAGACTTGAGTACTTATGCAGTTTACGAACCGGGCTGAAATAATAACGTTATTATCTAGAAAGCCAGGTGATTCTGCTGTTTCACAATGACATTAAAATATTTAAAGAAATGCATAAACTTTGTTATATACTTACGTGTTAACTGAAAATAAGATCTGTACGAAAAAATACGCAAATTCATCCAGTATTTATTAAATTATAAGAAAAAGAAAGAAAGAAAAACAATCTTGCGTATCTGTTGACATTTAAGCTTATTAAGTAGGCAAGGGAGATAACTCGATTTTTTTCTCGGAAAAAGTCAAAATATAAGGAAAATGGCGACATATAGATAAAAATCGTTTTTTATCATAAATACTGGATGAATTTGCGTAATTTTTGGTGTACAGTCTTCTTTTCGGCTACCACGTAAGTACATAACAAAGTGTATACATTTCTTTTGCTATTTTTTTAAGAGGCCTAACATGTCATTGTGAAACAGCAGAAGCAGCGAAAGCCATACTTAACAATTTAAGAAACGAAACATTTCATAAAATTTTTATTTAACTTGAAAATATAGCCGGGTCCGTAAACTGCATAAGTGCCGAAACTTTTTTTTTTTTTTTTAATAATAATGAAAAAAAATGGATTAATTTCCGTAAATTTTGGTGACCCCTATTTTATTTTCATCCCAAATAAGTAGTTCCTGTTATTTTATTTCTAACTAGCATGTTTAACTCGAGGTCGACGTAAAGAAGTAGCCTATCATTTTTTTTTTTTTGGTACAGTTTCGTAAATGGTCAACCATAGATTTTATTGGCGGTGTTTTAGAATCCATTTTTAACATGGGGAGAGGGGAAGGCTTCGGTAACATTCGGAACGGCGTACTTGCTTCGTCTTTCTTGATTTCGTAGCATTCGTTATGCCTACGTCACACCAGTAAAATCTATGGTTGACGTTTCCGAAACAGAACCTTTATTTTTACCGCCAATTTTCTGATGGTGTTTAATCGAGAGAAAAAAAGTAGAATCTCATTATTCTCTTTGGGTAAACAGGCATAGGATCCCAGTGTACAATAATAACGTCATTATTTATTGATTAAAAAATGTTTAGATAAAATTGATAAGAGATTTTTAAAAAGGGAGGAATTTATGACGTAGTTTTGGTTACAGACGGAAGGTCACAATCTCCATTATAAAATGATACATTGATGAAATTCGGTTAAATATTTCATCCGATAGTACCCAGAAATGCTCTCGTAGTTTCTGGTTTTGGCTAATAATCATTAATTGTTTGTTTTAATACTTCGTTTCGTATTTTGTCGGCTTTCGTTCATGGAAATTTTACATTTTCTTCTATTAAAACGTGAAATATAAAAGTTAAAAAAATAAAACCACGAATTGTTGGCGATTTTATTTAAAGAAAATATAATTTCTTCTCGTGTTTATGTCGATTTGTATACGTTAAGTTCAACTAACCTTGTGATTCATTCAGATTCAAAACTGAGAAAGGAAGGAGTGAAAGTATTGTTGGTGATTATATAGATCAGGCCCCATGGCTACAAATATCGGCTAGATAAAAATCAACACAGTCGACCACACAAAATTAAACTCGGGTTCCTGAAACGGAAAATGAATATAGGAGTGAATCCCTATCGACCCGAATGTTTCCGATTTACAGAAAAGACAAGAAATGGCCGAGCCGTTGCTGAACAGTCAATTAGTACCGACAAATGAAACAACTTTTTCATTTTTTTCTTGACTTAAGGTTACTTGTTAAGAATGGATTGAATATTTTTTTTCAAATTAATCAACTTTTTTTTATTTGAAGGACTAAAAAAATTGGTCGATGAAAATGCCAAAACAAGTGGTGGATAGTTAACAGAACAAAAAAGGGGGGAAAAAAACAAATAAATGTTACCAAAGGCAAGATAAGTTACTCTTCTACCTACCTGGATAAGTTTATTTGTGTTTTAACTTATTTTGGTATACCCTTATTTTAAAGGGCCCTTTTTAGTTCGATTTAAAACTAGTATCTCGACGTCACGTGATCAAACATGGCGATTTTGTGTTTTCAATTTTAGCATGGCGTCGAGACACTAGTTTTAAATCGAAAAAAAAAAAACGCAAATAAACTTATCCAGGTTAGTAGAAGAGTAACTTATCTTGCCTTTGGTAACATTTATTTGTTGCGCATTTGTTTTTGTTTTTCATCCCTTTTTCGTTCTGTTAGCTGTCGTTTACAAATGTGGATAAATATTTTTTAAAAATGGATTGTTTCATTTAATGTCCATTTCCGGTTTGTTCCGTAAATCACAATCGGAAACATTCGGGTTGATATGCCCCCCTCCTATAAAATAATGAAACATTTAGTGATTTATTTATAAACAGTAAAAACATTTATAATTGTTTTCTAATGTATTATTTTTCAGTCACGCGGACGGATTTGTTTTTGTAAATTGTTGCATTTCACGCGGACAGAAAATAGTGGTCGATCCGATGTTATCCGAAATATCTGCATTAAAAGTTTAAAACAAAAAGCAACAATTTACAACAACAAAAAGATAAATAAATAAAAATAGAACGTAAATATTTTTTTCTTGTTTTTCGTTTCAGGAACTCGGGTTTCATTTTGTATGATTGCCTTTCGGCTGTTGTCGTAACTCATTGCCGGGTATTACCGAGCGAATATGGGCAGCCATGGGGACTGATCTATATCAGCACCTCAAAAGAAAATCATTCAAAAAAAAAATGAGAAAGGAAGAAATATTGTTTAAGATTTCAGATTAGATATTAAAAATCAAGAAATTCTCGTGGAAATCGATTTTTGCTTCGAACTTTTGTTAATCGCGATTTTAAAGAATTTGATTGCATTAATTTGTTACCTTTTTCCGCTCAAAAGGCGAAGGCGGTTGTCATCGATGAAACCAGGCAAGCCGGTCCATAACATTCCACAGTTGTTGAGGGGGGAAGAAAAGGCAGAGACACCGTCAGATTATCCCAGGAAAAGGTTTGGATTCATAGAAATAATTATAAAGATTTTAAAGAAAATATCGAAATATCCAAAGATTTATAAACGATAAACTTAAGCCACTGTATCGTTTACCTTCTTTTTTTTATATAATGTTTTTGCGTTTATGACTTTTAAGCTGTAAGCAACCTGAAGCTAATCGTTGTAGCCCAAGAAGCCTTAAATAAGTTATGTAATGATTTCGTATTGTCTTCGGGAAAATACGGTATTGAGACAGAGAAAGCAGTCAAGAAACTCTTTGTGGCTTTCAGCTTTACTCGTTCGTCTGCAAATTATTGCAGTCATTCTCATTCACTTTTCGTCTTCTTTCTCAATATCAGCGACGCCATGCGGCAGGTAAAGTCCAAAGTCAACAAGGGCAGATAATTAGGGGAGATAACGCATGTAAATAGGCATTATCTCCCTTGCTTGAAATCGCATTTCTCAGGTGTATTTTTTTTTTTTTTCAGACCCTTTTTTTACATTTACGCCAAAGGAAGGAAATGTGGATATATACGGCGTGCATGCATTTTAAATATAAACGGAACATAATTAGGGAATATTAGGGTCACCAGCTAGCAAGTGTTAACTTAACATGAACAGAGTTTTGTAAATGAAAAATCAAGAAAAACATGATTATTTTTTTTTTAATGGAAATCGCTCCAGACAAGGCATGAAGCCACTTGGTGTAAGGAGCTAAAAAAGGAAAAAACACTGCTTCAAGGTCAAAAACTAGCCAACTATAAGTGTTAGATGGATAGATTCCAACTCAGAAAAGAGCAATTCTTCCCCCCTTTGGTGTTGGGATTAAATATCCCTGGGAGAAAGTTCAATTCTCGCACGTGAGAATGCAGTAACAATTATGTAGATAAGTGCAAAATAGAAACAGAGCAACAGCTTTTGTGAGAAGGAACACACAACAATCGTATATAAGTTTAAAACAGTTTTACTTGTGAGAAAACATGAGGGCAAATATATACAACAAATGGTGAGTTCAAAGTTCAGAAAGGAGGAAGTTAATTTAGGTTTGTGGGAGTTCTGGTAACAGGTTGCACATGCGCCCGCCTCCAATTCTGGCTCTTGTCGAGATGTAGTCACTTCAGTCCAAGATGGTTGGTAACAGGAAGGAGTGGGGGCTCTCTGCGACTGCCGTCGAGGGCTTTGTCTCAAAAGGATCCAGCTGCGGTCCTACCAGGTTCAAAAGGTGGGTCGAAAAGAGGCCGGGACACAGCGTGCAAGCGTTTTTATGGGCTGACTCAGGTGACCCCTAAGGGAGTAGGGGTTGGGATGCCTGACAGCCAATCCGTGAGATTCTTAAGGGACAAGGCTGCAGCCAGTCAGTGAGGGGGACGTTAATAAATTCCAATATTGGCAGAAACATCGCTCATGGAATGTGAGGACTAAAGGACAAAATAATAGAAGCGATTAGCAACACATTTATATAACTCTAATTTTATATAAATATAAAAGTCATTCTTAGTCAGTAAATGTTTGATTAATAAAGTTTATTGAACTCGTGTCTTTGGTAGGAAAATGTTCAGTGAATATGCAGACACGAGGGCTAAGGATGTGTTGTCTATATATTTGTTAATGTGGATATGCGTGTGTGAGGAATAGACAATGTGGCACTGTGTAAGTATGCGTAGGTTTACCTTGTTTTGTTAGTGCGTGTAAGTGAGTAGCAAGTTCGTCTGCATGTGTAGATGTGTGCACGATGAGGTAAGCTTCTACGTGAGTTTTGAAGTGTGCCCTTTTCCTCCCCCTCCCGGGTCAAAGGCGCGGCAAAGGGAGGGATTAAGCATAAGTTCTTGGTCCTTTCGAGGTGCATCGGGTTTAATCTCTGGAGAACTCTGATTTTTTTAACTGCTTTTTTTTCTTTTTTTAAATCTTTTTTAAACAAGGCAGGCCGCCACTGTAGACGTAAGGGGTTATTGAGAAAAAGGGTGAGAGGTGTTTTGATTTTTTTAGGGGGGGGGGGATCAACCTAAATTGGGAGCTGTGCAGCGATATGTCTGTTTACATTGGTTTTAAATTTCTGCATGTCAGTAGCGTCAGGAAAACAGGGAGCAGGGAGGAAGTTCCAGAGTCCAGCAGCACGAGGAAAGAAGCTATTGGAGGAGAAAGCTCTTCGGCATCTGGGGACCTCCACAGTGAATGGATGTGATTTAGCTGATTGTCGAGTTGGTCTAGTGAATTTGCATCTTGGGAGCACCAGAGCAGCAAGTTCATCAGAGCACAGTCCATTGAAGTACTTGTAAAACAGGCACAAGGAAGCAACATTGCGGCGGTGGGATAGTGAGGGACCTATTAAGTTGGCAATTCTTTTTTGGACCTTGTCTAAGAGGGAGAGACTAGTGGATGATGCCCCAGCACATATGTGGCAACAATACTCTATGCATGGGCGGATGGTGGCTTTGTAGAGATATAGGATAATGTCAGGTGTGAGAAGTTTACTAGCACGGTAGAGGGAGCCCACCTTCTTTGCAGCAGTCCTGGCAATGTCTTCAATGTATTCGTTCCAATTCATGTTATCTGTGAAAGTTACAGCTTTTATATGCTTTGTTAATTTGACATAGGCTTGCTAGGTGTTAGGTTCAAAACGATATTCATCGGTTGAAAAATATGGAGTTAACACGTTTTTGTGAAAACTCGCTTGCTTTTGGAAGTGAAGAAGAAAGCGTATCAAAACAAACCGGAGAAAGAAAGAAGGCGGCTATTCAAGCCATTTGCTTTTTTGGCATTCGCTCAACTACTGACCGAAAATGACAGGAAAAATGCTGAAAACTGATGGAAATCATCGAAAACTCGACAAAAATTATTTCTCTTATAACATATAACAAGAATGAGCAACAAATCAAACAGATATAATGTCTGTCTTATTCGATGAAACAATGAATATACTATATAATAATAATTATTCAGAAAATATTGCAAATTTCATCCAATGAGCTCTAGTCATATTGTACACTATTGAACTACTACATAAACATTTGTGTAAATTGAAAGAAATTTATACATATATATTTTTTTTCTTTTTTGTAAATATATTTCAACTGATGAGCCGTGTTAATGGCAAAATGTGCATCTGTACATAATTGTTATCTCTCTCTCTCTCTATATATATATATATATGTATATATTAGTGTGGGTGTATATATATATATATATATATATATATATATATATATATATATATATATATATATATATGCATATACATACAATATGGATGATGATTAAGAATCATTTAAATTCTTGATCATCATCCGGACAACACAAACAGCCGACACAACACTTGCTGTTATATAAGATTTTAAAGAAAAATAAATAGTAACCCCCCCCCCACTTCGATTTATTATTTTTGTTCTTTCCAGCGTATTACAAATCCGGCACTCTTTATTGCCCTCAGCCTTAAAATTGTTGCGGCTTCTTCAGATAAACACCAACTAAAAGGACCATGGAATCAAGGGATAATCCTTTTTTTGTTTGTAGACTAAAATAGTAGTTCTTAATATCTCTGTTATTGTTAATTTTTTAAACAAACAAGTAGTGTTTAGGGTTTTTGTAAACTTTAGAATTTATATAAAATCATATTTAGTTGTTGCGAAAACCAACTGTTGACGTCTATGGAACCCTTTTCCACCACTATCACCACTATCACCACCACCAATAACAACAGAGGAGGCGTCAAAGACACGATTTCTAAGATAATCAATCTTTACTTGGTTGAAATTAATACTGATTGGATCAAATACTCAATCTCGATTGGTTACCTATATCGGATTTCAACCAATCAGAAAAAGTCATCTTCTGGAGCTGGCCACCTATTTGCGTTATCTATATAAGCAAGCACCGAAACGCTGTCCCCAGATAATCAATATTTATTGGTTGAAATACTTAATGATGCAGTGAGCCCCAACTTGACACAGGAACACGGTTTTACTAACTGCTATACATATTCATTAGCGAATAGCTAGTTAAGCCGTCGTTGACACAGGAATTTTGATGTGGACTGCTTGGTTGACTTGCTTCGATGATGGGTGAATTATTGACGTCGCATGGCAAACTGAACGGGTCCTGTTGAAAGTGATAGTGAACATGGTTTTTACGTATCGATTCTTGGTAGGAAAAAAGTTCAAATCAGCAGCACTCCCGAAATCTTGCACATAGTACAAAAACCTGACACAGCATTTTTCTGCTTGTTCTTCTTTTAGAGAAAACACAGGTGCATACGTCACAATCTAGCTGGGACCCTTTATGGGGGATGCTTAGGGCTTCTCAGCGACAGCATACACATAACAGAAGTTCTTTTTTAAGATAAAATACAGAAACCACCACTTTATCAAGGCCGAGGCCACCCGTGGACAAGTGTTAATGTGATTTCTATTTTATCCCCCCCTCCAGTGTCATGTGGGTTTGATGGAAGCGTTTTCAGTGGAATGACTTGGATTTGAACCTGGCACACCCAGGTTCTCAGTCCGCGTCGATACCAACTAAGCCACTGTGCCATAACAGAAGATTGAAAGCCTTTCATGAACTATGAAACAATGTCAGCATATATACACTGTTAACTGAACACTCCTGCACACAAGTTAGTATATACACTCTCTCACTAACAAAAACATGCATACTATTTACACACACATAAAGGCATTTGGCGCCCGCCAAAATTAATACACGTACATTCTCTTACTAACAAAATAGAAACGCTAATATATTCACATACTATTGAAAATTATTATAACACAGTAGTTTTTATGTGCCCTGTGATTGGATGTAAAACAACCAATCACAGGCCACCTTTCCCCACCTCAAACCATCGGCCTCTTTCCTTTTCTTGGCTGCTGACCGATAAGACGCAAAATTCTGACTGAAAATACTCTAAATGTCTGGGATGTTAGACCATTTAAGTAACAAAGCAAAAGAGACGTGGAAGTCCGAATTGGTTTGGCTTGGAAGGAACTGAATAAGTTGGATAAGATTTGGAGATCAAACCTAAGCTGGGAGCTTAAAATCCAGTTCTTCAGTTTAACAGCCAAGAGTGTTTTGGTGTACGGTGCTGAAAGCTGGACAATTACAAGCGTCATGAGAAACAGGATGGGTTAGGGTTAGGTTAAGGTTAGGGTTAGGTTAGGGTTTAGGGTTAGAGTTAGGATGGGACTTACACTCGAATCTTTGGTTCCACTTGGAAGGATAGATTAACAAGCAAGGTTAGGGTTAAAGTAAGGGTCAGGTTAGGGTTAAGGGTTAAAGATACATTAACAAGCAAGGTCAACTAAGAAGCAGAACATCAGTGTTTAAAGTGCGAAGGTTAAAGTTCATAGTGCACATGTTGGGGAGGGGGGTGCTGGGACACCAAGTGCTCCTTTGGGAACCAACCTTGGAAAAAGAAGAAGAGAAGTGACTTATGTGGACTAGTTGAGAATTTAAAAAGATTATGAATAAACCTGAACAGTGGAAGAAACTAGCGATGTCTGAACAAGCTCAAATTAAAAAAGGAGAAGAAGAAGAAACAATAAGAATAAACTGATCCATTCGGTGAAAAAGTTAACTATAAGATTAATGATTCAATAAATAATTAATAAATCCCTTATTCGTCACTTGGACATTGTTTAGTTCAATATCGAGAAATCCTGATTCCTTATATATAATTGTATCACAGTCCATAGTTTTTTTTTTGAATGTCCGGCTGGCTTGGCAGGCCGACAGCAGACCCAATGCGTTTTTACGAATAATGGCGATAGAGAGGCGCTCGTAAAGCCAAGACAATTCGCGATTGTCTCCGATGTTGCGCGTCATTGATAGATCAAGGTTGCCGAAGAAGTTGCGCATGGCAGAGCCAATCACTCCACTCGTCTCCACAGCGATCAGTTGAAATACAAATCTGTCGAGAAGATTGGCATATTTTGACCGCTTGCGACTCTCTGCTGACATTGCTGCATGTCCAGGGTTTGTTGCCGATTCTATCACTGACGAGGGCGCAAAAGTGTCGACATAAGTCGCATCCCATATCAGTGACTTACCGTTTGTAAAGAGAAACACCGTCAGGCCATCAGGTCGTTTGCCATCCCCTCTGTCAAGGCCAACCGGTTCGAGGATCGACGGGAAGCCAGCGATGTCTAGTGCTCGTCAAACGACATCATTGAAAGGGTATGGAGTCCATATATGTCGAAAGAAATAAAAAGAAAGTATATTTTTATTTATAATATACGAAAGATGAATAAAAAGTACAGAACGTCTCACAGATATCTGTGAGATAAACTAATGAAAAGTTGTCCTTCTTTCTGCCATTGTTAATATGCTTTTTTAGGTTCTACACTTTCTGTCTTATTTTTGCAGGTTGTTGAAGCGTGGATACTGATGAATTTCTAGAAAGTGGTGGCAATGGCAACAATTCATCACTGCTTCATTTGCCATACTCATCAGATTTGGCACTCTCCATCTTTCACTTATTTCTAAACAAGAAGGACAGCATTTCACCACAGATTACCTGATTATGGAGGTTTGGGACACTTATCTACAGGATCAAGATTCAGAGTTCTTCAGTAAAGGGTTAAAGGTCCTTTGACACAGATAAAGGAAGTGTGTGGACGTACAGGTGGACGTAGATGTTGATAAATAAAGACTAAAACGTTTGTATTGGTTCCAATTAACTTGAGGTTTAGTACTTTTCATTCTGCCTACGTAAAACCTATTTTCATGGTTGCAAAACAATTTACAATTAACAAGACAATAGATTGCGACAATGAAAGAGTCCAGTCGACAAACGGGATATCTTCGCACATCCAGAACACTAAAGTTCATTATAAGTGTGTGAAAAAAAAAAAAAAAAAAAAAAAAAAAAAAAAAAAAAAGCCAAATTTCAGGATGTCACTAAAAACATAACATGATACTGAAACAAATACTATAATTCTATAAATACTATTATGACATGTGTTTTTCAGAATTGTCTGATCTATTCTCAGCTTCCTTTGTTCCAGCTCGTTTGACTCATTGGTCTCGTGGTCTCCATCAATTTGCTGTTTTCCTACTTCATTATAATAAAGCTTCCTATTTCAGTCGGTTCTTTTCAAGAACTGCAGATTTGTGGAATTGTAACGGTCATCAACAGACCTATTTTCTCCCTCCAAAAAATGTCCGCATTAAGTGAGCTGGTCACACACTGACCAATCAACCTGCAGGGCGCATTGATTCCTTCTGTCGACTGAAGAACTACTTCAGCCCCATAAGAAATCCCAGGCGGTCAGCAGAGAGACCCCGGCAAGCAACGAGGATACACTTCTTTCTTTCTCTCTCTCTCTCTCTCCTGCCCCTGTCCACTGGACGTGCCAGCAACTACCATCTTCGCCTGAATATATTTGCTGACAGACCTCCGGCAGCTCTAAGAACGTCCTACTTTCCTCTTCCTCTCTCTGACACTGTCCAAGTTTCTTTCTACCTATACCAAACGGTATAGGTAACCTTTGTGAATAAACCTTTTTCGCTGTTGTTATAAAGAGGTTTTGTTATTTCATTTCGTGTCTGCAACCTAAGATAGGGACAACGTCCCCTTCTTTACAGAACTCTCTTCCTGCTGACTGTTTTTCCTCCTACTTATAGCCTTGGTCTTTTCAAGATTAAGGTCAATAGGCATCTCCTGTCTTTGCGATAATCATCTTTTGTTCTTTTTAGCTCCTTACATTAAGTGGCTTCATGTCTTGTCTGGAGCAATTTCCATACAAAATATACCAGTTTTGAAAGACGAATCCATATTTTTATCTTAAACGAAAATCAAGAATATTGTTGTGTTCTTTTTGAATACCAAATCTGTTTGATTCACAATATTATTTATTTATTTTTTTTTTTACATGGTTCACCCCAAACAAGGCAGGCCGCCACTGTAGACATAAGGGGCTACTGAGAAAAAAGAAAAGGGGAGAAGGTTGGGGGGTCAGCCTAAATTGGGATCTGCGCAGCGAGATGTCTGTTCACATTAGTTTTAAATTTCTGCATGTCAGTACTGTCGGGGAAACGGGGGGAAGGGAGGGAGTTCCAGAGGCCAGCAGCACGAGGAAAGAAGCTATTTGAGTAGAAGGCTCTCCGGCATCTGGGGACCTCCACAGTGAATGAATGAGATTTAGTTGATTGTCGAGTTGGTCTAGTGAATTTACGTCGAGGAGGCACCAGAGTAGCCAATTCATCGGAGCATAATCCATTGAAGTATTTGTAAAACAAACATAAGGATGCTACATTGCGGCGATGGGACAGGGATTGGAGCTTGGTTGATAGTGAGGGACCTATTAGGTTGGCGACTCTTTTTTGGACTCAAATAGCTTCTTTCCTCGTGCTGCTGGCCTCTGGAACTCTCTCCCTGCCCCCTGTTTCCCCGACAGTACTGACATGCAGAAATTTAAAACTAATGTAAACAGACATCTCGCTGCGCGGATCATGATTTAAGCTTACCCCCCCCCCCAACCGTCTCCCCCTTATCTCAGTAGCCCCTTACGTCTACAGTGGAGGCCTGCCTTGTTTGGGGTGAACCATGTTAAAAAAAGGGGGGGGCTATGAGGGTGTAGGAGCGCGGCCCTTAGCTTGTTAAGATATTGTGTCTTAGAGAAAATGCTAAAATCCACGCTTACATTTAGATTGTGTAAAGAAATGTTTAAAACAGATAAAACATGGAAAAACATGTATGAAAGTTGAATGAAAGATAAAGCATACATAAGTTGAAAGAAGAATAAAACGTAGTTTAAAAGTAACACAAAATATTTGTACCGACAGTACTGACATGCAGAAATTTAAAACTAATGTAAACAGACATCTCGCTGCTCAGATCCCAATTTAAGCTGAACCACCAATCCTTCCCCCCTTTTCCTTTTTCTCAGTAGCCCCTTACGTTTACAGTGGCGTCCTGCCTTGTTTGGGGTGAATCATGTAAAAAAAAAAAAATATATATATATATTCACAATTTACAGAGCATTAAGTGTTCATTTCAAGTGTCCAGTTAGAGAAACGATAAATGTTTGTCTGTGATTTATGAGTTTGTATGTCGAAGTGTGTGAACATGTGTTGAAGTGTGTGAATGTGCGTGTCGCCTTTTGTTCGTCGTTGTACGAATGTGTGTGCGTGCATGTGAGTTGATAAGTCGTTTAGGCATTCATATGTGTGTGTGTCTTTGTCAGCAGTGTGTGGTCGTATGCGTTGAAGAATGATAGGAGTGTAAGCCTTTATGTATGTGTGTGTGGGTGTGTTAGTTGACTGTGCATGCATGAGTTGAAATGTCCACCAGTCTCCCCAGCCCCCGAAGGCCGGGGAGGGGAGAAGTAGTTGAAGTGAAAACCTTGTTGTGTGCTCGCTGGAATGAGGAGAAAGAGGAAAGAGAAAAAGGAGAAGAGACAGATTTTGTTGCACGGTCTGCTTTTATATTGTTTCACAGTGGTTTGGCCGACGTAGTTGAGAGCACCCCACGTGATCAACATTTTTGGCTTTTTTTCACCATTTTGTTAGACTGTCTCTGGGAGCTGATTTTTATGGCTCCAGTTTGAGCTTTTGTTGTTGAAGTGAATTTGGTATTGCTTTCTGTTTTTGTGTTTACATCGTTTGCTGATAAAATATTAGGGTGTCAATCCTATAAGGGCATAACCCCCTTAAAATTAGTAATATGGCATTATGAACATAGTGCAAAAAGTACATCCTCATTCAATCCCGAGCAACGTCGGGTTTTCTTGCTAATTGTAAACACTTATTTATTGCTAATAACTCTCTTTTTTTTCAGTGTTTTATACAAAACTAGCAGGACTCCTGTCCTGGCGTTGCCCAGGTAGAATATAAAAGAATGATTAAACTATAAAAAAATATTAAAACAAAAAATTCCTAAAAAAAGTGCGGAAACCATAGACGTTGTGAGTTCCACCTGACAAATAGGCAAATCATCCACCTTTATACGGAACTTGAAGTGACAATTCATAATCTGGAGGGCGAATCAGTTCAAATCACTTTCATGTTTTAATATTTCAAACCACAGTACATTATTATTCTTACCATTCGAGGCTTTTGTGTCTGGCCACGACCATCGTAATATAACCATGCCAGAGCACTGGAAAATGACGTCATGCTCTTTTGTATATGGCACAGGCGATTCTTTGTTGTTCACTTTGAGAGGATCGGCTTTGTCCATTACTGGTTTATTTTGTGTTTTATTGTATTCAAATTTTTCTTTTTTGACATTTAACATTTTTTTTTATTTACAGAAATTTTTGATAATAGAAAATAATTTTTTTTGTAATATTAATTAAATGGAATAATAATAAATATTTAATGTAGCAATGAATCATTCTTTGGTTTGTTTTTAGACGATGTTAATCGTATCGCAGTCAATAGTTTTCTTCGAATGTCCGGCTGGCTTGGCAGGCCGAGAACAGACTCAAGGCGTTTCCATGAATAATGGCGCTAGAGAGGCGCTCGTAAAGCCAAGACAATTCGCGATTGTCTCCGGTGTTGCACATCATTAATAAAGCTACTGGGAAAGTCGCATGTGGCAGAGCCAATCACTCCACAGCGATCGGTTGAAATACAAATCTGTCGAGAAGAGTGGCATATTTTGACCGCTTGTGGCTCTCTGCTGCCACTGCTGCATGTCCAGGGTTTGTTGCCGATTCTATCACTGACGAGGGCGTAAAAGTGTCAATTCTAATTCATAAACGTTTTTTTTTTAATTGAAGCAACCCCTATTCTACATATGATTTTAGTTATCTCTTTCATAGAGAAGACATGATGCTCCTAAACTTTTTTTTTTGTCGTTTTTTGATGTTTTATTGTATTCAAATTAATAAACGTTTTTTTTTAAATTGAAGCAGCCTCCCCCCCCCTATTCTACACATGATTTTAATTATATTTTTCATGCTTCTAAACTTGTTTTTTTTTTACTTCAGAGTGGGCTTAAAGTAATTAAAACCCTGGTACATTGAGATGAAAGTGTGGGGGCATGGCCCCATTTATGTAGCAACACGGACCTTAGCTTGTTAAGATATTGTGTCTTAGAAAAAATGCTAAGAGCCACGTCTACTTTAGAATCGTTATAGAAATGTTTAAAACAGTAAAAAAAAACCCAGATAAAACAAGAAAAACATGCATGAAAGTTGAATGAAGGATAAAGCATGCATATAATTGAAGGAAGAATTAAACGTAGTTTAAAAGTAACACAAAATATTTACAAAATACAGGAATTGATTGTTCATTTGAAATTGTTCCGTTGAGGAAATAACAAAATGTCTGTGCCTGTAATTTATGTGTGCGTATCTGTGTGCCTAGTTGTACAAATGTGTGTGCGTGCACGTGAGTTGAGATTTGAGATGTCGTGTAGGCATTCATGTTTGTGCTAACAGTGTGTGTATGCATGCGTGAGTGTGTGGTTGCGTACAATAGATAAGGTGTGTGCGTCGCTCTGTGTCCCTGTATGCGTTGTATTGGATAATATGTGTGTGTAACAGTGTGCGTGCGAGACTAAAGTGGAAATGTCCAGAAGCGTCGCATCCTGAAGGCGGGCGGGGGGGGGGGGTAGTTGGAAAGAAGCGTCGCTGTGGTCTGCTTGCTGGAAATACGTAGAAAGAGATAGATTTTGTTGCAACGGTCTGCTTTTATATTGTTTGATCAGTGGTCTGGCTGAAGTAGTTAGCAGCAGATCACGTGACATCTATTTTGGGTTTTTTTTGCGCCTTTTTGTGAGGCTGCTCGTGGGAGCCGGTTTTTATGGCTCCAATTTGAGCTCTTGTGTTTAAGTGAAATTTGGGATTAGTTTCTGTTTTTCTGCTTACGCCGTTTGTTAATGTCAATCCTATTATTCGGAGGATTATAAGAAGAGAAGGCTAATTTATATTAGTATATCCTTAAACAGGTTTTCCTTCCTTTGCCTCCAACTGGAAACTGCACAAAACCCTCACCTACGTTTGTTTATGATGTCATATGTGTCACATGTCACTTACTTCCGTTTCTCTTTCTCCTACACTATTTTAATGGATGTCAAATTTAACTTTTTGAACCCTTGACAATTACTTCGTTCCGGATTTATCCAATGCCACCCAATATACAACAAGAGACTCCGATCAACTCTGTACATAAAATTCTGTTCAATGTAAATTGGCGTTTGTTTTGGTTTTTATTGTATTCTAATTCATAAATGTATTTTTTTTAAATTGAAGTAAACTACATATGCTTTTAGTTATAGAGAAGACATGATATTTCTCAACTTGATTTTTACTTCAGAGGGTTAGGGCACTTAAAGAAATTAAAACTTCTGTACATGTGTAGAACCATGTGCGTCCCTCTTGACAATCGCCGACCCCAACATTATGTGTGCCGTGGTTTTCTTTTCGTCTTCATCATCGGTCTAGCCGTGTCGTCTTCTTGGCGATCACTGAGGGCACAGAACTGGTTTACAAGTTGAGAAAAGCAAAACGGTACTACTCTAGATGAAGCGCATAATTTCCGTGACTGGTCGGCGGCAACGATCGGGCAGGTCGCGGAAGCCCTGAGAACTGCCAAGACGAAAACGAGGCTGAAGCAAAATTGAAAGTCGTAAAATGGAAGTGGCAGACGACAATATAAGACGAAGAATACAAAAGAAAAAAATACATATATTTGTAAAAAATAGCTGAAGAACTATAAATAAACTTTTTAAAAAAATTTTTGCGTGGGCCAAATGAACCATTTTAATTTTTTTTTTGTCTTTTTTTACATAAATCAAAGAAGTAAATGCTATTTCTTTTACGATATTTAGGCAACTTTTTTTTGTCTTTTTTTACATAAAACAAAGAAGTATGTTATTTTTCTTAGAATATTTAGGCAAGTTTTTTTTGTATATTTTTTTTTGGGGGGGGGGGGAATTTCATATATTTTCTCGTCGAGGGTCAGGGTTTACGGAGGATACGTTTGCGGCCGGTTCAAAAGGTCTTCCTACCGCTTGTTTTGTTGTGCTGAGCGCAGATGATTGGCAGCAACCTGATCGGTCAGCTCTGCTTCAGCCTCGTTTTCGTCTCAGCAGCTCTCGAGTGCTTCTGCGACCTGCCCGATCGTTGCCGCTGAGCAGTCACGGAAATTAGGCGTTTCATCTGGAGTAGTACCAACAAAACAACACAAACTCACAAGAAAAACACAAACTCAAATAAATTATGCATAAGTCAGTTGAAACTGAGTGTCGCAGACTGTCGAGGCCCTCATTGTCAGTACCTGAAGTCGTCAGCTCATCTCGGTTCTGCCTGATCTGATCGTCTGCTCTCCGAGACACCAACTAACGTCAACTGTCTTAACTCAAACCCATGTCCGGTCTTTTTTCTTAGTCACCGACAAGCGGAAATGACTCACCTTCTGAACAATAGAAACTCACTACTTCCGCGTTCGCCTTATCAACCACACCCATCTGACTATTCATACTCTTTCCAATTGCCTTTGTGTGCATTGAAAAAGGCAATGATTCTGGTTTTTCTTCAGATCTTTCGAATGTTTCTTGTCAGAAATACAGTTGTTCATCAGCTCAAGGATCCATTTTTGTGTCAGAGGTTCAAAGTGCTTGATCACCTTTATGAAAATATTATATAGGTTTATGGCGTTACCAGTTTAAGGGCATTGATACCGATATTGAGAACGGCTCAGTTAGTTTGGTGCTTTGAAAATACTGAAATCAGTCAATCTTTAGTCTTGATGGCGGATTTCCCATTGAGCAACAACTAATATGCAATTTGAGAGTTGATTGCTGCTTGTGTTTAACAGGTTTTGCCATTTTCATTGGCAGCATTCTGAGAGGAGGGGATGAATCTTTCACCTACTTCAATGTACTTTTTGTTAAGGGATCAGAGTCATACTGCTGCTAATATAACAGATCACTCAATAAGTGCCGGGCCTAACTAATAAAACAGGGAAAATGCAACTTTAGCCAACTGAAACATTATTATATAAAAACATTGACGACTTGTTTGCTTGGCCATGGTTCGTGTGTGTGTGTGTATAGGCTTTGTTTTTAATTGACAATTTATAACTAGATTGCAACTTGTTGAAGTAAATTGACTGTAAATGTTGTTTTTACCAAAAACGCGCCACCTTTTATCTACGATATAAAAATGTTATATTAAAATGGGTACTTAAAATTGGGACCCGCGCTAAAAGTCCCCTGGCGTCGGTGTTTTCCGGCGTTTTATGTAAAACACCGGAAAGAGCCAGAAAATCAATAACTGATTGAAATGAATAAGCAGACGACATCTAAACTTGATGATTGAATTTTTTACGTCCGCAAACGAGCCTACCCTAACCCTGCCCAAACCCTAACGAAAGCAACAATAATAATCAGTAAAAAAAACAACAAAACAAATAATTTTCGTGAAAATAAAAAAACAAACAACACTTACTTGATTAACTTTTTAATTTAAACACTTATTTGAATCCCTTATTTCTTTGTTAAAAAAATAAATATTTATTTCATACAAAATTTTTTGCTTGTTTTTACCCTTTTTCATTCGGCACTGTCCGGTGTTTTACGTAAACGTCCGGAAAGTACCGATGCCGAGGCACTTTTAGCGCGGGTCCTAATGTAAAAAGCACCTTAAAGTGAAAACAGTTATCGAAATTGAAAAGATTAGAAACGATTATTTAATTAACGAGATGTCCTTTTGCAAAGCAATATGCAAATTAGTTAACCAAACGACTGATCACAAATACCTGATCAGTATATTAGAAACTATTGTTCTATTGTGTGAAGTTGAAATCAGCATTTTAATCTCACTGTTAGAGCAGAAGATGGCGCAACTTCATATTGAGAAGAGATTGGAGAAAATGATTCGACACTAACAATTATTGAAGAGGACATAAAATAACATTTTACGTATTGGGTGTTCAGGTAGGTGTAGTTAGATCCCTTGAGGCAATTTGGAGTAGTCCTCATAAGGACTATATAACGGTCTAAAAAGCCAATGAACCCAAACCAAAATTCAGTTACTTTTGTGGTTGGCGGATCACAACTAAATGGCCCAGATTTTTGTCATTTTTACCATATTTTTAAAATTTTGCTTCTTCTGTGAAATTACCATTTACCCTGCAACAATACCCTTACATCTTTTTTTTTAGGTGTTACTATGCCACTTAGCTACTGAGGATCAAGTAATACTTATATTACCTGCGAATTGTACCGAACACTTTGAAGCAAGCCAAAAGACAGGACAAAAAGACGAGCAATGTCCATAAGCTCAACAAATATCAGTAAATTATCAGCCCGAAGTATGAAGAAAGGCCAGTGCCCGCCTCCAAAACCAGCATTGGCTATCAAACGTATCCTTAGACATTGAAGGACTATCCCCAACGAAGAACTTATTGTAAAACTCTGCAGAGAGCATCGGTGTAATATTCTCTGCCTACAAGAAACCCATCGTGGACAAAAACATCTCCATCCTCATGTGGATAAAATGACCACTATCACAGAAATACTACATGTGAAACATAGAAGCATCATACTAACCAAAAATGGGACAATCATCGAATCAACAGCAAAGATCGATGAAAATAACATCGAAGTCCTAACACCTGAACTCAGAAGAATCACCATCACCTCAGTATATAAGCCATCTCCCACACCATTTGTGATGCGAGATATGCTATCACCATTTGGGAAACCAAAGATTATGATTGGTGACGTCAACAGCCATAGCACCCAATGGGGACATGCTAAAAATAATGCGGATGGAGATGCAGTGGAAGCATCCATCAGACAGGCCTGGCAAATAATCGTTTCTGTCGTCGAGAGCCCGATTGATGGAAGAAGTAAGAGCGTCAGCTGCGGACGTGAGGGCGGCTTTAGGAATTTTGATCGGAACGTTTTGATGAGAGGTACTTGAGGATACTTTCAGCATCAAGAAAACCATGAAGGATCTCGGAAATTTTGATCGTAAAATTGATAGTTTGTAAAATGTTGAATTTGATTTCTGATTGTATTGTCATATTTTCTGTAATCAAATCGTCAATAAAAACAAATTCACTCATGTTTTTTTAAATATCAAAAATGTATCTAATTCATGGTGAATAAAGTGATTTTTTGTGAATTTAATTCTTTTATATTTTTGTATATTTGATTTGATGGAAATAAATTAATTATTGTAAGCTGCTTCCTAATAATATGCATAGTTTTTTTTATGGAAATCGCTCCAGACAAGGCATGAAACCACTTGATGTAAGGAGATAACAAGAACGAAATATGATTATCGCAAAGACAGGAGATGCCTATTGACCGCAGTCTTGAAAAGAACAATATTATAGGTGAGAGGAAAACAGTCAGCAGGAAGAGAGTTCCACAAGCCTGCGGTTCTTGGAAAGAAGCTACTGGAATAGGAAGCTGTATTACAATGAGGTATCAAAACAGCGAATTGATGGAGACCACTAGACCAACGAGTTGCTAATTACTGGGCATTACTAAGAAATTTATTATTAAAATTTGTCTCTGTCAGTATTATTTAGTAGTAATTTTGGTCTTCACATGTCCGCCCCCAGTTATGAACCCCAGTCGCGTGTTTACCAGGCCTGGATTATGGATTGCCTTGTAATAAACCATTTTCCTAGTTCACTAAGTATTGAAGGGAAGATAACTCTAGATAGAAAACGCTGAGGCAATGCAATTTCAAGAAAGTCAATCTAAGCTAACTCATATTTCAATCTCTGAAAACTATTGATTTTTTGATTTCCCACACATACCAAGAGTCAAATTTCAAAAGTGATGAGTCATGTTTGAATAGTTGTCTCATCAACAAATTTATTTTTCAATTTGGATTTTTCAAACTGCTATTCTCATCGTGGATGTTATTTTCACGTTTCGGCCGATGTAACCTCCGACTTTCTTCAGGTACATCTTTTTGAACTTGGCAATCTCTATGTCAAACCCGAGAATCTATACGGAATTTCAAACTGAAGTTAATACACGGGGATAGTCGTTGTTTAGTCAGCCATGTTAAGTCATTTTTGGTACTGTTATGGCCGACGCGCCAGACTTCCGTGACTTCGTGTCTACATCGATCGGGCAGGTCTAGGAAGCGCCCGAGAGCTGACAAAGTATTAACCAATCAGGTTGCAGCATTCATTCGCCAAGCAGGCTATAGCAAGCAGTTGACAATATTTGGTAGAAAACAAATAATCGCGTTCTATTGCAACAACAATGAATTATTATCAGCTGTGTCAGGTCGTCGAATCTCCGGAAAGACTAATTCAAAAGCATAACATTTTTATTTCTTTCTTTGTTTTATGTTAAAAAAAACATTGACAAAATTTACCCCCCCCCCCCAAAAAAAACATTATTTTCACGAACAAATCAAAACATTTACATCTACACATTTGATTGGCCTTTTGGCTAAGATCAAAGTGTAGTATCTGTTCCGATGGATACTGCACCCCATAGACTGGTATTGTCTTGTCCTTCGGGGCTTGATTTACGCCTGTCTATGGGTCTGTCCTGTACAGTTCTAGGAGGTCCACCCTCCCAGGCTTCGCCTCCCCTCTTTGGGGAGGAGTAAGTTTATTGTTTACCGCCTGAGGCGCCCCTACCGGGGAATGCCGACGGGGGCTGCCCAGGCAATTTTTAATGGTCAGAGTGCTCACCTCTCGGGCGCTGGCTTTTCAAACCCCACTTTCCCGACCCGACCTTGGGTCACATCTTACTTGTAGGAGTAAGATAAAAACTGGCCTTGTGCCTAACTCCTGGAGAGGAGTAAATCAATACACATTTGATTGACAATGGTTCACTTGGCCCACCAAAACATAAAAATATATTTATTTACGGTTCTTCAACTGCGTTTTTATTCGTTTTTTTTATCTATGTATTTTTTCTTTGAAAGTCTTCCATTAAGCGCTTGGCAGTTTCAGCCTTGTTTTCATCTCACCAGCTCTCGGGCGCTTCCGCGACCTGCCCGATCGTTGCCGGCGCGAATCTGGCGCGTCAGCTATAACAGTACCTCATTTTTATTTGATTCTTAATTATTATCGCCTGAAGTGAGGATTGAACCATCAACCTCCAAAAGACCATCACTTAGAACTGATTGTACACAACACCTTTATCTGTTGCGCCACGGGTCCATGTTAATTTTGAATTCCAGTATTAGGCTCAACTATTATGTAACATTATCATGTATCTGCAGACAAAGGCGATGTTACAAAAATAAAAGACGGACAAACAACAAGAATACAAGTCACAAAAAAACTTTTATTGTCGTAACATAATAATAATAATGTTAATAATAATAATAATAATAATAATCTGTATTTAGTTTTGTATGTCCATACTCTTCCTCTGAAAGCCGCACAGGTAAGCATTCATAAAGGAAAAATGAAATTTAGTCGAAATCACTGTCTGACCGATCGTCATCATCTGTCTGGGTGGGTGGAGGTGCAATCATGGCCGAGATTTTGTCCATCACATTTCCAGAATTGTCTGGTGCCGAAGAGGATTCCTTGTCTTTCGAACCACTTCCACTTTGGGCCAGGTTACCCATGATACCCCGGCGGCGCATCGTTAATTTTTTGGCCAAATCAGCCATCAGGTCGCCTCCTCCAGAGCTGGTAGCATTGCTCGTATCATCGGTGTCCGTATCTTCGTCATTCTTCTTCTTCTTTTTCTTCTTCTTTTTCTTTTCCGGTTTTGTCTCGCTCGCTTTCTTCAGCTTGGCCTTTTTGGCGCCACCTGCGTCGCGAATCGACTTCAGCAAGTCACCCCACGTACCTCCTCCACTGGACGGTGCAGAGGCCTTGCTGCCTGAGGTTTTGTCTTCTGATTCGGAGGCGTCATCATCAGGCGGCGGCGGCGGCGGTGGTGGCGGAGGTGGAGGAGGAGGGGCAGGAGGTCCTGAAGGAGGAGGTAGGACAGTGGATGGAGGTGGAGGAGCAGCTGCCGGAGGTGGAGGTGGAGGCGGAGGCGCTGATGCAGTGGACGAAGGTGCAACTGGAGACAAAACGGCCGGACCTGTTGGAACCTCAGCTTCTTGTGATGGTATTGATGGTAGATCGGGCACGCTGCTGGGAACCGAAGGAGCAATGGAAGGACCCTGGTCCGCCAAGAAAAACTCATCGTCAGCAACACCTGAAAGTAAAAGTAGACAAGAATCAATAAAATGTAGCTGAAAATGTTCAGGATCGATCATTCACCGGGAGTTATCAAATGAAATATTTAACAGAATTTGATCTGGATATGGATACTGTACTAAGAGTTTAATTTTTTTTTTTTAACAGTTGAATTGAAAAGATAGTTAAAGGGGAGATGCCCAAGGAGGCATAACAAACAAATAAACAAACAAATAAATAAATTATAGGATTCAAAATTTCAAATTTTTTTTAATTACCTTTTAAATCTTAAAAAAAAATATTTTCCATTTTTAAAAACTTTGCGATTAGTAAAACATGAATTTACATATTTTTTTTATTACCTTTTAAATCTAAAAAAAAAAAAAAATTATTTTCCATTTTTAAAAACTTTGCGATTAGTACAACATGAATTTACATATTTTTTTGTAAAGTCATCATCAACCGGTTTATTTGTTGAATCAGGTTGATAAGTGTATATATATAAGTGTATATATATTATATATATATATATATGTTGATAAGTTGTTGATAAGTATTGTTGAATTCGGATTTGTTGAATCAGGTCACAATTAATCCAGGTTTGTACTGAGATTCAGAAAACTGTCTCCAGTATTTTTTTATACTGGGCAGACGGACAAAGTTTTCCGAGGTGATAGGAAGCATTTCTCCTTTAAGTAACGATTTATAAGAATCGGAGTATTTCAGGTTGCAGCTTTTTAAGCAGGATGATTGGAACGTTGTCAGAGCCAGTCACCTTGCTGGCATCTAAGTGCTTGAAAGGTTTGGCAACATCCCGGACAGATATATGAGTGTCACTCAGAGGGAAATTCAGGCGGGCGGGCGGCGGCCCTGATCGCAAAAGGTGGAATTTGACGCAAAGTTTTTGCAAAAAGTTTGGCTTCATCAGATGCTGAGGAAATCACCTCTAGTCTATTGATGATGGTCATACATCTGTTCAGGACCCTGTTTGTTATCCGCCGAAACTCTTGGGAACAAAACCTCTGCTCAGCCACTCGAACTCCCTCCTTGTAGTATGTTGCGGCAGATAGTTTCAGTAAGTTCTGTCGACCGTATGATGTCCCTATCTTGACAAACGATCTATAGAATAACCGCAAAAAGATATCATACATCTGGAGTGTGTTCAACGGTTGACAAGCAGGATGGTGAGAGGTATCTCCACGTTTACCTACAAAGAACGGCTTCAAAGACTAAATTTGTTCTCACTTGAAAAGCAGAGAATGCGAGGGGCATGATTCTAGCAGACAGCGACTTCAACGGGAATTTAAATCTACCTTTAGAGTTTTTCATCTAAGCACCTGGTTTCGGTCTCTGCGGACATCGAAAGAAGATGAACCATCGTCGCTTTCATTTCAACAGAAGAAAGGTAATATTCTCTGACCATGTTTCTGCTCCCTGGAACGTCATGCCAACCATGTCCAGGTTTAAAATCACCTTGGACAAACATTTGACGTAAATTTACTAGACAAACTCGACAATCAGCTAAATCCCATCCATTCACTGTGGAGGTCCCCAGATGCCGGAGAGCTTTCTACTCCAATAGCTTCGTTCCTCGTGCTGCTGGCCTCTGGAACTCCCTCCCTGCCCCCTGTTTCCCCGACAGTACCGACATGCAGAAATTTAAAACTAATGTAAACAGACATCTCACTGCGCAGTTCCCAATTTAGGTCCCCCCCCCCCAACCGTCATTTTTTTTTCTCAGTAGCCCCTTATGTCTACAGTGGCGGCCTGCCTTGTTTGGGATGAACTATGTTAAAAAAATAAAAAAATATAGATACAATATCTTCAAACAGTCTTTTTCCATGGCTTATTGCACTATTTTTTTTAATACAATTGACTAATTGAATCTTACCAGTTAAATCAGGAAGCGAACTCGGCGCCATGATCTCCGGAACAAGGCCGATGGTCGGGACATAGAAATAATTATCCACCGCATGCCTCTTGATCTCCTCGTTCTGTGCAATGCTGCTGGGAGCTTCCGTTAAGCCGTCTTGATCATGTTCACCGATATCTTGGCGTGTTTTTGTAACACCACCAAGCGGATCAAGCATCACATATTTCTTATAACTGCAACAGAAAGAAAATATTATTAGAAATTTAAGAAAGCCAAAAACGATATGGTTTTAAAAAAAAAATAAAAATAAATTATTTATTTACCTGAACAAGCAAGCCTTCAGCCTAATAGGCCCTTTTTAGGCGATTTAAAAAAAAAAGTAAGGCTACTACCAAAAATGTGTTGCCCGGAAATAAATAGGGATTCCATGTGTACTCTTACTCATAGCCCTGATTTTATTAATTATTTTTCATTATTTTTTATTTTAATTGGTTCAGGGGGAATAACTCTACAAACAGTTTAAAACTATTTATAGAGTTACTTCCCTTGAATTTCTTGAATGAAAGGACATTTTTTTCTTAGTTCAAAGTCACTAGCGTCCCTGGTGATGCCAAATGAGTTGAATAGAGTATTTATTTACCTCCTCTCCAGGAGGTTAGGCACAAGGCCAGTTTTTATCTTACTCCCACAAGTAAGATGTGACCCAAGGTCGGGTCGGGAAAGTGGGGTTTAAAAATTGCCTGGGCAGCTCCGTCAGCATTCCCCGGTAGGGGCGCCTCAGGCAGTAAGCAATAAACTTACTCCTCTCCAAAGAGGGGAGGCGAAGCCTGAGAAGATGAGTGGTCGTCTCATTAACAATAACAAGTGCAGGTTTTGCCACACAGAAGTAGAGAGTGTGAGCCACTTGACATCCAGTTGTAAGGTTCTGCTGGGGAACGGCTACTAATGCGCCACAATGGAGGGTGTAAATATCTCCATTGGACCATCTGTAAAAGTTGAATATCCAGTGTAGCAGCAAGTCCTGGGAATATATACCAGAAAGAACTGTTAGAAATAAATCATACAGTATCCACTATGACTATGCAATTCCTACAGCTACATACCAAGAAAACAGAAGAGGAAGAAAGTAGCAACCCTAGTTGAAGTCAGTGCCCCTAATGATGCTGGCTTAGACAGAGTGGAGAGGGAGAAGATAACTAAATACCAAGGTCTTATGTACGACACAAAAATAAAATGGAATCTTAGGAAGTAATCATAGAATTTAAAAAAACTACCTGCCGAATATACCTAGTGAACCAAGTGCAAGAGAGCTACAAAAAATTGCACTTAAAGGGACGGTTATAATCCTAACTAAAAAGAGGGAGTCTCTGAAATAGCGGGTGAATGTCTGACATCCGGTAAGATGCCACATCCTCAGCAAGAACAAAAAAGATTTTTTTTTTTGATTTTTTAAATAAAAAAATGAAAATAGTTTGGATAAAAATAAAAACATAAATATTAAAAAAAATGAAAATAGTTTGGATAAAGATAAAAAAATAAATATTAAAAAAAAATGAAGAAAATAGTTTGAATAAAAATTAAAAAATAAATAAATATTAAAAAAATGAAGAAAATAGTTTGAATAAAAATTAAAAAATAAATAAATATAAAAAAAATGAAGAAAATAGTTTGAATAAAAATTAAAAATAAATAAATATTAAAAAAAATGAAGAAAATAGTTTGAATAAAAATTAAAAAATAATGAATAAAAAAATAAATATAAAAAAAAATGAAGAAAAATAGTTTGGATAAAATGCAACAAAATTGTAGAAGATAACACGGAAAAATTTGGATGATCTTGTTTAGTTATTTGCACATTGACTGTTTTTTGATAGTGGGAGGAGGGTGAATGAGACAGGAAATGGCGGAAAGAAGGGAATAGAGGGAATAGTAATAGTCGTAGTAGTAGCAACAGCAACATAAGAGAAGGAGAGTAAGAGAAAAGAAGGAATAAAACAAGGAAGAAGAGAAGAAATATAAAAGGTACCAACATCGAAACCAAGATGATGATGAATATATAGCAATAGATGCAACAGAATCTTAATTCAGTTTATCCGATTCCATATTGGGGACGAGTGGTTATAGCACTTGTCTTTGGGCTGGACGACCCGGGTTCGATCCCACTCACGGCATGCGAATTTTCAAAACTCCCTCTGTCCACCCAGCAGTAAATGGGTACCTGACTAAAACTCAGGGAAGGTTCAAGGCAGCGGAAGGAGAGGGATGGGCTCCGCCTTCCATATGCTGTGCCCTAGACACGGTGATTCTTAACAAATCACCGCCGCTACGGCCATGGGCAGTGTGCGATGTCGGCAACGACACTCATGCGCGTCCAGGCTATGCGACCTTTACCTTTTTTTTTTACCGATTCCATAGACCATGCTGGTAATCTGTATACTACTGGCACCCAACCCTGAAGACATGGAGATTTTTTAAAGTTAGGATTAGCATAAATGACTTACGGATTTTCTGTTGTGTTGAAGAGGAGGAGTGAACTGATAGATGGAATGTTGCGTGGGAGCCGACCAAGCCCCTCCCCCTCATCATCACGCTGTTTGCTCTTCACATTGAGGTGCACATTGTAATACTGCAGTTTCTCTTTCAAGATCTTCTCGTCGACCACCAACGGCTTGCTGTGCTGCAACTTGGCGTGAGACTTTGGAATGTTCCTCAAAGAGTTTTGGTGTTCGAACACACTCTGGTATTCCTCCAGAAACTCAGGAGACGGATACTTTGCACAGGCAAACACTTTGGTCGCTTTGTTACTGCCTTGCAGTTTCGACACCTTGGCACGAGCGAGGCTGACCCGTTCGTTGACTTTGGCCAGTCGACGATGATTATCCTCCACGCGTTTGCTGATACGACTGAAGGTGTCATCGGTTACTTTGTTTAAATACTGTAACGTGTCGGCAATCTGGAGGATTGTGTCCTCACGACAAAGGTCAGGTGGAATTGTGGGGATGTGATAAATTTGGCTGGACATGGTTGAACCGCACCATCACATGGGGATAATGATGCCAAACAAATTGGCTAAAAACAGCTCCAAAACCTGAAAATAGGAAAAACAGATGTTCATCATTAAACCATTTAAACTGCTGACAACTTCCGGTTCTGAAATCAAAAACAAACAAATTGGTGCACATGATTCTGGGAGAACTATTTCACAAACAAGGAATTTCAGGACGTTCAGGATAAATGTCGGACTTTTTTTGATAGGAAAGAAGAAAAAAAACGTCATATCTTAGTCACTAATTAATGTATTTTGAAAGTGCATCTCTTAGAAGATTTTTTGCCAGTGACAGTTCATTCAAAGACGACGCCATGGTCTCTGAGAAGGACCTTAACCTGGAGCATGCGGTCTTTATTGTGTTAGGGGTAGGGTTTAGGGGTTCGTGTTAGCATGCGGTCTTTATGGTGTCCTTTGAGAGATGCCTGAATACTAGTTTGATCCTAACAATCAGCCCATCCTGAGTGTTGCAAACGGTACGGTTTGAGGTCTTTCCTAACTGAGACCCGTAGATAATACTCATCGGATTGCAATCAGCCGAGTTGGGAGAGGGGACAGATGTTGGGACTGACAAAGTTGTGGAATTTCCAGAAAGCCATGTATGGCCCTCCTGCAGCTACCCTCTCCACCCAGAACCTGACAAGAGTGGACAGCAACTCAATATAAACATCTGAATCGGGTCTGAGTCCCTTTTTGAAGATGTGGTGTGGCATGATGTGACCTTCACAGTTTGAGGGAACTTGGTCTTTGTGATGCACAGGTTTTAGTGCAGACTGTAGGCTAGCCACACGTTGTTGTTCTGTGTGTCGTGTAACTGGTCCTGAGAAGAACCAGAACATCTCGGGCTCGACTGAGTGTTTGACCTTGTTTAGGAGTTTCTTTTGTGAGGCAGTTCTCTTGGGCTTTGGCAATAAGTAGGATGAGTGGGTAGCGAATATCCTTTTTCAGCACTTATTTCATAACCGCCACTCTACTAACCCATCCCTCTCGCACACGTCTGCATTGTCCGGATCTTGCCAACCTTTTCGTTGTGGCTTCAACGAATTTCACCATTAAAAGAAATAACATTAAATAAATAAAATAGTAAAACTGTGGTAATGTCCCTTCTTTATTTATATATCGGCCATCTTTTCTTTTATTGATAAACTTGTTTGGTCAGCGTTTTGTGTGTATGATTAAACATGCTATAACTTACTGTTTTCAAAGCTTATTTTAATTTTTTAAAGAAAACATACTTTTCCCATAAAAAATCCTGAGAACAATGACAGCCTGACAAAGCCCATTTCACAGTAAATAATAAGCGACTGTATTTGCCCAAATGTGGGATGAAATCGATTATGTAAAAGAAATGATTTGTCATCCCCACATTTTTATTTCTCTTCCTTCATTTATTTTTATAATTGCTCTATCTCGTATATTGAGCTTAAACCATTTCACTATAGGTTCAATTCTCTAAAAGTATACTTTTAGTCTCATATTTTATAGGCCTGCTATAATCCTTCCTGCTAACCACATTTCCATCGCAATCATCCAGCTCACATCTCACAGCCTTCAAGGAGCACTGAGCTGAGATTTCAGAATTTTTTTAATTTGGCACAAATTATCATCACGCAGATCACTCTCTTCCAATATTCCAAAGATGTTATCAGCATAAAAACACAACAACCTAAAATTAACAACATTACATATGAAACCAGTGGGAACATTTTAAAATGCTGAACAAAATGCGATGCCATCCAGCGTTGCTGAATTTAAATCGTCAACGACTTCCTGGATCAACGCGAAAAACGTTCTATACGCGTTTCTCCGCCGTCTTTTTAAAATTCTCTTCTTTTTTTCAGCTTTTTTGTTTATTTGCTTTTCACACCTGAAGATGATTCGACGAAGAATTGAAAACGTTTGTTAGACCTGTGAAACCTGTGGAACATTTATTAATTTTTTTGATTTTAATACAAAAAAGACCATCAGAAAAATCGAAAAAAATAAAAACGGTATAATTAAACAGACGAATTCTGTTATTTTTAATAATGTTTGCATAAATGAGAAAATGCTGCCTAAATACACAACATATATATATCTCATCACTATCAGGGTTTTTGATCACTTCTGGAGGAGGAACCCTCCCTGGTTTTCGTTCACCTTATTGGTTACTGTCATTCAGGGTTTTTTGCCATAGTCACTACGTTAGGCACTATTTGCCCATAACTAGGTGTCCACATACAGCACCTGGTATTCCCAAATGGTCACCCATTTAGTACTGACCATTATAGAACTGGTGATACCAGATCAGGCTGCCCTGTAGCTCCCTGAAACGAAATTCATTTACATTGACGTTTTTTTTTTTTTTTTTTTTTTTTTTGTAAAACTTAATTATGTTCTACAAAACCAAAAACAAAAACAACAGCCCCTCTCCCTCCCCTTTTTTATTTTATTTTTCCTACCCTACTCCCGGTCCTGGATATGACCTTAAACTACATCCGATGGTGAGATCCGGCTTACGGACTTTGGGGAATGTGGAGCCTCCTCTTAATTACCATTGCTCCCAGGTCCACCCTGACCCGGAGTGGTAGTACCTGTTAGGGTCCCAACTATGGGTTAAATAGAAACAGATAAACCAAACCAAACACCATCAATACATATTTGAACATATAAAGAACTTGAAGCATAAAAACTTTCACCAAAATGACTGCATTCGGCATTGAATAGCCTGAAAAGGGTTGATATGCCGTAAAACAAAACAACCAAACTAAACACCATGAATAAATATTTGAAGATATAAACAACTTGAAGCATAAAAACTTTCACCAAAATGACTGCATTCGGCATTAAATAACCTGAAAAGGGTTGATATGCCGTAAAACAAAACAACCATTATAGAAGCCCTTGTTGACCATAACGCTCAGATTTTTTTCTCTGAGCTCCACAGCTTTTTATTTGACGGGTGTCATTTTTTCATGCTTTTCTTGGCAATAACTATGTTTGTTAATTGCATTCTCTCAAAACCAAAATGAGTATAAATGCATACATAATAGGTAGAAATAACATAATCCGATATTCTCGAAAATCAGCGAAATTAGCGAGAGCGTCCATTAAATGTGAGCGTAATGTTTTGTTTTATGTAGTAAATTAATAGCAGACAAATTGTAAATACTAACGGACACTTTTAAAAAAAAATAAACGTTAATTATTAGTTCCCAGTGCTGACTGGGGGAGTGTCAGTACTTAAATGTTAGGGGGAAAAGTTTTTGCTACCACCTATATGGAGTATGTTTTGAGGAGAGTCAAAGATGGTGGACCAAAAGTAATATTTAGTGTTAGCTGGAAAAAAAATAATAACAAATTTACAAAACCACGCTCGAGTGAATAAGCGTAATATAGTGGTGAGTTTAGTAGCCGGTGATGCATGTGGTTATTTTCCTATTCTTCGAGAAGGTACAGGGGAAAAATCGTCTTAACTTTATATATTAGATATAAGCCCCGACTTATTTTACCTGTGATAGGAATAGTGTTTACCCATCGCATACGTAGAAATAACAGTGCACTATCACAAACATTGTACGTGTTAGATGTTTACAATAAAGAATATTGATCAGTATTTGTTTCAGTGGCTTATAAGTCAGAAACCAAGCATTTTTGGAAACTGTTTTTCATTATTCAGACATATTATTAATCAGTTGTATTTAATGTTATGAATCAGACTGGATTATGCTCCGGTGAACTGGCTACTCTGGTGGACCCTCTTGGCTAAGATCAAAGTGTAGTATCTGTTCCGATGGATACTACACCCCATAGACTGGTATTGTCTTGGCCTTCGGGGCTTGATTTACGCCGGTCTATGGGTCTGTCCTGTGCAGTTCTAGGAGGTCCACCCTCCCAGGCTTCGCCTCCCCTCTTTGGGGAGGAGTAAGTTTATTGCTTACTGCCTGAGACGCCTCTACCGGGGAATGCCGACGGGGCTGCCCAGGCAATTTTTAAACCCCACTTTCTCGACCCGACCTTGGGTCACATCTTACTTGTGGGAGTAAGATAAAAACTGGCCTTGTGCCTAACTCCTGGAGAGGAGTAAATCAATACTCTGGTGCCCCCTCGATGTAAATTCACTAGACAAACTCGACAATCAGCTAAATCCCATCCATTCACTGTGGAGGTCCCCAGATGCCGGAGAGCCTTCTATTCCAATAGCTTCTTTCCTCATGCTGCTGGCATCTGGAACTCTCTCCCTGCCCCCTGTTTCCCCGACATGCATAGGTTTAAAACTAATGTAAACAGACATCTCGCTGCACAGATCTCAACTTAGAATGACACCCTAAACCTACTCCCTAATTCTCAGTAGCCCCTTACGTCTACAGTGGCATCCTGCTTTGTTTTGGGGTGAAATATCATTATGTTATGTTGTATAGATGAACCTTGGATTTGGGGACGAGAATGACTCACTAAATGGTCATAAGTGAGATGTGTGGGAAATTAGAAAATGAAAAGTTTTCATATATTGAAATATGTGTAGGTTGGAATAGGGGGAGCTTTGCCACAAGACAGTGAACGGATGTTACAAAATATACTGCTTACACGTGTTAACGACAGGGCGGGAATGGTACCAGCAAATGAATATATCCTATATCAAAATCACGTAAATTAATCAAGGAGTTTTTATTTTATAAAAGAAAAACTAATTTTATCGATAAACAAATAAAGGGGAAATATCGCCGCCATGCTGATAATATTCAAGGGAGATAATACAAACTTTTGCGAAATAGAGAAATAAAGTCTTGAATTTTGAGTGTTATCTCCCTTAGCTACCTTGAATATAACCAACAATGCTGCTGATATATCAACATTACTTGTTTATCGGTAAAATTTAATTTTCTTTTATAAAATAAAAACTACTTGATTAATTTACGTGATTTTTTTATATATTTTGAATATTCATTCCGTGACATCAAACAGATATCTCTCAGTTTGTTTTATTATTTTTTCCGAATGTCTCCATGATTCTGGATAAGCACCAAAAGTTCCTCTAAAAATAAAGTATAAAAAAACTTCCTAAGAAAAGAAATAAAGTTGATTTACTTACTGCTTTGAAGAAAATTATTGGTGCTTCTGCGGTTTCACAATGACATGTTAGGCATCTCTTAAAAAAATAGAAATATATAAACTTTGTTATGTACTTAAGTGGTAGCTGAAAAGACTGTATACCAAAAATTATGCAAATTCATCCAGTATTTATTAAATTCAAAATAGAAAACGATGTTATCTATGTCGTAATTTTTCTTAGATTTTGTCTATGTCCGAGAAAAAAAAACGAGTTATCTCCCTTGCCTACTTAATAAGCTAAAATGTCTCCAGATATGTAAGATCGTTTTTTTCTTCTTTTTGGTGCTGATATCGATCCTGAACCAGTTTTCGTGAGGTTCGACTCTGAAGCATTCGGCTGTCCTACGCAAACGCCCGAGAGTTGACGAGCCGATTTGTACCAGACGACAATTTTGATACGGTGATGCGTCCTATGATAATAATGCTTTGCTTGTTTTTTTTTTGTTTTTTTGTTAGGGTTTAGGGTTAAAAATATTTATTTGATAGCAGTAATTTCGCTCTGTTTTGCTTGTTTTATTTGTTTTGTTGTTTAAAAAATTTCTTGCAACTATAATTAAAAATTATAGGACGCAGCAACGTATCAAAATAACAAAAATATTTATTTGATAACAGTAACTTCGCTATGTTTAGCTTGTTTTTTTGTTGTTTCTTTTAGAAAATTTCTTGAAAATATAACTTACAATCACAGGACGCAGCACCGTATCAAAATTGTCGTCTGGTACCATTCGGCTCGTCGTAGGATAGCCGAACGCTTCCGAGTCGAACCTCCGAAAACTGGGTCAGGATCGATATCAGTACCCCCATTCTTAACACGGAGGGGAGTCTAATCTTAAGTAAGGGGGGTGGGAAAGAAAAACCTTTTTTGGTACTGTTATAGATGACGAGCCTGATTTCCGTGACTTCGCGTCGACAACGATCGGGCAGGTCGCGGAAGCGCCCGAGCGCTGACGGAATAATATCATTTTTTTTTCCTTTCTTTTATCTTATAAAAACATTGACAAAATTTTAACACCCCCCCCCCAAAAAAAAAATGATTTTAATCTATGTATTTTTTCTTTTAATTTATTCGTCTTATATTATCGTCTGCCAGTTTGAATGCAGGGCTTGGCTATCGCTAAGAACGGGAGCCCTAACCCATTTTTCTTTCTTTCTTTGTTTTATGTAAGCAAAAAAAAAAAGAAAGAAAGAAAAACAGCGAACCAAATGAAAAAGAAAACATTGGCACCCCAAAAAAAAATTTTTTCTACACATTTGATCGAAAATGGTTCATCACAGTTTGTTTGGTTTTTATCTATGTATTTTTAATTTGAATTTATTCGTCTTATATTCGTCTGCAAGTCTTCTATTGACGCTTAGCGTTTTCGTCTCGGCAACTCTCGGGCGCTTCCGCGACCTGCCCGATCGTTGCCGACGCGAAGTCACGGAAATCAGGCGCGTCATCTATAACAGCATCGTTTTTTTTTTTTTTCATTTAATGTCGGTACTAATCGACTGTTCGGCGACGGCCATTTTTGGTCTGCTCCGTAATCGGAAGCTCTTCGTGACGATATGGACCCTCTTCTGTAGAAATACCAAATCATGGCATTTTAAAAAGTAGGTGTGATATTGAAACAAATTAAAACCGTTGCGCAAATTCATAAACTTTCTCGTTAAAATTGACACAAAATCGTTCAAATGATATTTTGATTGATGTAAAAGTAATTAAATAAAACTCATTATTAGTTTTGATTGCGATTTTAGTTTTTATTTTACGATGGCAAAAAGGGGCGTACCATCACATGATTCCAGAAATTAAGACGATGATAAAAGAATTTTTAAAAAATATTCCTGCAAAATTGTTTTGACGATTAAAAAGGATGAATTCGAAATAGAAATAAACGACAAGTATCGCACCATTTGTTTTCTCAAAAGAAAAGAAAAATATTGAAAACAAACAGAATTGAACAAATAGTCTCTCTCCGACAGAAAAAAAACAAAACAATCTTTTTAAAATGCATTTACAAGTTTAAAAGTATATGAATTATGTCGAATCAAGAAAACAGATTTTTTTATAACATTGACTATAAATAAAAAGAGAAAGAAAAAAGTTTCTCATTGCAATAATTGAAATATAATTTATATATATATATATACACAGTTTTACGCGATATTACAAAATAAAAATGTTATCATTTAAATAAATTACATCTCCTTAAATACATAAAACATAACGTGTATTTTTGCCAGGTTTGTTCGTAAATGCCTAATCCGAGTATATTTAATATTTCTGAAAACTATTTGTAGTTTTTATCCCTTTTCAACAAACTCACCTGTAAGAAGAGTGGAAGATCTAAATATGAAGACACTTGTTAACGCCGTCAATTCCCACTTCCGCTTTGTACGACGGTGACAAAAAATATTCGTCCCCCATCAAAATTAATTCCGGAACAGATTGACTCTTCGGAGAAAGCGACTCGATTTAAATTAATGCCGTACAATATGAAAATAGATTAAAATTTGATCGGTTTTCAACTGGGATAGAAGTGTAGCATCTGTTATGTCCTTGGTCAATAAGGGTGAGGACTTTCTAGACTGAATCAATTTTTGTTTTTGTTCCAATCTAGAGTGCCCCTTTTTCGAGTGATGGATATTCCTCACATGAAAAAAAAAACGACCTTGTGTCTAACTTTATCATCATGGGGAGGCAAGTATATAGGAACAGTAAATATAAACTTGATACGTTTTTAAATCTTTATTAAATGGTTTTAATATGTGAGTATTTGATTAAATTTTACCCTTTGCCCCCCACCCACCCCACGCTGTCAACAGAAAAATAAAAATAAATTTATTTTTTCCCGTGCGATTACATGCCAACACTCTGGAAATACCTAAACAAAAAATACATATAATATTTTAGGCTTTAAAGTGAGGGTTCACTTTACTATATTAAATACTAGTTGTAGATATCCGGCATTGTCCGGGAGTCATTTTACGTTCATTTTGTTTTACTTATTCTTTCCAACCCCTCTATTTTCGGAAAATCGAAAAAAATAATTTTAAAAGAATTTTTTTTTATGTAGCAAGTGCTTTGCGCGCCAAAACCAAAGCGTGTATGTGTGTGTGTGTGTGTGTGTGTGTGTGTATTTCTCGCCTATACGTACAGAACGGACCATACTATATTTCTTCCCAATCCAGAGTGCTCTATTTTGCACACTGAAAATCTGGAGTTCCACTATAAACTGACAGGTAAACAAATCTGTTCTTTTTTTCTTTTCTTTTTAACATAGTTCACCCCAAACAAGGCAGGCCACCACTGTAGACGTAAGGGGCTACTGAGAAAAAGGGTGAGATTTTATTTTCTTCTTTTTTTTAGAGGGGGGGGGTCACCCTAAATTGGGAGCTGTGCAGCGAGATGTCTGTTTACATTAATTTTAAATTTCTGCATGTCAGTACCGTCAGGAAAACAGGGAGCAGGGAGGAAGTTCCAGAGTCCAGCAGCACGAGGAAAGAAGCTTTTGGAGTAGAAAGCTCTTCGGCATCTGGGGACCTCTACAGTGAATGGATGGAATTTGGCAGATTGTCGGGTTGGTCTAGTGAATTTGCGTCGTAGGGGCACCAGAGCAGCAAGTTCATCAGAGCACAGTCCATTGAAGTACTTGTAAAACAGGCAGAAGGAAGCAACATTGCAGCGGTGGGACAGGGGCTGGAGCTTGGTGGATAGTGAGGGACCTATCAAGTTGGCGACGCTTTTTTGGACCTTGTCTAAGAGGGAGAGACTAGTGGATGATGCACCAGCCCACACATGGCAACAACACTCCATGCAAGGGCAGATGGTGGCCCTGTAGAGATATAGGATAATGTCAGGTGTAAGAAGCTTACTAGAATGGTAGAGGGAGCCCACCTTCTTTGCAGCAGTCCTGGTGTCCTCAGTCAGGAGAGGAGAAGTGTGCAGCTTTGATAGGGTTAGGGTTAGAGTTAGGGTTAAAGATGTTAATTTTCTGTAATTGTCACATTTAATTGTAAGTCACCAGTTTTCATTGGATAAATAAACGAGCTTATTCAACTAAAATATTTATCCAAATAATATTATTCCTTCATTTAAAACTGGGGTTTTGATATTATCCAAGCTAATTCTCTAGATTCATTATGGGATGGCGAGGGGTGGGGTCTAAAAATTCAAGTTGATATGAAGATGCCCGTAAAAACTCACGTTGGATTGAAGGGAGCCACGACTAGAAGGTTGAGAAACACTGCTTTAAACGATCTTAAACTTGTTCTAGATTGACAAAAAAAACAAGAGGAAAATTTATGTCAACAAAGAAAAAGAGAAAACAATTATTTAACACTTTAACAATTTAATAAGAAGAACTAATAACTTACACCAAATGCATTCAAATTTAATTTTCTACCGACCTGTATACTTTTAAAGTGTGGAAACTGAGTGTAAGATTTATTATCTCTAAATGTGTTTAATGTTAAAACCATCTACCATCCTCCAACAAGTCTTCCCATGGGGTGTTTTAGTTACTGACAGTAGTAAGGTTACTGAATATGTTTGTTTTGTGTATGTTCCTTTGCACATCTTGCGCTATGCACAGGTGCACTTCTTGCCGACCATAGCGGCTTCTGTCTATACCTTGCGTACTGTGTTTGGATTTGCTGTACTCACCTGATGTTTACAGCTCAGCTAATCTGGCTTGAGCATATTGCCATATACACGCTAAACACTTTTTGATTCAAATCATAATAAAAGAACGATGAGAACGCTCTTTTACTCTCACAGGAACAGCAGTAAGATAAATAGTTTTATACGATTTCAGTGCTTTACAAAAACTCTACAAAAATAAAATTTTGATTAGAGATTGCAATTTTGAGATCTCGGCCCAAAATTCAAAACTCGAATCTTGAGATTGAAGGCCTCAAGATCAAGAAGTTATAAATGTTACAAATTTTACGTTCTCAATGAAAATTGAAAGTCTCTTAAAACCACGCTTCTCGAAATGCGCAAGTTTTGCAGGATTTTTTAACACTCGTTTTTACCATTAATTTTTAAGCCTTTAAACTGTCGACATTAAACAATTAATCTGCCCCTTCTTTTTCATATAGAATTTTACTCGCTTGTCGTTACTGTGTCGGCCGATGTGATCGGTGTGGGAGGTCTCTTTTAACGGGGACTTTTGTGGGTGTACATTTATGCGATGACCAAAAGTTATTACAAACATCTTAACTCCTTTCTTTAACAATTTTCTCAAACTCTTAATGCATGTTATATTTTACCTTATTTCGTCTGGCCATAATTTCACTCTTCGTCGTCTAGTGGTCTACTGGTTGAACGTTGTGCCGTGGGTTTTCTTTGTTCGATCCTTCGTCTGGCCGTAATTTCACTCTTCGTCGTCTAGTGGTCTACTGGTTGAACATTGTGCCATGGGTTTTCTTTGTTCGATCCTTCGTCTGGCCGTAATTTCACTCTTCGTCGTCTAGTGGTCTACTGGTTGAACATTGTGCCATGGGTTTTCTTTGTTCGATCCTTCGTCTGGCCGTAATTTCACTCTTCGTCGTCTAGTGGTCTACTGGTTGAACATTGTGCCATGGGTTTTCTTTGTTCGATCCTTCGTCTGGCCGTAATTTCACTCTTCGTCGTCTAGTGGTCTACTGGTTGAACGTTGTGCCGTGGGTTTTCTTTGTTCGATCCTTCGTCTGGCCGTAATTTCACTCTTCGTCGTCTAGTGGTCTACTGGTTGAACATTGTGCCATGGGTTTTCTTTGTTCGATCCTTCGTCTGGCCGTAATTTCACTCTTCGTCGTCTAGTGGTCTACTGGTTGAACATTGTGCCATGGGTTTTCTTTGTTCGATCCTTCGTCTGGCCGTAATTTCACTCTTCGTCGTCTAGTGGTCTACTGGTTGAACATTGTGCCATGGGTTTTCTTTGTTCGATCCTTCGTCTGGCCGTAATTTCACTCTTCGTCGTCTAGTGGTCTACTGGTTGAACATTGTGCCATGGGTTTTCTTTGTTCGATCCTTCGTCTGGCCGTAATTTCACTCTTCGTCGTCTAGTGGTCTACTGGTTGAACATTGTGCCATGGGTTTTCTTTGTTCGATCCTTCGTCTGGCCGTAATTTCACTCTTCGTCGTCTAGTGGTCTACTGGTTGAACGTTGTGCCGTGGGTTTTCTTTGTTCGATCCTTCGTCTGGCCGTAATTTCACTCTTCGTCGTCTAGTGGTCTACTGGTTGAACATTGTGCCATGGGTTTTCTTTGTTCGATCCTTCGTCTGGCCGTAATTTCACTCTTCGTCGTCTAGTGGTCTACTGGTTGAACGTCGTGCCATGGGCTTTTCTTTGTTCGATCCTTCGTCTGGTTGTAATTTCACTCTTCGTCGTCTAGTGGTCTACTGGTTGAACGTCGTGCCGTGGGCTTTTCTTTGTTCGATCCTTCGTCTGGCCGTAATTTCACTCTTCGTCGTCTAGTGGTCTACTGGTTGAACGTTGTGCCATGGGTTTTCTTTGTTCGATCCTTCGTCTGGCCGTAATTCTAATGGTTGGGTTTTTATGTTCTGAAAGTCAACAATCTTTGGTTCGACAAAAAAGGCTTTGACGACATTTCGAGAGAATCAGGAAGGTGGGTTTTATTTACTTTAAGTAATGCCTGGGAGAGAGTCGCTGTCTTCGATTGTTGTTACTTTTAGGTTACCTTACACAACTGCTAACTAGATGGGAGGAGATAGGTGCGTGTTTGTCTCATCTTAGAGACCCAGTCCTAAACTTTTCCGACTATCATTTTCTTTTGACAATCCGTCCGCTTTTCTTCCACGACGAATCGTTCTCGACGACTGTTCGCCTCAGCTTCCATAATGGGACTGTTTCGATTGTCGCTTCAACAAACACCAAGTGACGTAACAGTCCTTTGTGTTGTCATGAACGAAAATCTCTACATTGTGCCTGACATTTATTGACCCCAAATCTTTTGAAGTCAGCCAGGACCTGTCAACCTATTATGATTTACAAAACGAATCAGACTTAATCATCCAGACTTAATCATCCAAAATAGATGTCAGTTCAACCTGCACTGAATCCAACAAATTCACCCCGGTCACAATTAATACTAGTTGACCTACACTCTTTTTAGAAATGCAGGGTCCCTATAATCTAACACAAACACTTATTAGCAGTTGCTTTATTTTTTTAGATTCGGTATTTATCATATTTGTAACTTCTGTTAACAGCAAGCACACGTTGCATAGACTCAGGCTATTATTGATCTGATACTCATGTATGATATTGATACATTTGATTTAAGTCCTAATCGATACGTGTAACAAATATTTCAATAATTAATTCTGACTTTACTCTAGAGTAGATAATTCAATTTAGGAAGCTATTTACCTAACAAGTCTACATTTTTTGAATTGGTTCACTTTGACATTGATATCTTTTTTAGGTTGTTATGTTATCACCATCAAGTATTATCACCGACATCAAATTGTCACCTCTATGTATTATCTACTCCGGATTTTACGATATGATCTCTATGATATGTACATGTCTATTTAGAAAATTTATTGGAGTTGTTTTTGATCTGTAGGCCTATTTGAAAATTGGCTTCAATTGTTCGAAGGATTGATTTAAGTCGTTATTTGTATAGATATTGTTCTTAAAGTATATATATATACACACACATATATATATATATATATATATATATATATATATATATATATATATATATATATATATATATATATATATATATATATATATATATATGAAGCAATCCAACAAAAGATATAAGCGTCAACTAATATCTTATAAATCCGGATAAAAACTGAAGCTCAATATACTGGATAGAGCATTAATATTATAATATAAAATGAAGTAATAAAATAAGGTGTCAATCAAATTTTATTAGAATTCAAAGTTTTAAGGATACTTTGCTTGAACTTTGAATTCTAATAAAATTTGATTGACACCTTATTTTATTACTTCATATTATATTATCATATATATATATATATATATATATATATATATATATATATATATATATATATATATAAAGTGGAGAACTAAAAGCGAACTTTTAGGAAAGGTAAAACCTATTGTGAAAAGTATACAGCTCAATATACAGGATAGAGCAGATAGATAGGTAGAATGATGAAAAGGAATTAGAAAAGCAAAAGGCTGATCTTTTTTCAATTCAGTTGCTCAGAGCAAGGTATATTCTGCAAAAAGGCAGTTTATTCAATTAATTTTTTCCTTAAGCCAGGCTTTTCAAAGATCAAAATCTTATCATCAGAGGAAATCGCTGGGATAGATAAGTTGGCAGAGACCAAGATTTAAAATTTGAAAAAGTAAAATAAAGATTGTGGAGAAAAAAACAAGGCAAAATGCTGCCCAAATGCAAGCAAATGTCCAATTGCAAAAAAGTCCGGTGTCAAAAAGTCCAGCGGAGAAAGTGGTAGGTAGGTAGGTCGTTAAAAGGCACGAGAAATGACATGAGAGAATTCAAAGTAAAACTCCAAAAACCACATCTTCAGGTGCGGCGAAAATAGATAGAATCCAGAGGGTAAAAGGTCCAATAAAAGGTACGTTCGTGGATGCAACAAGGCTCAGTAAAACGTGAGGTGGGAAATATAAGCCATTTTAAAAAAGTCTTCCTGGGCTGAAAATCATAAAATAAGTTTAAATTGACGAAGAGACAGCGAATTAATATTTAAAGGCTAAGCCAAAATTCCAGATTGCCCGTTGAAAAACAGGATTGTCTGAAGAATGGCAAAAACTCATATGCGTCAATTTAAACTTATTTTATGATTTTCAGCCCAGGAAGACTAATATGGTCCGTCATGGAAATCGCTCCAGACAAGGGATGAAGTCACTCGATGTAAGGAGCTAACAAGAACGAAATATGATTATCACAAGGACAAGAGATGCCTATTGGCCTTAGTCTTGAAAAGACCAAGGTTATAGGTAGGAGGAAAACAGTCAGCAGGAAGAGAGTTCCACAAGCCTGCGGTTCTTGGAAAGAAGCTACTGAAATAGGAAGCTGTATTACAATGAGGTATCAAAACAGCGAATCGATGGAGACCACTAGACCAACGAGTCAAACAAGCTGGAACAAAAGAAGCGGGGAATAGATCATATAATTCTGAAGAACACATGCCATAATAGTATTTATAGAAAAGACTGAGACTAGCAACATCACGTCTGTGAGAGAGAGGGTGCAGAGAAGAAAAGGGTAGGACCAATCAAATTACAGATACGTTTCTGCACCTTATCAAGAACCCTCAAATGGGACAGAGATTCACCAGCCAAACTATGACAACAGTACTCCATACATGGTGTGATTGTAGATTTGTAAAGATAGAGAATAGCCTCAGGTGTGAGAAAGTGTTTGGAGCAATAGAAAGAATTGACTTTACTTAGGCCAAGTCCTCATGCGTGTTTCCAGAAAATATGCATTAATATGCATTAATTTCTTACATTATCAATTGAGTATGAAACTGCAGAGCTGATGGACTGTGAAAAAATTAGTTGACCTAAATTTGCGCACTCCTTCTTGTTTGGCATAGACTTGTGATTCGACCCAGACAAGTAACATCCGGTATGAGTTGAATTGATTTAATAAATCTGTCGGGGTGTGGGAACATATTCTTCTCTGTTAACTTCGACATATAACATCCGGTCGGAAAACGTCGTTTGAACAAGAAAGCGTATGAGACTTTAGTATTACCTTCTGATCGACGAGAAGAGGTTCTGTTTACTTGGCTTGCGGGAGAGTGATTACTTTCAAATTTAACGTTATTAATTTTGATCGGACCCGGAAGAAGGAATGGCCGAATATATTGACTCAGTTTGATTTAATTCTATTCAAATCGGATTTAGCGGATTTTACATTTAACCAGCAAATTTTGATTTGTGTTGCTCTGATCAAATCATTTGAACCCTGAATTTTGAACTTTATGATTTCAACTAAAGTGAGTTTATTGAACTTTTTATTTGATTTGGTTCATTTATTATTGTATTAATTAACATAAACATTGGAGGCATTTTTCACTATAATTTACTGCATTGATTGCGGACGCATTTCCCGACTGGATAATTTTTTCGGTTTTTCAGTTCTTTCAATTTTTTCGCTTTTGGACTATCACTCAATACCTGGATTTATATTCAGTCAACCTCTTGGACATCTTTCCTGAATATGTTTTAATTTGTATGACGTGGATGGATTTTATAACTTTAACAAATAAGTATGTTTTTGGCTTGATATATTTGATGTGTTATGTACTTTTATGTATTTTTGTATATATTTTTATATATTTTCAAAGTGTAATTTTATCACCTGCAGTAACGTCACTGCGGTAATGGTCCTCTGAGGAGAAGAATTATCTTTGAAAACTCATGAGTTAAGGACTTTGAGTTACTTTGTCTGAATTTTGAATTATAATAAAATTTGATTCGCACCTTATTTTATTATTTCAGTTATATACGTGTGTTGTTGTGTTCCTTCTCACAAAAGCTGTCGCCCTATTTCTATTTTACACTTTTCTTCCCAATTGTTATTGCATTCTAATGTGCGAGAATTTAGCTTTCTTCTGGGGTATATTTAATCCGAACAGTAATACTTGGTCAATCAATCTCTGAAAAGATTGGGTTGAATTCCATAAGTCTACTGGAAGAAGAAAATAATTAAGGCCGAGTGGAGAAATAAAGGTTCTCTTGAGAATATTCTCCTTTTGCGCGGGTATTTGAAAATAGGTTATCGTAAGTGTTTTGCATCATTTAGTCTCATTGTGAAGTTATGGATATGTGATACCAAATAGCGGTTGACACGTCATGCCTTGGATAATCTACACATGGTCGGTAACCTCCATCATCAGGATTTGGGACCAAATGTAAAGGCAAAGGAAAAGGTCTATTCAACGGTTTTATTAGATGGAACAGATTCCAACTTACGAAATAATAATAATTTTATTTATTTTATATTAAAAGGGAAGTAACTCTTTGCTCTTTGTTATCCCTCTTGATCAAAGCAGAGTTATCTGCCCATACATTGACCAGCCGACATTGAAAAAACTATACTCAATGGTCGTTAGCTCAGCGACAGACAATTAAATACGTCCTCATTTTCAAAATAATTATTTTTCAGTTATTATTTATTCAATAAATAATTATTATTGTTGATCTACAGAATCGTTTTCATCCAATTTATTTCTTCATATTTGTGTTTTACCACTCACTTTATTTCAGATTGAATGATGCTTGTTGAAGTGTCATGTTGAGCTTTTGTTTGGCAAAAGCATATTTCTATTGGTGCAACTGGCGCAAGCGTTTATGAAAATGTTATCTGACTGTTTTAATCGCATGCTTTTATAATGTAGTTATTATTGAAAGGTGTAATAATATTTTTATACTTCTGAATATTTGAATATCACGGATTTGTTTTTGCAGGTTTGCCAATGTTCTTTCTATTGTAATAGTATATTCTGTACTACATAATATTCGTAGTTCTATCACACGATGCAAATTTATTGTCGGCGATATCTTCTATTATGGGAGTGAGAATCACTATTTGAATGGGAAGCCATAAACGATGTTCATATGCCGTAATAGCTATGACAACATTTTGTCACCAATGGAGATACTATTAAAGAGTTCTCTAAGCAACCCATCCTTTTGATGATTGCTTTCTTCAAGGGCTATGTTGTTGTTAACCCAGCTCTCGATCTTAATAACCAGTTCTACGTTGCTACACGGCTTGGTATTCTGAAAAATCTGTGTTCGGATTTAATACTTGGCCAGGATTTCTTGCGTCAACATCAGAGTGTAACTTTTAAATACGGTGGGCCCTGTCCCGAGTTAACTATGGATAGAGCTTTGTGCATTGGCCGCAGCAAAAATAGAAGAGCCGTCTCTTTTTCAAAATGTATCTTCAAACTGCAAACCAATAGCTGCCAAATCCAGACGTTTTAGCAAGGACGATCAGATATTCATTGCAGAGGAAGTTAATCATCTACTCTCTGAGGGCATAATCGAAACCAGCATATCACCATGGCGAGCTCAAGTAGTGGTAGCGAAGGACCCCACCCACCGACATAAAAAGTGGATGTGTGTGGATTATTCCCAAACAATTAACCGATACACAGAATTAGATGCCTACCCATTGCCAAGGATAGACGACATGGTGAATGATCTTGCAAAATACAAGGTATTCTCCACTTTTGATCTTAAAAGTGCCTACCACCAAGTGCCGCTGAATGAGGCTGATAAAAAGTATACCGTGTTTGAGGCAAATGGTTGCTTGTATCAGTTTTGTAGACTTCCGGTGACGCGTATTAAAAAAATAGGTAAAAGGTAAAACTTAAATTATTGAAGACACTATCTTTTTTCTTTCTAGCAAGGAAGAATGTTATATTACATTCGTATGGGCTTCCATACGTGCTCTCGGAGCCGGAAGTCGTCAGGTGACGTGTATTAAAACTGGGAATATCTGCCATCTTTTTGTATTCCTTTTTTAGTTGAATAAATTGTAATAAAAAAACACATTTGGAAGCCAAGCTTTATTCAACTAAAAAAGGAATACAAAAAGATGGCAGATATGCCCAGTTTTACTACGCGTCACCTGACGTCTTCCGGCTCCAGGAGGACGTATGGAAGCCCATACGAATGTAATATAACACACTGCTTGTCATCAAGCCAGGCTCTTAATGTCAGGTGACAAAAAAGTTACTTCCATTGAATGATTATACAGGAAATGGAGACTATTCAAGGCAAAGATGTGAAGTAAGTGGACCCGTGAATGTCGATGGAGGCTGTGGGATACATTAACAAAAGCTTGTCATATAGCAGCCTGCAAAAAAGAAAAGACTCTATCAGCTCTGCCTCCCTTCCTTCACTTGTAGGCGAATAGGGGCGAAGGACTGCTATCATATAATGTCGTCCACATGGTGCACATATATCTTCTCACATACACGCTAACGCTAACCCTAACCCGATACACACACTCTTCCAGAGTAATTCATTCTTTTCCTTTTTATAAAAGAGCTATTTACTCTCCAGACATTGGTGCATGAACTTTCAACGGTATGTATTTTGAACATATACGGGAAAGGAAGGAAATGGGGATATTGTTAGGTCAACCTAACAAATCAAAATCGAGTTATTTCCCTTGAAGAGTTATCGCCCCTGCATTTGGGAGATGTCGTCTGCAGACAGTGAAAAGTAAACAGCCGATCTGACAATCAAACAAACATCTCGCGTACAGCAGCTTTTTCTACAATCTAAATTAATCAGTGTGTTTGTTAAATAAATCTGTTAAGGGTTCTACTTCGTACTTCCTTCATTTTTCTGAGTTGTAATTGAACCGAAACGTATAAACATCAAGACATAACAGATATATATATATATATATATATATATATATATATATATATATATATATATATATATATATAAATATGTTTTGAGGTACAACATTTATAAATAGTTTTAAATATAAGTGGAATTTTGTTAGTCTCTGTAAGTGTGGTCTCGAGAGCTCTTTCGTCCAACATCTCATCAGGAGAAATCGTTGGAAAAAAACAGGATGAAATAAATTAATAGTGAGAAAACGAAAAAAGGCAGGTATGGGGAATTTACTGCCAGTGAAAATACACGTTTAAAAGATTTAATTCAATTCAATGAATAAAAACGACTAAAAGGCAGATTTAGAGGCATAAAAAAAAAGAAAAAAAAGCCAACTAACTTTCCCCAAATAATGTCAACGTCTTTACGAAATCCTTCTGCTTGCAAAAATTTTCAAATGAAAAGTAGAATCCGCCCGATGTAAGATAGTGAACCACTCTATTTTATACTTATTGGCGCAGCATGTATTGTCAGCTAAATGCTAGCCAATAGACGATTCCAAAGCCGAGGTAGAGGTATGGCACAAGAAACCAGATCTACCCTGTCTAATTTTGGATGGGATATGCTGGTTTATTCTGCTCTCTAAATGCAATTTCGTCCGCCCAATATACTCAGCATCACACTGGCATTTAAACTTATAAATAATATTACTATTTTTTTTAAATAAGGCAGACTATCTTTAGAAAAAGACCGAAAAGCAGATTTTGTGCCAAAAACCAAACGTAAATTAACAGAAAAAAAGCAACCAGTTACACTTTTAGTGATTTTCTTGCCTAATTCCTGACTAATGCCACCTATCCAAGGCAGTTTAAGATAAACTGGACATCTTGGTGGGACTAAAGTTCTAGGAGATTTGAAAGCTGCAACTTTCTTCTGGATGCAATCCGAGATTAAATCTTCCGGATTAAAGTGTAACTGGTTGCTTTTTTTCTGGAAGTAGTTCTGCGTCTCCAGTGTCCACTTAAAGGAGCTCATGACACTTTTCTTACATGTTACACAATTAAAGTAATCTATTTATAAGCGTTAGGATTAGAGTATTAACATATTTATGAATGGCTCAGTGGGTAAGATATCTAGCTGACAACATCAAGGTTGCTGTTAAAGTAAACTCTCTATCATATGACGTTTCATATGACGCTATCCCACACTCTAAGCCGGGCAACGCCGGATGACCCTGCTAGTTTATTATATAAACATTTGGTTTATTTATAAAGCTCTACTTAGTATTAAACACTTTTGAAAAAAATATTGGTTTTAAGTTCCGTTTATAAATGCATTTGAACTTGTTTAATTTGTATACATTTTCCCCCCTTTTTTGCACGGTGATATTTTTTATTTATTTTCTCTGTTGCTTATATTATCTTTTATGATTCATTCTATAGCAAAACTTATGAAATACCGAGCTCGTTTTCTTGTCTTTAATGTGGTTTAGGTATCTCCCATTATTTTGTGTCACAGATGGTGAGCTTATGAAAAGAAAATAACTACTTTGTCCATAGTTATTATAGATAGTATCATGATGTAATGTAATTGATGGTCACGTCTGTCAGGGTCACACTATTTTGTTGCAGGCCCTGTCAAAATGATTTAACTCATGGCAAACAGAATGTAATGGAGAGCGGCCGACTGACGTAAATGCAGACACTTGTCGGCGCCGTTCAAAGAGGCAGCGTCTGGTATGCTGTGTGTGTGGGGCGAACCTGAAAACGCTCGCTGACGACAAGAAAGAAAGAGGAGTGGGAGGAAAAAGGCGTCAGAAAGTCAAATAGGGTTTTTATTTGAAGATCCGGGCCGTGGTGTCGAGAAGAGATTCATGCAAATTAAGTTGGTTTGCATGCGTCGCATTTTTTTTTAATAAAAGAAAGAAAATGAAGATTTGGTGGGAGATGTGGAGATCGTTCTGAACGTGGGATCGTAAAGCGAACGAAAGGAGAGAATAGTGCTGGATTTTTTATGTTGGACTGAACGACGTTTTTTTTTTACACTGGAGAAAGATATTAACATTCATTTGGACTTGATCTTGGCGACACCTCTATTTAACTGTTCCGATACTATTTCTTTATTTTATCTACGCAATAATGAATGGACAGTGGTCGTCAAGCAGCATAAAAAAAACAGTATTTACTTCAGAGAAAAAAGTGTTTGAAATGTTGTAACGTGTGGTGTGTGTATTGGGGTATAGACGATTCAATCATGGAAGTAAGGGTGTGTTTTGTTAGGTTTTTGTGACCATACAGGGAATAAAGACCCCAAAACAATGGCCAAAATGAAAGGAACGCCTTTCTGTCCACACAGGTTTCTTCCACGTGCACTCTATTTACAACTTTTTAATAAACAAACGAAACATCGAAGCATCCAAAATACTTTTTTTCTTTTAAAACATGTCAGTATTTATATTGGAAGTGGGGTATATATTTTATATTTATTATTTAATGTAGGATGCGTTTATCCAAAACTTTTTGAATTCTCATTCTAAAATGTTTTTGTGTCACTATTTACTTGCCTTCCCACAAGAGCAGAATGCATAATAAATGAGATTAATTTTTTTTTACAATACGTTTTAATAAACACAGAAGATTCTATTTTTCAAGAAATTTGTAAATAGAATGCACGTGTGTATGGTAAGGTCAACCGGAAGACACCGGTGGAGACAGAAAGACGTACCTTTCATTTAGCCATTGTTTTGGGGTCCTTATTCCCTGTATGGTCCGGTTTTTGTTAGTAAATGAGGCGAGACGAAGTATATATGTAATTCCTTTCCACCACAGGAATATGTGACACAAGAGGTAGATTCAAGCCAGCGCCCCTAAAGAAGGAGCACTCTGGCCTATCAAAAATAGCCTGGGTAGCCCCGTCTGCATTTTCCGGTCACGACACCTCAGGCAGTAAGGAATAATTTTACTCCACCCCAAAGAGGGAAGGCAAGGCCTGGGAGGGTGCACCTTCTAGGACTACTTAGGAATACCTCAACCCGACAGATAAAAGGTCACCGAAATGGCCCAGTTCCTGCCGGACTGATTGTTGAGAACGAATCCTCAACTGGTATTTCCACATTCCGAAGTCCTCAATCAACCGAAGTTACTAAAAGACTCAACAGGCTAGGGTCGCTGATCTGTACAGAATGTCTGCAAACAGAAAGGAATGGACAGTGGTCGTCAAGTAGCGCAACAAATAGTATTTATTTCAGAGAAAAAGTGTTTGAAATGTTGTAATGTGTGGTGCGTGCATTGGGGTACACACTGTTCAATCACGGAAGTAAGGATGTGTTTTGTTAGGTTTTTGTTAGTAAATGAGGCAAGACGAAGTGTATATGTCGGGACCAAGATGGCTGACTGCCAGTCTTGTTTTATTAACATTCGCTGTGAGATGTTACATCCCAGAGGGAGATAACTCTCATCCCATCAGTACAGAATGTCTGCTAACATAACAGGGTTCTATTGAACGTAACAGGGTTCTATTGAACGTAACAGGGTTCTATTGAACTTTCTTGACTAGAGAAATTTCGTTTCGGTTATTGTCTCCTTTTACCGATGTTAAATCAATTTTCTACCTAATATTGAGGTAAAATGGTTTGTACCTTCCTTGCTTATGAAAGTGAAGAGGAGAGTGTGTCTGAAGAAAGAAAGAGGATAGCTAATCAAGCCATTCGCTTTTGGGAATTCATCCGAATCACATCTCTATGTAAAATTCCGACGGTCACTGCCGTTTAGAGCAACTTATTTTATTAGTGATCCCCCCTCTTTCAAAAGAAAGAAGCAAAAAGGAAAGAAGAGAAAAGAGTAAGCCGAACGAACAAAGAAAGAAAAGGAGTAGCTTATAGCAGCTAGTAACTTTCCTCTTCTAACCCTAACCCTGACCCTAACCCTAAGCCTGTTTATCTCACACATCAATTTATTACAATTACACACACACACACCCAATTGAAGACGGCAGTGATTCTATAAGTGATGCTGGTTAAGTGGATAACGACACGGACTGACGACTTGGGTGTGCCAAGTTAGAATCCAGTCGGTTCCATAATATCACTTTCACTTCGGAATGTTAGCAACCATTATGTGGTTCCTCCTGCAAGAATGCCAACAAAAGAATCAAACGGGTCAACAAAGTTGTGCCATTCTGCTTCATACAAATTCCTGGAATGAATGTAATCACATAATCATAAACTCACTGAATTTTGATAACAAAAAAATACTTTTTGTGCTTTTTTAAGTTTCTCTTTTTGAAATCCTAATTTGTTCAGCTAAAGACAACAAAGACAAGAAAGAAAATCTATTTCAACGATATTTGTCTCACAGAGAAAATGCTGCTATATATATATATATATATATATATATATATATATATATATATATATATATATATATATATAATCAAATATAAACTAAAAGTAAATAGAACCTATAGTGAAATGGTTTAAGCTCAATATACGAGATAGAGCAATTATAAAGGTCGAATAAATAAGAGTGAAAAACATGTATACAAACTAATACCAACATACAAATTCCCCACTCACCCGTTAGCTCTCCCCATATACAACCCTCTGTACCAAACGAAACCCTAAATAACACCTCTTACACTAACCAACAATCCCCGCTAACTAATAATGGATTTGATCTCACCCCTCAAAGTATCCCATCTTCCCCAACTAATAATCCTGACATAAATTTGGCCCAGAACTCGAGCATACAAACCCAAAGCATTCCCGATACTATAAATAACACAAATACTATAACAGCAACTCCACACAAAATACACACTTATATTGGGGCAAGTGCCTTTCCCATTAAGACCCGAATATCAAACCATATATACTCTTTCAAACACAATATTATTAATGCCACTAGCACCTCTCTATCCAATCTAATAAAAAGTTTTAACATTAAAAATACTCTCTATTCTCTACGTTGGACTATATTAAAAAGGTCTAATTCCTACACCCCAGGATCCGCCTTCTGTCAACTATGTACATTGGAAACATTTATGATAGCTACAGTATCTAAGAGCTTAAATGTTATTAACTCTAAAAATGAGCTCATATCTAATTGCAGGCACAAGCGAAAATTTAAATACATTAATTTCATTACTCCCTCTGACACCCCTCCCCCAGCCAACAACCCCCTTTCTAGCATCAGACACATTTTTAAATTCTATAATTTATTAATTTACATATCTTTTTTCTTAACTCCCCAACCTCACAAATAACCATCCTAATAACACATCCTCCCCAGTACACCTAATTACTACATCAACCCACAACACTTATTGCAAATTAAGAACTAACATCATTCTTCCTGCACCCTACCGATCCTTAACTACTCTAATTTCAATACCATTATCCCTACTCAACATTATAGCTCCTTTTTCTTTCGCTTCATTTTTCCCTCTACCTCCTTTATTTTTCTGTTTGTCAACCTGTGCAGTTACTCTTCCATTACTTCTTAATTTTAACTCCTTCTTATCTCCCTTGTATCCACTCTACCGACCCTGTATGAGCCTCTCTCTACTGACAATATTATTTCTCGTAGTTTTCATTTACCTCACTTTTAACTACACTCCTTGGTTACTCCCTCAATTGGTCCGTCTGCTTCCCCCTATAAAACTACTTACAACTCCAATCGCTCCGACTTTACATTTAAGTCTACTTGATTCAACCCACCCCACCCCATAATACTTATAATAGAAATCAATTGTTACAAATGATCTAACCTTATCCCCTTAATTGTCCCCAACCCTACATTTTTATTTTGATTGAGTGGGACAGGCTAGATGTATGACTATACATTGGGCTTGTCTTACTTATTTATTACTTTTGTTTACTTAATCATTTAATTATTCTTTTGGACCTCATTCAATTATTCAATTATTTATTTTATTTATTTATTTTATTTTTATTTTATTTTATTTTATTTAATTATACATTTAACCAACTAGGAACCCCTTTTAAACTTTTCTGAATATTTAACTAGTTTTCACTAATCTTTACCCGACTTATTACATTTTCTTTGGATCCCTAACCTCCGCTACGGTAACCCTTTTATACTTTCAAAATTATTTTGTCTTCCGTTCAAAACCCACTTTAACTACGGCTCCCCTGCTTCTCAAATTATATATACTCAATAACCTAAACCTCCACCTATGGCTAAACCTTACCCGCATACTCTTTTCCATTGCTTCCTATGCTTTCTAATCTCACCTCCTTCTTATCTCCTCTTTATTCCCTCTCAATCGACCCTGTATATGCCTCTCTCTACCGACAATACCTTCCTTGTAGTTTCCATTTATCTCGCATTTAACTACGCTCCTCGGTTACTCCTTCAATCGGTTCTTTTACTTCCCCCTATAAAGCCATTTACTACTTCAAAGCACTGGCATTTCATTTAAGTTTACTTGTTCCAGCCTAATCCCACCCCATAATACTTATAATAGAAATCAATTGTTACAAGCAGTCTAAACTTATCTCCAAAATTGTCCCCCACCCTAAATTTTAATGGGATTGAGTAGGACAACCTATGGGTATAACTATACTTTTGGTTGTCTTACTTAATTATTTAATATTTTAATATATATTTTTGAATTGCTTAATCATTTAATTATTCATCCAATTATTCATCCGGGCTTTATTGAATAATTTTTTTAATTATTTAATTAATTAATTACTTATTTTTAATTATACATTTAACAAACTAGATAGCCCTTTTAAACTTTTAGAATATTTAATTAGTTAACGCTAGTCTCTGCCCGACCCTTACTTACTCAACATTTAAACTTCAGATCTCCATTCATTGGAATTCCAATCACTGCAACGGAAATCCTATTAAACTTCGAAATTAGTTTGCCCTCCGTCCAAAATCCGTTTTTAACTATGGCCCATTTTCTTTTCTTTTCTTTTCAAATAATATTTACACTCAATTGACCTGTCTCTTCACCCATGGCCAATCCCTACCCATATTATAAACGTTCTAGGTGAAAAAAGAATTATTTTGTTCAAAACATTTAAAAAAATTTAATTTAGAAGGAATATTTTATTTTATTTTATTTACCTCTTTTCTAGGAAGTTAGCTCATTTGGTCACTGTTCAGCAAGAAGAGAAAAAGTTTTACTCCATGGGGCATCTCTGACATGATCTCTGATGGATTCCCAATCTTCCCATTGGCAATATCTTGACGCTTTAAGTTTCGGTTTTGGGTCAGTGGTTTGAGGTAATATAAAATCATTATCACAATTTGAGTGGACTATGGCCATCTGTCACACAAGCTTTGGGTAGTGTTGTCAAGAATAGATCGAGAAGTGAGGCTTTCTGATCTTTACGATTTAAGAGGTGGGTCGGGAAAGTGACGGTTTGTGAAAGGGAATATGTAACTATGTGTGCTGATACCAGAAATACAGCTCATATCTTTGATGGACATTAAAATCACCAAATACATGGATTTGGGCACACGAATCTAAGGAAAGTGTTGCGTCTACACCATCGGAGACACAGTTGAGTAGAGTACAGTCTTGGGTCAAAGGAGATTGGTAGAAGAAATATAAGTACCTAACGCTGTGCTATAAGGTTAATCTAAAGCACATGTAAGCCTGATCATCTGATTCTAGACTAAGTTCTCTAATCAAAGGGAGGGTCTTACATATATAGACTCTGAACCTGTGCATATACTTGTCAGAGTCTTTACGGCTGAGTTGGAGATATCTTGGCATGTCAAAATGATTAGATGAGATCAAGGGGTGTAGATTAGTTTCGCTTAGTGCAAGAATATCTGAAGAGTTTACAAGGAGGAATGATTCTACATCATCGAGGTTAGTTCTTAGCCCTCGGATATTTGTGAACAAAAGCCTCAGGGGATGTTATAATAAATTACTGTAACTCTTCAGGAAATGAGTCATGGTTATTCCCCTTTGGCCGGAACTAAGGATTCCGCCATATTGACTTTGCCAAACACGTGTATATATTTTAAGCTGATAAAACCTTTACGAAAGGCATTCTTATTCATTCTTCTTTTATCATTACAATTTTATCAGCTTAAAATAAGAAAAAAAAAAAAAAAAAAAAAAAATGGACAAATTACTGCGGCCAGAAAGATTTAACACAGAACCAACTGCTCCGAATTCGGAAAAAATATACAAACATTGGAAACTAACATTTGAATATTACCTACGCACGTTAAATAACGACCAAATCGAAAACAATGCGCAAAATCTTTTCGCATTGATCAATTCTGTCTCGGCGACAATTTTCGAAATCATAAGCGACGCCACGGATTACAACGGCGCCATAGAAACGCTAGACGCTATTTATATGAAACCAACAAACATTGTATTTAACAGACATCAACTCCTGACAAGTAAACAGAAACCGACACAAACCATCGACGAGTTCATGCAACAGTTGGAAGTATTCGCTAAATCTTGCGAATTTCAAGCGGTAAGTGCCGAGGAAAACAAAAAACAATATATACGGGACGCGTTCATTAGCGGCATCTCGTCTTCGTCTATCCGTCAGCGCCTACTTGAAAAACCTTTCTCGACACTACAAGAGACATTTACAGTGGCTAGATCCCTAGAACAAGCGGAGAAGCATACGGCCAGCTTCGATTACCACCCGAGCGTAACAGCTACCGTAGGTCAACCAGAAGAAACTCCCTTAGCCGCTGTAAAAGGAAATACATTACAAAAAGGAATTTGTTTCTTCTGTGGGAACACACGGCATGCACGGGCGATGTGTCCTGCACGTAATGCCGAGTGTAGAAAATGTAAAAAAAATGGCCATTGGGCTAAGGTATGTAGATCATCCTCCTCTCTTGCTGCTGTGTTGTACGACCCGGACTCCCCCCCACCCAATCTCTCCTGACTAGGAACGGGTGCCAAAGACATCACCTACACCAAATGCGAAATAAATGGGCAGGTAGTGAATGCTATGGTAGACTCCGGCAGCGTGAGGACGTTCATTAGCAAAAATACAGCAAGAAAGCTGAAACTTTTTGTTATCCCCAAACTGAAAACCGTAGCATTGGCGGACCCGAATCATCATGCTAAAATCATCGGCGAAACTGTTGTTGACATCTCTCTAAACGGTAAAAACCACCACGCCATGACGGTGGAAGTAATTAAGGACCTGTTCACGGATATGATTGTCGGAAAAGACCTTCTAAAACAATATAAAACTGTGACGTTGAAATTCGACGGTCCCAGGGAAGAACTTGTTATTGGAGCGATGGGTAAGAGTAACAGTTTTCCATGTATCAAAATTTCTCCTCCTCCCCTCTTCTCTCATCTTTCTACTCGGACGACCCCTATTGCCACCAAATCTCGTCGTCACTCATTCACTGACAACATTTTTATTAAAGAGGAAACTGCCAGAATGCTGAGGGAAGGCATAATAGAGCCCTCTATATCTCCTTGGCGAGCCCAAGTTTTAGTGACCTCTAACGAGAATCAAAAAAAAAGAATGGTGGTCGACTACAGCGACACCATAAATAGATTTACAGAACTGGATGCCTATCCCATGCCTAACATTACTAAAATGATTGATGACATAGCTCGATACAACGTTTTTACAACACTTGACCTGAAGTCTGCTTACCATCAAATCCCAATTAGTCACGCCGATCGGAAATACACAGCATTCGAAGTAAATGGAAAACTTTACCAATTTACTCGTATCCCTTTTGGAGTCACTAACGGAGTGAGTGCCTTTCAAAGATGCATCGATGACATTGTAGAAAGAGAAAAATTAACAGATACTTTTGTGTATGTAGACAATGTCACGATATGCGGAAAGGATCAACAAGAACACGATTACAACCTTCAAAGGTTTTATAATGTAGCAAAAAAATGCAACATCACACTCAACCAAAGTAAGAGCATCATTTCTACTACTTCTATCACACTTCTTGGGTACACAATCCAGAACAACCAAATTACTCCTGATTACCTGAGGCTAAAACCACTCCTTGAAATGCCACCGCCTCTAAATCTACAGTCGCAAAAACGAATAATTGGTATGTTCTCTTACTATAGTAAATTCATTCGAAATTTTTCTGATAAGATACTGCCGCTGAACCATAACAGGGAGTTTCCACTACCCCCGTCTATTCTAAATTCTTTTCAGACGCTGAAGACCGACTTAAGTAATGCCACCCTTATAACTGTTGACCCGGACAAAGAATTTGTAGTGGAAACTGATGCCAGTAAATACTGCATTGCTGCTACGCTGAACCAACAGGGTAGACCCGTTGCATTCTTTTCTCGGACACTAAGTCCGAACGAGATTAGACATCACGCGGTCGAAAAAGAAGCTGCTGCGATTGTCGAAGCTCTTCGAAAGTGGCGACACTTCTTACTCGGGAGACATTTCAAAGTTATTACAGATCAAAAGAGCGTCAGTTTTATGTTCGATAATAAGAGAAAATCAAAAATTAAAAATGATAAGATATGTCGTTGGCGGATCGAACTGTCACAATTCAAATTCAGCATTACTTACCGCCCAGGAACGGAAAATACAGCTGCTGATACGTTTTCTCGCATCTCTGCATTAACGCACACTTTGCAAGACCTCCGCGACTTGCATGCTACACTATGCCATCCTGGAGTCACGCGACTCGGCCACTTCATCCGGACAAGAAACCTTCCTTTTTCTTTAGAACAAATTAAAAACATAACAGACTCGTGCCCCTCCTGTCAGTATTTGAAACCTAAATTTGCCAGTTGTAACAAAGGAACACTCATACAGGCTATATTACCTTTCCAGCGACTAAACATCGACTTTAAAGGCCCTTTACCTACCTCTGTACGTGGTAACAAATACTTACTCACCATAATTGATGAATATACTCGCTTTCCCTTTGCCTTCCCCTGTAAGGATATGACTAGTAAAACCGTGATCCATTGCCTAAACCAACTATTTGCTATTTTTGGCATGCCCGATATGATACACACTGACCGAGCTGCTGACTTCCTTGCAGGAGAAATCAAAGATTACTTACGTGGCAAAGGTATCGCCACCTCTAAAACAAGTAGGTATCACCCTGAGGGTAACGGGCAAGTTGAGAAGCTCAATGGAACTTTATGGAAGGCCATCCAAACGACCTTACACTCTAGCAACATGAAACTGCCTCATTGGGAAGAGATACTACCAAACGCTCTCCATTCAATCAGGTCGTTACTGTGCACTGCCACCAATATGACTCCTCATGAGAGAATGTTCAAATATAGTCGTAGATCTTCCTCCGGAACTTCTGTTCCCACTTGGGCGAAACCAGGCCCAGTATATGTCAGAAACCATACTAAGTCTAGTAAGCTCGACCCTCCAGTAACCCCTGCTACCTTATTAGACATCAACCCCTACTATGCTCATGTACGACTACCCTCTGGTGCGGAAACTACTGTCAATGTGCGAGACCTGGCCCCTAACTCCTCAAACCAAGAAGACGAACACGATGAAAACAATACTGCAAGCCCTGAAGCCCATAAAGAACCGCCACCTGACGAAAACAATATCGACGTGGAGGAGAAGAATCCCTTACCTGATCCTGAACATATCCATACTAGCCACGATGTGGATGCTGAGAACAAAAATCCCTGTGAGTCAGTGCGGAGATCGTCCAGAATGCGGCGATTTCCAAGTAAATATAAGGACTTTTTAACCTAGTACAGAACAGTCTAAATTTAACTTCTGTAATTCCATACTTGATTATTGTTGAAGGGGAGAATGTTATAATAAATTACTGTAACTCTTCAGGAAATGAGTCATGGTTATTCCCCTTTGGCCGGAACTAAGGATTCCGCCATATTGACTTTGCCAAACACGTGTATATATTTTAAGCTGATAAAACCTTTACGAAAGGCATTCTTATTCATTCTTCTTTTATCATTACAGGGGAGGAGTGAATTTGGTTGTTTTTTTAGGGTATCTGGTTTGAACTTTTGATTGTGTTTTCTCATTTTCATTGATATTAAGTTTAGATAGAGTGGGTCGGACAAAGTGGGTGTTTGTTGGATATCAGAAAAAACAAAGTTCACACAAGTAGACTATTAGCTGGGTCTTTATCTATGAGGTTGTGGCTTCGGGAAAGCCCACCAGAGATAAGTGCCGAGTCTCTTTCCATGTGCAACATAGTACTACAGTTATCCCGATATTATAGAATTGTTGATAGAGTAGTTTCTTTTACCGTTACCTAAGAGTTAGGGTTCCTGTACTACCAGTCGGAAATAGCAGCCAGACAAGCTGTCAAACCTGTACCCTCAACCTGTCAGAACAAGCGGCTATAACTACTCGTGTGAAACTAAGTTACAAGCAAGTGTCCCCAAGCTGCCCCGATAGAGAGAAAGAGAGATAGTGGGACGGCGTCCATTGTCCTTGTTAGGAAACAAGACCAAACATTGGGTGTCTTTGAAGTGTCTCTGTGATGGTACATCTGAACCTGGCGAAGGACTGCAAAGCCAGGCGATAGGCAGGGCCTATCTACTCCTTAAGCAATCGTAGGTTTGTAAACCGAATATTTTTGATCAATTCTCCAACTCTAGGAAGGTTGTTGATCAGGACTAAGGAGACTCCCCTTCTCAAGTGGTTCGGTGCTAAGACGTTGGAAGTCAGTACAACAGGTTTTATACCAGTGTTTTCCTTCTCCTAAATGAATCTCCTGACAAAATCTATGGGTCCATTTCATAGAGATGGGTAATCCTGCGCCTGTGTTCTATGCCAGGTATTTCTATGTCCACGGTTTGGGTAAAAAATAAAGCAGAAAAAGCAAACACATATTAAGTATCTACTTAAGTAAAGTTTTTGAAACCTTTCCAGAAAAATTGAAGATAGTTTCCCCTTAAGAAAAATAGATTTCATTGAAGTCGAAAAAAGGTTTTAAAATATTAACTTACAAGTTTGGGATGGACACATGTTTCTCTAAGATAATAAAAAATCAAGAAGTAAAAGGAATTTTTTAAATGCTGGGATCTATTCTTGGACCACTATTGTTCCTGATTTTCATAAATGACCTCCCTGATGCTATTGCGACTGAGATAGGAATATTTGCTGACGACACCACGCGCTACTCTCGTCATGTGGGCAAAACCGACGTGCACATATCTGAGGCAATGGCTGAATCCTTAGAAAATGACCTAAAGTCTGTAGTGGAATGGGGTAAAAAATGGATGGTAACTTTTAGTGCCGCAAAGACAAAGCTACATTCCTTCAATATCTACAAGAAACCTCTTCAACTGCCGATTGTCATGGCAAATAGCACCCTGCTTGGGAGTTCATCATTCAAACTCCTCACAGATAACATGAATTGGAATAAATACATTGAAAACATTGCCAGGGCTGCTGCAAAGAAGGTGGGCTCCCTCTACCATGCCAGTAAACCTCTCACACCTGACATTATCCTATATCTCTACAAAGCCACCATCTGCCCATGCATGGAGTATTGTTGCCACACCTGGGCTGGTGCATCATCCGCTAGTCTCTCCCTCTTAGACAAGGTCCAAAAAAGAGTCGCCAACTTGATAGCTCCAGCCCCTGTCCCATCGCCGCAATGTTGCATCCTTGTGCCTGTTTTACAAGTACTTCAATGAATTGTGCTCTGATTAGCTTACTGCTCTGGTACCCCCACGATGTAGATTCACTAGACCAACCCGACAATCTGCCAAATCCCATCCATACACTGTGGGGGTCCCCAGATGGCGAAGAGCTTTCTACTCCAAAAGCTTCTTTTCCTCGTGCTGCTGGACTCTGGAACTCCCTCCCTGCTCCCTGCTTTTCTGACGTTACTGACATGCAGAAGTTTAAAACTCTGTTAGCATATTCAGATTCGTTTTGTTGGGACTCTGAACTTGACGTATCTGGCGCACGATCACCTAAGTGGATCGGACTTGTTCCACGAACCGGAGCTGTATATCCATCTGGAGTAGTTCTACGTTCATATACATTCCCTGCCGGGGCTAGATCCCTTAAATAGACAGTAGATTGCCTTCCTTCCGAATTTCTGACCAGTGCATACTGAGGGTTAGCTTCGATTAATTCTACCTCGCTCACCAATGGGTCATGTTTACTGTGACGAACATGGCGTTTAATAAAACTGTGCCAGGTTGTGCAAGCCACGAGGGAAGTGATGTACCTGCTGAGCTTCGTCGTGGGAACGAGAAGAATCTCTCATGTGGAGTAGCGTTTGTCGCTGTACATAATAGAGTCCTAATAGCGTATAAGGCCATGGGGATGAGACTTTCCCAATCGGAGATCGGACTATTGCGATTTGCGGCCGCCAACTGTACTGTCTTCCATATTATGCCATTGTATCTTTCGCACTGTCCATTTCCTTGAGGATTGTGAGGAGTTGTTCTACTTACAGCTACTCTTCGATCATGCAGAAACTGCTTGAGTTCGTCTGACATAAAAGCAGATCCACGATCTGAATGTATATATGCAGGCACTCCAAAAACGGCAAAAATGGAGCAGAGGCCTTGAATTACTGTTGCAGCCGTTACGTCTGGGCAGGGGATGACGAACAGAAATCTTCAATACTCGTCTATTATTGTGAGCATGTATTTATTTTTTATTTTTAGAGGGTAAAGGGCCCTTAACATCCAGGTTAAGTCTTTCAAAAGGCTGTGTGGCCTTAATGAGTGTTGCTGGAGGGGGTTTGTAGAACCTGGGCTTATTTTCTGCGCATATCAGACAAGAGTTTGTAATTCTTTTTACGTCTTCAACAGAATATGGCAAGTTTCTGCTCCTGACTACGTCAATCATTCTTGTGATACCTGGGTGACACAATTCCCTGTGTATATACTGAAGATCATCTGAGCCAGTTACCAAGCCACATACCCTTGAAAGTGCGTCGACCGCAGCATTCTCCTTACCAGGGCGGTAAGTGACGTCTAATGAGTAGCAAGAAAGCTCCATTCTCCATCTCGCTATCTTCTCGTTTTTTATTTTGCTCTTTATTCTTGGGTTAAACATAAACGGGACCGACTTTTGGTCAGTGATTAATTCAAAATGTCGGCCGATAAGTAATGCCTCTATTTTCGTAATGCCACAACTATGGCGTACGCTTCTTTTTCTATTGCCGAGTGTCGTCACTCAGATCGCGAAAGTGTTCTTGAAAAAAAAGCTACAGGACGACCGGATTGTCTCAGTGAGGCAGCTATCGCACAGTCGCAGGCATCTGTCTCAACTATTAAAGGGATAAAAGGATCCACAGCAGAAATGGCAGATTGAGCAATGTTCCTTTTCATGTTTTGAAATGCTCTGATGGCGGAACAGGACAAAGGAAAAGTAGATACGTGCGTCAATGGGTGTATTTTTTCTGAAAAAGACGCAACCCATTGGGAGTAGTGGGCGAACATACTGAGGGCTTGTCGTAAAGAGGGCATGTTTACAGTGATTAGTAATTCCATTAGGAGTTTCAGTTGCTTGGGATCCGGCGTCATGGTGCCATTTTTGACAATGTATCCCAATAGTTTGATGCTTTTCAAGTTGTAGGAACATTTTTCACTGTTCAAAGTCAGATTATATTTCTTGACGGCAGCCATGAATCGTTTAAGGTTGTGGTCATGTTCAGCTTGGTTATGTCCGCATACTGTGACATTGTCTATATATGCAACAGTACCCTTCAATTTTTCATTAGAGATTATTTCATCTATTACCCTCTGGAAGCTAGCCACACCATTTGTTATCCAAAAAGGAATTCAGCAGAACTGGTATAGGCGACCGCAGGCCTCGAATGCTGTGTAGGGCTTATCCTCTGGCTTGATAGGTACCTGATGGTAGGCACTTCTGAGATCCAAAGTACTGAAAATGTGATATTTTACAATATTAGAAATCATTTCGTCAATACGAGGCAGTGGATAGGCATCGAGTAATGTGTATCTGTTGACGGTCTGGGAATAGTCAATGACCATCCTTTTCTTGTGATTTTCAGTGGCTGTTACGAAAATCTGGGCTCTCCATGGAGATTCACTCGGCCCTATAATTCCTTCCTTAAGTAGTTTTGTTACTTCTGCTGCTATGAACTGTTTGTCTGTTTGTGAATAGCATCTTGATTTTACTGCTACTGGTTTGCAGTAAGGAGTTAAGTTTGTAAAAAGTGACGGGTGCCGCACTTTGACAGCTGCTAGTCCACATATGCTTAGGACCGGCTTGGGGCCACCAAAGGGATTTCAACACATGAATGTTGTTTTAGAAAATTGTGACTCAAAATCACTTCGCAGCAGAGGTTTTTCATTACCGATAATTTTATCCCTTGATAGGAGTTTCCTTTTAGTTTCAGATTAAGCATGCAATATCCAATTATATGGGATGATAAAGATGAATTTGCCATTGATATTTGGTTGGAACAAGGAAATATTTCCCATTTATTCGCTTTTACGATACTGGCATTAATAAAACTTTCGGAACTGCCTGTATCAATAAGAGCATGAATAGTCAATCCATTGATTTTAACCCTCACAATTGTTTTTGAGAGGCAGCCGGGGAATGCAGCTGATATTGTAATTGGTGCAACAGTAGCAAGAGTAGCCGAACGTTTTTTGAAGAAGCTGACCGTCAAACTTTCGAAAAATGTCCCTGCTTATCACACTTGTGGCATCTAACGTCTCGAGCCGGGCAGGACGAACGAGCATGTATACGAAGGCCACAAAAGTAGATTGTGGATCCCGCTGAGGCAGCAATGATAAGTTGTTCGTAATCGTTAGAAGGGGGATTGGGAGCATCTTGAACAATGGAAGAATTTTGAAAATGCAGAGGATGGGCTACGATAGCAGCTCCAAAAATATCGGGTTGTAAATAGAAGACAGACTGCTTCTTTGCCATGTCCAACGTTAGAGCTTGTTCATAAGCTGTTGGCAAGTCTAGGTCTTTATTCTCTAGTAGTCTTTGTCTTATTTGGTTGGACTGTCCCCATCTCTCGCTTTGGTTCGCAGTTAAGGCTGTAAATTCACACTCGCAACTTAATGTCTTTAGAATCTGAAGGTATTGTTCAAAGCTTTCTTCTGGTTGTTGATGCAAAAATAGTATTTTTTTTCTTGACAAACATGGCTTCTAAAATGTCCACCGCAGTTTCGTAATTCTCACATTCGGATAAATTTCTATAAATAGCAGTAGAGACATGATGTAAAAGAAGGGTATATTTCTCAGTACCTGTTAAAGCCGTGTTTGAAGATAACTGTAGAGCTGTAAGGAATCCTTCGAACATTTTTCTCCAGTGCCGCCATTTGTCACTAGATTCCGAGTCGGCTGTATCGAGGTCTAGACGATCAGTTTCAAGATACGTTCCATAACGAATATTTAAATAAATTGTAATAAAAACTAGACAAATAGTATTCAATATTCACTCTTAATATATACACGAATGTAGAACATTCCATCATTAATCAAAGGGGTGAGACAGGCATCAATTACCTTTGATACTACAACCGTAAATAGAATTTTCCACTACTCTTACTTCCTAATGCTGTTAACTTATATTGGAATTTTCCAGTACTCTAACCTTATAATGCTGTTTACCTCTAATAGAATTTTACACTATTTTAACCGTCTAATACTGTTAACTTTTAATGGAATTTTCCACTATTTTAACCTTCTAATGCTGTTAACTTTGAATAGAATTTTCAACTACTCTAACCTTCTAATGCTGTTAACTTCTAATAGAATTTTCCACTACTCTAACCTTCTAATGCTGTAAACTTTTAGTAGAATTTTCTACTACTCCAACCTTCTAATGCTATTAAATTTTAATAGAATTTTCCACTAGTCTAACCTTCAAATGCTGTTAACTTTTAATGGAATTTTCCACCACTGTAATCTTCTAATGCTGGTAATCTCTAATAGAATTTTCCACTATTTTAACCGTCTAAAGCTGTTAACTTTTAATGGAATTTTCCACTACTCAAACTTCTAATGCTGTTAACTTTTAATGGAATTTTCTACTATCTTAACCTTCTAAGGCTGTTAACCTCTAATAGAATTTTCAACTACTCTAACCTTCTAATGCTGTTAACTTCTAATAGAATTTTCCACTACTCTAACCTTCTAATGCTGTAAACTTTTAGTAGAATTTTCTACTACTCCAACCTTCTAATGCTATTAAATTTTAATAGAATTTTCCACTAGTCTAACCTTCAAATGCTGTTAACTTTTAATGGAATTTTCCACCACTGTAATCTTCTAATGCTGGTAATCTCTAATAGAATTTTCCACTATTTTAACCGTCTAAAGCTGTTAACTTTTAATGGAATTTTCCACTACTCAAACTTCTAATACTGTTAACTTTTAATGGAATTTTCCACTATTTTAACCTTCTAATGCTGTTAACTTTGAATAGAATTTTCAACTACTCTAACCTTCTAATGCTGTTAACTTCTAATAGAATTTTCCACTACTCTAACCTTCTAATGCTGTAAACTTTTAGTAGAATTTTCTACTACTCCAACCTTCTAATGCTATTAAATTTTAATAGAATTTTCCACTAGTCTAACCTTCAAATGCTGTTAACTTTTAATGGAATTTTCCACCACTGTAATCTTCTAATGCTGGTAATCTCTAATAGAATTTTCCACTATTTTAACCGTCTAAAGCTGTTAACTTTTAATGGAATTTTCCACTACTCAAACTTCTAATGCTGTTAACTTTTAATGGAATTTTCTACTATCTTAACCTTCTAAGGCTGTTAACCTCTAATAGAATTTTCAACTACTCTAACCTTCTAATGCTGTTAACTTCTAATAGAATTTTCCACTACTCTAACCTTCTAATGCTGTAAACTTTTAGTAGAATTTTCTACTACTCCAACCTTCTAATGCTATTAAATTTTAATAGAATTTTCCACTAGTCTAACCTTCAAATGCTGTTAACTTTTAATGGAATTTTCCACCACTGTAATCTTCTAATGCTGGTAATCTCTAATAGAATTTTCCACTATTTTAACCGTCTAAAGCTGTTAACTTTTAATGGAATTTTCCACTACTCAAACTTCTAATGCTGTTAACTTTTAATGGAATTTTCTACTATCTTAACCTTCTAAGGCTGTTAACCTCTAATAGAATTTTCCACTACTCAAACTTCTAATGCTGTTAACTTTAAATGGAATTTTCCACTACTCTAACCTTCTAATGCTGTTAACTTTAAATGGAATTTTCCACTACTCTAACCTTCTAATGCTGTTAACTTTAAATGGAATTTTCAACTACTCTAACCTTCTAATGCTGTTAACTTTAAATGGAATTTTCCACTACTCTAACCTTCTAATGCTGTTAACTTTAAATGGAATTTTCCACTACTCTAACCTTCTAATGCTGTTAACTTTAAATGGAATTTTCCACTACTCTAACCTTCTAATGCTGTTAACTTCTAATAGAATTTTCAACTACTCTAATCTTCTAATGCTGTTAACTTTTAATGGAATGTTCCATTATTTCAACCTTCTAATGCTGTTAACTTCTGTAATAAAAACTGGAAGCCGAACATAACTTAAGGATAAGTTTTATTTCGTTGCTTACTGAGACAAATAGTATTCAATATTCACTCTTAATATATACATGAATGTAGAACATTCCATCATTAATAGGGTAAGACGGGCATCAATTACCTTTGATACTACAGGGTTACACTTTTTTTTTAAAGAAAAAGCAAATCTAGTAACAAAAATGTGACAAGGAAAAATGAACTTTTTGGGGGTTGTTATTTGGGTTACTAACCTGACTTACTTAACCGATATGTTTGCCATCTTAATGATTTAAACATGAAACTTAAAAAGAGAAGCATCAATTGAATATATTGAAAGGTTAGACACTACAAACCACTGTTGCTGAGAAAATTGTCAATGATGACATATTAAGAGAATTTCTTACTTTCTTATCTCAAAGATTTAGGTATTTCCCTGAAAAGAAATTTAAACCAGTAAATGTAATTAAGATGAGGGTAAACCGCGTCGTAAAGGGGGAAAACAAGACGATTCGAACACTTCTTTAGTGATAACGGATATCAACACCGTTGAGGCGATGAGAACTCGCAATGTCTCTAAAATTCAAGACAATCAAGGCGAGACGTGTCAGATTATCCAAATAATTTGTTTTGCATGATGAGTTATATGAAAACATTACTGGCAGATAATCTAGTTATTTGAATGAGTCGTATTGCTGGACTTGATGCTCTGAAAACAAAAGTCAGAGAGAAAGTACTTTTATGCTGTATGGGGGTTTAATTTTCGGGTAAATCGTTGTTTCTATGATTTGTGTCTGTTGCCAGTTGGAAAGCGTTGCTTTTTTTTCAGACAAGATTTCTCATAACAGTATTCTGAAAAAACTTTCAAAGAACTTTATTCAATGTCTTCGGTGCTCTTTATTTTTGTGGCTCTTAGAATAGTACATAATTCTATTAGAAGTTAACAGCATTAGAAGGTTAGAATAGTGGACAATTATATTAGAAGTTAACAACATTAGTATGGTAGAATAGTAGAAAAATTCTATTAGATGGTAACAGCATTAGAAGATTAGAGTGGTGAAAAATTCTATTAGAGGTTAACAGCATTAGTATGGTAGAATAGTAGAAAAATTCTATTAGATGGTAACAGCATAAGAAAGTTAGAGTTGTGGAAAATTCCATTAAAGGTTAGCAGCATTAGAACGTTAGAATAGTGGAAAATTCTACTAAAAGTAGCATTATAAGTTTTGAATAGTGGAAAATTCTATTAGAGGTTAACAACATTAGAAGGTTAGAGTAGTGGAAAATTCTATTAGAAATAAACAGCATTAGAAGGTTAGAGTAGTGGAACATTCTGTTAAAAGTTAACAGCATTAGAAAGTGAGAGTAGTGGAAAAATCCATTAAAAGTTAACAGCATTAGAAGGTTAGAGTAGTGGAAAAATCTATTAAAAGTTAACAGCATTAGAAGGTTAGAGTAGTGGAACATTCTGTTAAAAGTTAACAGCATTAGAAGGTTAGATTAGTGGAAAATTCTATTCAAAGTTAACAACATTAGAAGGTTAGAGTAGTGGAAAATTCTATTAAAAGTTAACAGCATTAGAAGGTTAGAGTAGTGGAAAATTCTATTAAAAGTTAACAGCATTTGAAGGTTAGAGTAGTGGAACATTCTGTTAAAAGTTAACAGCATTAGAAGGTTAGATTAGTGGAAAATTCTGTTAAAAGTTAACAGCATTAGAAGGTTAGAGTAGTGGAACATTCTGTTAAAAGTTAACAGCATTTGAAGGTTAGAGTAGTGGAACATTCTGTTAAAAGTTAACAGCATTAGAAGGTTAGATTAGTGGAAAATTCTATTCAAAGTTAACAGCATTAGAAAGTGAGAGTAGTGGAAAATTCTATTAAAAGTTAACAGCATTAGAAGTTTTCTTTTGGTTTTACAATGTCAAAGTTAGCATACACTTTTTTTTTGTCCTCCTATATGAGGGTAGGGCGGGAAAATTATAGCCCATCTTTTTTTTTTTTAACTTAGTTCACTCGAAACAAGGTAAGTGGCCACTGTAGACGTAAAGAGCTGCTGAGAATCAGGGTGAAAGTTTTTGGAGTCATTCTTAATTGGGAGCTGTGTAGCGTGATGCTTGTTCACATTAATTTTAAATTTCTGCATGTCGGTACAGTCAGGGAAACAGGGAGATGGGAGGGAGTCCCAAAGGCAGGCAGCTCGAGGAAAGAAGCTCTTGAAGTAGAAGTCTCTTTGTACATTGCATATAATTGCTGGATAAATATCAACTAAAACGTAGATAATGGCTTAGTTGTTGTTTTAGAATTCCTTTCATTATTATAGATACAAGAAGGAAAGAAGAAAAAGAAACTGTGAGACGAAATACCCATAGAGCAATTTGCGACGTATCAAGAGAACAGGACTCCCGACAGAACACAGAGAAGAAATGTATGTTGCAGTCTGGGATTTAAGAACACTTCCAGCAGTGCTACATAGTTATCTTAATACAAATCGATACATACAGTGCCAATATTTGTAAATCAGAAAAAATTTCCATATAAATTGTCATTGTTAAATAAATTAATATTGTCGCAAAGTATGCCATTGATTTATTAAGATGTAGATATTATGCATTGCAATGCAAATATTGTTCTTTCTGTGAGTTGCAATAAATAATTGTGAAAAACACTACAGTACTGTCCCATCAAAAATGATGGAGAGAAATGTTAAACATTTGCAAACATAAATCAAACATTAAAAATAGGCAAACATTTTATATCACAATAGAATATATATTTCCCTTTAAACAATGAATTATTTGCATCCTAGGACGACGCATCAAATTTTGCGTCATCTCAATGGTTGTTTATTGTCACTTTACGGCCTACAACAATTCTAACTCTTTATATGCTACCTTGAGTCAACTGCACCTGCCATATTTTCTGCATCTTCCGGCTTTGTGACACATCTTCCTTTGGCAGGAAGGAATGTAAATACCGAGTCAACTGCTACTAATATATATACTAGCAAAAAGTAACTTTACTTCACTTATATATACTAGCCAAAAGTAACTTTACTTCACTTATATATACTAGCCAAAAGTAACTTTACTTCACTTATATATACTAGCCAAAAGTAACTTTACTTCACTTATATATACTAGCCAAAAGTAACTTTACTTCACTTATATAGACTAGCAAAAAGTAACTTTACTTCACTTATATATACTAGCCAAAAGTAACTTTACTTCACTTATATATACTAGCCAAAAGTAACTTTACTTCACTTATATATACTAGCCAAAAGTAACTTTACTTCACTTATATATACTAGCAAAAGTAACTTTACTTCACTTATATATACTAGCAAAAAGTAACTTTACTTCACTTATATATACTAGCAAAAGTAACTTTACTTAACTTATATATACTATCAAAAGTAACTTTACTTCACTTATATATACTAGCAAAAGTAACTTTACTTCACTTATATATACTATCAAAAAATAACTTTACTTCACTTATATATACTATCAAAAATAACTTTATTTCACTTATATATACTATCAAAAGTAACTTTACTTCACTTATATATACTAGCAAAAGTAACTTTACTTCACTTATATATACTAGCAAAAAGTAACTTTACTTCACTTATATATACTAGCAAAAAGTAACTTTACTTCACTTATATATACTATCAAAAGTAACTTTACTTCACTTATATATACTATCAAAAATAACTTTACTTCACTTATATATACTAGCAAAAGTAACTTTACTTCACTTATATATACTATCAAAAGTAACTTTACTTCACTTATATATACTAGCAAAAAGTAACTTTACTTCACTTATATATACTATCAAAAGTAACTTTACTTCACTTATATATACTATCAAAAGTAACTTTACTTCACTTATATATACTAGCAAAAGTAACTTTACTTCACTTATATATACTATCAAAAAATAACTTTACTTCACTTATATATACTATCAAAAGTAACTTTACTTCACTTATATATACTATCAAAAGTAACTTTACTTCACTTATATATACTATCAAAAGTAACTTTACTTCACTTATATATACTATCAAAAAATAACTTTACTTCACTTATATATACTATCAAAAGTAACTTTACTTCACTTATATATACTATCAAAAGTAACTTTACTTCACTTATATATACTATCAAAAGTAACTTTACTTCACTTATATATACTATCAAAAGTAACTTTACTTCACTTATATATACTATCAAAAGTAACTTTACTTCACTTATATATACTATCAAAAATAACTTTACTTCACTTATATATACTATCAAAAGTAACTTTACTTCACTTATATATACTATCAAAAGTAACTTTACTTCACTTATATATACTATCAAAAATAACTTTACTTCACTTATATATACTATCAAAAATAACTTTACTTCACTTATATATACTATCAAAAATAACTTTACTTCACTTATATATACTATCAAAAGTAACTTTACTTCACTTATATATACTATCAAAAGTAACTTTACTTCACTTATATATACTATCAAAAGTAACTTTACTTCACTTATATATACTATCAAAAGTAACTTTACTTCACTTATATATACTATCAAAAATAACTTTACTTCACTTATATATACTATCAAAAGTAACTTTACTTCACTTATATATACTAGCAAAAAGTAACTTTACTTCACTTATATATACTATCAAAAGTAACTTTACTTCACTTATATATACTATCAAAAGTAACTTTACTTCACTTATATATACTAGCAAAAGTAACTTTACTTCACTTATATATACTATCAAAAAATAACTTTACTTCACTTATATATACTATCAAAAGTAACTTTACTTCACTTATATATACTATCAAAAGTAACTTTACTTCACTTATATATACTATCAAAAGTAACTTTACTTCACTTATATATACTATCAAAAATAACTTTACTTCACTTATATATACTATCAAAAGTAACTTTACTTCACTTATATATACTAGCAAAAAGTAACTTTACTTCACTTATATATACTATCAAAAGTAACTTTACTTCACTTATATATACTATCAAAAAATAACTTTACTTCACTTATATATACTATCAAAAGTAACTTTACTTCACTTATATATACTATCAAAAGTAACTTTACTTCACTTATATATACTATCAAAAAATAACTTTACTTCACTTATATATACTATCAAAAGTAACTTTACTTCACTTATATATACTATCAAAAGTAACTTTACTTCACTTATATATACTATCAAAAAATAACTTTACTTCACTTATATATACTATCAAAAAATAACTTTACTTCACTTATATATACTATCAAAAGTAACTTTACTTCACTTATATATACTATCAAAAGTAACTTTACTTCACTTATATATACTATCAAAAAATAACTTTACTTCACTTATATATACTATCAAAAGTAACTTTACTTCACTTATATATACTATCAAAAGTAACTTTACTTCACTTATATATACTATCAAAAGTAACTTTACTTCACTTATATATACTATCAAAAAATAACTTTACTTCACTTATATATACTATCAAAAATAACTTTACTTCACTTATATATACTATCAAAAGTAACTTTACTTCACTTATATATACTATCAAAAGTAACTTTACTTCACTTATATATACTAGCAAAAAGTAACTTTACTTCACTTATATATACTAGCAAAAAGTAACTTTACTTCACTTATATATACTAGCAAAAAGTAACTTTACTTCACTTATATATACTAGCAAAAAGTAACTTTACTTCACTTATATATACTAGCAAAAAGTAACTTTACTTCACTTATATAGACTAGCAAAAAGATACGACTGTGAGAAGTATATTATTGCTAGTAATAATGATAATAAAACTGCATCAAAGACCTTTGACCTAACATGATTACATTAAAATATAAAGGAATATAAATACCGCGTCAACTGCTACTAATATTATATACTGAATTACTTCCCTTGGTGTTAGACACTATTTATGGATAGATATGTTATGATTTTTAGATCTCATTTTGCTTGGTGACCGCCGTCCAAGTCTGCCTTGTTTCTGTGGTTCATAACTGGCTAAAAGTAGAATTAGGTACACTGAGATCTGTTCTCTAGTAGCCATGGTTGCACCAGAGTTGGAGCACATACTCATGCACATCACCACAAAGTTGTGTGCCGATTACTCATGTGCCCTGCTCGCTATGGCGAAAATAAGATTTAAAAGAAACACAGTTTTCTAAAGTCAAGGCCCATTTTTTGTCCCTGTCGTTTGGGAGCCGGATGTCTATGACTCTGTCCCCGTACTACTCTTAAATAATAAGGGGCCGACAACAAGCAGCAGTCACACAGGGAATCCGACACTGAATGGTCGTGTCGCTATCGACCGTTTACTAACTAACTCACCCCACTCGAACCACCAACGACATTGCCATCCTGACTACATCACACCTTGAACAACAATAACAGTAACAGCAACAACTCTACCACAGCAGAACAACAACAACAAGAACTCTACACACGGAAGAAGAACAACAATAACTTTGTTTTGTATCTAATGTATTTTGAAACAATACAATGTGTTTAATTTTCATTCTGTTTCATCTCTCTTTTCCTTGCTACCAAATGCTTATTATAACAGATATTATAACAGATATTATAACAGATATTATAACAGATATATATTGGAACAAAGTCACAACGTGTATTATTATGTTTAATTAGTTTTTTTCATTGCTTATTTTTGAAGCAAGTGCTCACACTACAGTTTCCCACTTTTTTACGCAGCCCTTTGCAATAGTGTTGTACTCTGCAAGATCATTCAAGCTGCACCAGTTGGGAAGTAGATTGCAGACGAGGCAGTGTTGCATCGTATGGTCCTCCTCTCCGCATTCACAGATGGTTGGGTCATTTTTGTAGCCCCATCTACTGATAGCAATTTTTTCCTGTTCTCAGGCAGTTAATTAGTTATGACTTAACGAGTCACCACTTACCAAGACCCAAAGTCGTGTGGTCGTTCTTGTGGGAAGTTCTTGTGGGAAGTTCTTGGAAAGAAACTCTGCTCATGGAAGTTCAGTTTAGCTCCAGGTACACAGAGAAAGAAAGGAAAATTATTTACAGTGGTTGTAGCTAGACGAGTTTTTGTTGTGAATGTATTACAGGGTGAAACCAGAGATTGGAGCTCAGTCGAGCACCTATCATGAAAATAACGATTGAGTAGAGAAAGACTAGCAACGTCTCTTCCGTGAGAAAGGAACTGTAGGGGAAAAAAGAGATCATCACCCACTAGATTGCGAAGTCGGTTTTGTACTCTGTAAACCCAAGAAAGAGTCCTCTGAGCGGCACCTCCTCAGATGTGACAGCAGTACCTCCCCATCTTAAGGCGTATCTGACAAGTGCCTACATGCTTATCAATTCTCAACACACTCATACACATACGTACACTTACGCACTCTGACAAAATCTCAACTCACTCGTGCACATACACACATTCGTACAACTACGCACCCTGACAAAAAGTGACACGCACATTCATACGCATTCTAACGCAAAGTAATCACACAGATGTCTACACCATCGCACGCATACACACACTTATAAACTTCTAACTGAACATTTGAAATCAACAATTAATGTCTTGTATTTTGTATCTTGTTCTTTAAAGAATATTTCCTTTTTCCATTCTTTTTTGCAAAAGTCAATCATGTTCTGCAAAGCCAAAAACAAAAAAAGACATCCCCCCTTTCCCTATTATTCCCCTCTCCCTTCCTTCCCCAAAACTTTCACCAAAATGACCGGATTTAGCATAAAATAACCCGAAAAGGGTTGATTTTCCGTACAACAAAACAACCAAACCAAACAAAACACCATGAATAAATACTTGAACATACACAGAACGTATGCATTTTGGGAGAATAGGTTTCAGGCTACCCAAATAACAATATCTGTCAACAACAACAATAAAAGAAGTCACCACAAGAGGGCACCAAGAAAACCCTGTGCAAGGAAAATTGTGTGTTAATGGTCCTCAGCTCAACATTTCGGTTGATGCAAGCTCTCTAGCTCTCTTCACACTGACTCTGCCTGTGTGCACAAATGGGTCACGGATATCCTCATGGGGAAGGCCATGATGTGCACCAAAGTGGCAAGTGAGATGCTAATCAGGTGGCGGCTTGATGCAAACGCAAGTCTGATCGGAGAGTATGTGTAGCAGACGTTACTACCGGCCAAGGGGTATTTGTTGCGACTTCTTTTCTTTCTCTGTTTGCTCAACCCTTCTTCGTCTCTGAGATAGAGAAGAAGAGGTTATCTCGTGAAAGCACGTTGGCCGGAGATTCCGGCTAATCAGGGACCAACAGGTTAGCTTGACCATGAGTGATTTGACTCCCTATAAGAAGACACAACAAGTCACACACTCTCTTTTCGCTCTTTTTTCTTCCGCTTTCCAAACGAACGCACACAAAGAAGATCGTCGTTAACCCTTTGTTGGAACCAACCCCCGGCCATATATGAACTGTCTGTAGATGCAGTTCTGGTGACGTTGGAACATAACCGAGTGGATAGTCTGACAGGAGTACCACAGCGATGGCTTGATCTTATCAAGAAGACGGTTGAACCTTCGTACTGTGCAAGTGCTGTGTTGTCAAGCAAGCACAATTTTGACCAGATAAGGTGCATCAATCACCGAAGTGGCCACCCTGGTATACGGCAGACACTGTACTTTGTCAAGCAGGTTGATACCAGAGTTTCTAAAGCATCAGTAAGGGCTGTGGTAAGAAAATGTGAAAAGTGCCAGTCGATCGATCCACCACCCACGCATTGATCGAGGGGGAGATTGGACGTTAGCGACACTTGGTTTCAAGTGGGAATGGATGTAACCCACTACCAAGGTAAACACTATCTGTCGCTCATTGACTGCAGGCCGACACGATTTTCAATTTGGCATCATCTGAGACGACAAGATGCAGCAAGCATCATCAGCCACCTGGAAAGCCTATTCTGCGAGCATGGAGCACCGGTTGAAATACTTGTTGACAATGACACAGCATTTCGCAGCAAGGTCCTCAGGGACTTTCTATGTGAATGGGGAGTATGATTGCATTTTCATCTGGTAATGGCAGTGTGGAGCAATGTCATCGAAGCGTAAAGCAGATTGCAGCGAGAAAACAGTGCACCATAATGGAAGCAGTCTATTGGTACAATGTTACCCCAAAGGACGATGTGTCGCCTGCTGACTGCCCCTACTGCATCCGACTGAAGGGTATTGATGCACTTCCTTCAGAAAAAAACCCAAACAGCAGCAGATTGGATACAATGTGGGCTATCGTGTCTGGATGAAGACCCCAATTGGACCATGCACGTCCCCTTATACATGCGGATTCAGTACGAGTGTAATCAATCCACAGAACGTCCTTGTCGATGGGATGCACCGCCATGTAAGAGACCTGTGTCCTGTGATAGGTCTGGTTACTTTGGATAGTGGGAGTGACGGCAAACTCTCAAGCCAAAGTACAAGGGTGATCACCATCAACGAAGCTATAATAGCTAAGGCTAGTAGTTGTAGCCTCACTATAAGTATAAGCACGGTAGACGGTAGTCATACGAGGAAAAACTGAATGCTTCTTTTAACATTAAACAAATCTTTATTGGGTATCCTATACCGTTGGGGTATAGCATAGAAAAAAAAAGTTCTTTTACTGCCCGGAGAGCGGTGCTCGGGAATCCAGTGGGCAGGAGAGAGGTGAAAAAGAGTTCCTTCTAGGTTGACGGCCAGGGTCTCTCTGACGATCCGTTCCACCGTTCAACAGGGGTGCAAATAGTCCGCAAGGGACTAGCTGAAATCAATACGCCCTGTGAGCCGATTGGTTAGTTTAAGACCAACTTGCCCACAGTGGACGCATAAGAAATAGGTCCCATTTCAGACTGCTACAAAGCTGCCAATGATCCCCTTGAGGTAAACAACGCGTATGCAAAAGATTATTGGATTGCCATCCTAATATGTTATCATACCGGCGTAAGCAGAAAAACACAAAGCAATAGCAAATGCACTTCAACAACAAAACGCTCAAACTAGCCATAAAAATCGGCTCCCACAAGCTGTCTAGCAAAAAGGTGCTAAAAACGGCAAAAATATTTATCACGTGATTGTCTACTACTACGTCCACCAAAACTAGGGTTAAACAAAATAAAAGCAGCAACCAGACAAGATCAGCCTCTTTTTGCCTTTTGTCTCTAGCCCCTCGCTTTTGGGCGAGAGGCTAGAGGTGGTTCCATGCGCGTCGGCTTACTACTAAACACACACGCACATTCACACACTTCGACGTACTAACGCCAAGCCTCACATAGCTACACACACACATACAAACATGGTCGAACACACGTGCTTACTACTATTCTCGGAACTGACTTCCAACGAACATTTCAAACTAACATTTTACCATGTAAGATTTGTAAATATATAAATATTTTGTGTTACCTTTAAATTACGTTTTATTCTTCCTTCAACTTATGCATGACTTATCTAACATTCACTTTCATAAATGTTTTTCTATGTTTTTACTCTTTTAAACATTTCTTTAAACAGTCTAAATGTAAGCGTAGGTCTTAGCATTTTCTCTAAGATACAATATCTTACTAAGCTAAGGCCTGCGCCTCTACAAGATGACACTTCTGGAGGTGGTTGCGTTACTTGTGGGCTTACCTTCAGCCAATGCACTGTCCAAGAAAGGCAGGTATCTATATCCGTCGCTGGTGGGCAAAGAACTGGTGATGCAGTTCAGCCCCGGGGTATTTTTACCCCACCTAATAAACCAGTATCGTCCGGGCTTTTGGGTCTGGATTTACACCGGTCTATTGGGAGTTGCTGGTCCTGTGCAGTTCTAGGAGGTGCATCCTCCCAGGCTTCGCCTCCCCTCTTTGGGGAGGAGTAAGTTTATTGCTTACTGTCTGAGGCGCCCTACCGGGAATGCCGACGGGGCTGCCCAGGCAATTTTTAAATGGTCAGAATGCTCACCTCGAGCGCTGGCTTATCTAATCCCACTTTCCCGACCTTGTGTCACATCTTACCTTGTGGGAGGTAGATAAATATAAAAGGTGATGTCCATGTGCTATTCCTCAAATGTCTAGTCTGGAGACGGAAAATGATTACCAGGTATCCATAAGTGACAATGGTGTCACTCTGGAGAGCTAAAAGATTTGCCATGATCAGCCCTGTCGGCATTAAACGACCCCCTCCCAAACACCTTCTGAGACTGACCAGAACAGATACTACACTTTGATCCGGTTTAATGGTGGAACATCCAGCTTCCCATAAGGGCAAAATCTGGAAAGATTATAAAAATAGGATTGATCAGACCTGTCGGCATTCCTCGTTAAGAGCGTCTCAGGCAACTAGCAATAGACCCCCCCCCCTCTTCTCAAATGAGGTATTGCCTGGGAGGATAGCCTCCTGACACCGACCAGAAGCATACTCTACTATAAGCCCGAGAGTCTGTGCCAGGTAATAACATCAACATTTTCTGCGATATACATGCTCCCTGCCCCCCTCCTGAAAATTATATAAATTATTCACAGCTGTTGACTATGATTAAAATGTAAAAGTGATACTACAATTAATTTGTTTTGTCCTTGATCAGTGAAGGAGAAACCTTCTAAACTGTGAAAATTTCAGTTTTTGTCCCAATCCAGAGTGTCTTTTTTTGAGGGAGCTGGAATCCCCCACATTAAAAAAACGACCTTGTGCCTAACTCTGCCCTCGTGGGGAGGCAAGTAAACAGGTGCTCACGGTTGAGCAATGTAATAATTAAAAGATAAAAAACGCACCTCTTTTACTTTTATTGATAAAACGAGTTTTTATTTTAGAATTCTTTCGAGGAAAAAGATTATGGGGAGGTGAGTTGTAGGTGTGTGTGTGTGTGTGTGTGTGTGTGTAGGGGGGGGGGGAGCAGATTTTGTATCGACGCTTTTGATTGGATAATTTTCCCATCATTTTGACCAACAAAATGAATCGGCGTAAACCACGATGGTTGCGATTTCAGTGTGATGGCGTCACTTCATAGCCGACTGCCTCCGCTTATCTTATGCACAAAATTGGGGTCATTATTATCCGGTCATCGGTTGACTGTTGAAGATTTCTTGACGTACGTATGTCGTCTGATTTCATGACGTATATACGGTATAGGCGACAACTATTAAAAACCTTACGGGACTAACTTCGTGGTACCTTTTCATATACAGTGTAAGTACAAAAAATGTCAAGTTTCAATTAAAAAAAGAAAGAAGCATGCCTATTTAAAAAAAAAAAAAACTCTGTGAATGTTCCCAAGTCATATATCATCCATTCTCTTTATGAATAAAAAAAACATTTTTGTCATGTTTACATTTCCATATAATTTCTGGGGTTTACTTGATATATCCCACCTATTTCGCTAAGATTTTAATGTTCGGGAATGAAATTCTACTTTGCCTTTTAAGGTCTATAAATTTGAATTTGTATTCTACATTTTTCTTTTGATTACAGCCTTCATTTAAAAAATGGGCGATTTAGTCGTTTCGCAGCTAAAATGGCGGACAATGAACCGTGTGCTAATTTCTGATTTTTTTTTTCTTCCGACCTCACAAATGTGTAAATAAACCCAAATAAATTGTTTTGGACTAATTTCCCAACTGTATTTCCTTCAAAATAATTTAAGGTAAATTTGAAATGAATTCAAAACAATTTATTTGGGTTTACTTACTCATTTGTCAATTTGGAAATTAGCAGACTGTTCAGTATCCGCCATTTTGACTGCGAAACGACTAAATCGCCTAAAGTTGATTATTAAATTATCCACTAGCATGTTTTCACCTCCTTTTTTGTTTTTAAATTAAGTTAAATTCTTTTAAAACTCGTTTTTCTGTAAAAGCAAAAAATAAATAAAAAAATAAATAACTCTAGGTTTATAGTTTAGCGAAATTGACGTTTAACGGTCTCTAAAGTGTAGCTGTCCCTTTACGTCCACTGCCACGATCGTCGTTTCGTTCCTTTTTCTGTATTGCCACCCGGACTTAGGGTTAATATATATATTTTTATAATTCAACAATTTATTATCTCTTGCACTACTATTCACAGCGACATGTGACTTGCTTATAATAGCATGGCAAACCTTTTATGTACTAGTGATCTTTTTTTATTTTTTAAAGCAGATCCTCTTTATGGTAATGGTAAAGATTGACGTCTTTATTCAAAAAGTTAAATAAAATTAGTGTCCTACATATTTAGAGATTATTTAAATATTGTTTGCTGTTGTTTTTGTTAAATATTAGAACATGTGGAACCATTTCGAGTTAAAATCTAATTAGTTTTACGCATGTAATCTGAAGAAAACACGCTTGAAATATGTAAATAATCGCTAGAACAAAAAAATGGAGTTTTCAAACCATTACTTCTGTTATTATGAAGACTCCATTATTTATCTCTAGCGATTATTTACACATTTCAAGCGTGTTTTTCTTAAGATTACATGCGTAAAACTAATTAGATTTTTAATTCGAAATGGTTCCTCGTGTATTAATATTTAATAAAAACAACAGGAAACAATTTTTAGCACATTATATTCAGGACTCTAAACTACTCTTTAACCCAATTGAACATTTGTTTACGATAACATCAGAAATGTTGATTTTGGTACTTATTTACATTGGGACCCGCGCTAACTTTGACCATGCCCCTCTGCTGCTAACCCTAATCCCCACTTTGACCCTGACCCTAACGACGGGGTCAAAGTTAGCGCGGGTCCCAATGTAAAAATCACCTTCATTATTTTTTTTTATATAATTTATTCTTTACTTGTAATGTAACCAAACTGGAAGGATGATTGTTTGCAATATGAGGTTGAGTAAAAAAATAAATAAAAACAAGACATTTGTTGTTCTCAAACCAACCCCAACATCTACGTAGCCTTAATCGGTAAATTAGTTGTTTCCCAGCCAAAATTGCGTACAATGAATCGGCTGTTTTTTTTTTTTTCGACCTCACAAATGAGTAAGTAGACCCAAATAAATTGTTTTGGACTAATCTCAAATTTACCGTAAATTATTTTAAAGGAAATACAGCTGTCCAAAACAATTTGTTTGGGTTTACTTACTCATTTGTGAGGTCGGAAAAAAAATTAGAAACAAGCAGCCGATTCATTGTCTGGTATTTTGGCTGGGAAACAACTAATTTACCTCCTAATTTGTACTTGACACTGAACATCTGACTGCAATTTGAATTATGAGCAAAGTAAAAGTAAAACTAACCATGCGTGAAGTTAGTTTGACTAACACAACTAATATTAAAGTTAGTCGTTTCTACTGTTAGCGTGTTTGGACTTTGTAACCAATAGTTTAACATTTTCCTTTTTCTTAGTGATTTAGTCGTTCAAATGATTACAAAATTTTGGGTGCTTATATAAATCAACCCCAATGGTTGGCCATATTTGCTCGGGGAATCCCATAACGAGTTACAACAACTAAAAGGCGACCACTCCAGATTAAACACGCGGAAAACGAACGAAACGAAAAGCAGAAAACGGGGGAAAAACACTTTTGATTTATTTTATGTTGCATTTAAAAGACATTTTTTTAATAATGAGTAAGTATTTCATAAAGTTTTCCTGCCATTACGGGCATATTTCACAACAGTGTCTACATGAACCGAATTTTTTAATTTTTATGTGTTGCTTTTCATTATCGGATTTTACAGAGCCGATATGGGTAGCCATGGGGCTCGATCTATGTAAATACCAACTTTTGAAATATTTCATAATTCTATTTATGTGTGGTCTTTGCTTCCTTACGAAGGCCACGACCCACTATCAAAAGGCCTTTTAAGTACTATTCTGTGCCGGTGAACCACACCCAAGAAAATTCCGTTTTTTAACCTTTTCAGCCTTTTTATTTAGTCCTTTCTCCATACGAATAAATAAACTAACCGTATTAATAAGTGGCTGTTGGCGAAAGGTACTTTTTTCTTCTTTTAGGATGAGTAATTTTTTATTATTTTGGAGTTGGGTTTTTCATCTTATTACCAGGGTTATTGAGTCAAAAGTCTGGGCATTTATAACGACAGCTAACAGAACGAAAAAGGGGTAAAAAAACAAACAAATAGGCAACAAATAAATGTTATCAACGGCAAGATAAGTTACTCTTCTATTAACCTGGATAAGTTTATTTGTGTTTTAACTTATTTTAAAGCGTTTTTGTTGTTGTTGTTCAAAACAAACCTGGTGTCCACCTGTTCAGTTAGAACGGAAAACAAAATGGTTGTTCATGAGCCCAGCACGAGGATCCTTGATAATCGGTGAATAATCGAAAAATAAACAAAATAGTGTTAGAAACACATCCAATCGTAGGGAAAACGTAATAATGTTCTACCAGTATGCTTAATTTTCGTTTTTTTTAATTTTTTTTTTTTTTTTTTTTAGGGATTATCGAAACTCTGTCATTTCAGCCCTTTTTTTTTTTTCGTTCTAACTGAACAGGTGGACACCAGGTTTGTTTTGAAAAAAAAAATGCTTTAAAATAAGTTAAAACACAAATAAACTTATCCAGGTTAGTAAAAGAATAACTTATCTTGCCTTTGGTAACATTTAATTGTTGCCTATTTGTTTTTTGACCCCGTTTTCGTTCTGTTAGCTGCCCTTATAAATGCCCTAAAGTCTTCCAATATTCCATGAAAAATGCCAGTATACTGAAATCATATGCCCTTAATAGGGTTAAGATGAAAATTCATATACACTAAATGTACAAAAGCAAGGAAATTCCCAAATTTTTACACTTTTATTGTCATTAAGGGTATGACTACATATCAACCAAACCATTTCATTATCACATCACTACAGTATAAATCTCTATGCATGAGTGGATGAAGTGTGTGAGGTGCGCTGATGAAAAATTCCTACCAGTAAAATACATAGCCCTGTTGTGCTCGCATATCCTTAATGACAATAAAAGTGTACACATTTGGGAATTTCCTTGCTTTTGTACATTTAGTGTATATGAATTTTCATCTTAACCCTATTAAGGGCATATGATTTCAGGATACTGGCATTTATCATGGAATGTCAGTACTTTGTAAAGGCTATGTCTCAATACAATGGTCATTTTAAAGTTGTTTTTTAAAATTTTCTGGAAAACTAAGGTATATGGTAAACTGAAATTAAAATGCCATCAACTAGACCCTAGAACCTCTATCTCTGCCAAAAATCAGCTGAATCCATCAAATAGTTGATGAGATACAGGGTGGCACATACGTATGTACACACGGATAACACAAAATCATGCCTGACTTTTCTGGATCTCTGGGTTGCCTTGATGCTGAAATTTTACACACTTATAGAACCTATCAAATAAAAATTCTGTGCAAAGTTTTAACTAATTTGGTCTATTGGTTTTTGAGTTATGATTGATCAAAGAAATGAGATTTCCAGCATAGGCCATTCTTGAAGTCTATTAAGGGATAGAGCGTTCTCGCGTCTCCCTTGATTAAGGGATAGAGCGCTCTCGCGCATTTTCTGTTGATTCCTGAGAGATAAAAAATTCCGACTTCTTACAAAACTTCCGACTCCGTTATCATCACAACGTTTCAGTTGTTCCGCCCTTTTTCAGCTGCCCTGTGGTGGACCCGAGGGATCTCCAATAGAATTTTAATCTTGCCTTGACAGAGTACAAAATCAACTTCAAAATCTAGTGGGGGGGGATAATCTCTTCTGCTCCTTACAGCCCCTTCCTCACAGAAGAAATATTGTTAGTCTCTCTCTACTCTATCACTATTTCCATGAAAGGTATTCTATATCCATAAACAGAGCTTCTTTTCATTACCACAAGATTGCTTCCCTGCTGACTACAACATGGTCGTCTTCAAATACTTGTTACAAGTAATCAAACTTAGTTCATATCATTGATCATCTTCAATCCTCTCATAATACTGTTCATCATTGAACTGACATTCATTCAATCTTCTATCCTCGAGTAGCTATTGGCCTTGATAAATCAATTAAAAAAATGTTTTGTTAAATTTGAAGTTTGTAACTTGTGTTGTTGAATTCGAGTATTTTTTTTTTTTTTAAATAACTATTTGTTTCGTTAAATACGAAGTTTGCCCGTCATGTTGTTGAATTCGTGAAATCCTCGTCGCCAGGTTTACTGTCTCTTCCTCCCTCTGACTGAAGAGTTCCTCACTCAACCGAGCGGGTACTATTTATACTCTATATAGCAGACATCACGGGGAACAATGCCCGTCATTAATCTCATGCGCTCAAAAACTGTTCTTGATGCCTGTTTTAATGCCTGCCACTATCTGATCCGATTTGTAATTCCAAACCGAAATGTCTCCATGCTGAACACGTTCATGATAAGAATGGAGACGAACATCGAAGTCCTTCGTGCGTTCATGAAATTTAGTTTTCTTGGACTTTCATTTTATTTTGATTTTAATTCTATTTTTTTCAAGAAAAGCGTATTGCCGCTGAGACGTAAGGGCTACTGTAACTTGGGGCCAGATTAATAGGGGTCATTCTAAGTAGGGAGTTGTGCAGCAAGATGCTTGTTCACATTACATTTAAATTTCTGCATGTTTGTACAGTTGAGGGAGCAGGGGGAGAATTCTCAAGACAAGTGGTCCGAGGAAATAAACTGTTAGGCATTCGCGGAAACTCTACAGTGAAGGGGTTTTGCTGCTCGTCAGGTTTTGTCAGAAGTATTTATGTTGAGGGGATATAAATGCACTAAGTTCATATGAGAACATTTTGTGGAAGTACCAGTAAAACAAGCACATGTATCCACATTGCGGCAATTGGGGTCGGGCTTGGTAGACAGTGCAGGACCTATTAGGTTAGAAGCTGTTTTTGTACCCTGTCTAATAGGGAGAGACTAGTGGTTGATGCACCAGCAATACGTCATGCATAGGCAAATGGTGGTTTTATAGAGATATAGGATACTGACAGGTGTGAGAAGTTTAAAAAATAAAGAAGCCTGTATTAAATACCAACTTTTTATAATATATATATATATATAAGGAGAGGTAGTTTGCTTAAAGCATTGTGTGTAATACGTATATAGAGGAGTAGTAGAAGGCTATCACAATGCAAGAAATGGAAATGTGTTGGTGTTGAGAAGTAAGACAAAAACAAGTGATTTTTTTAAATAAAAAAAAATAAAAATCACTTGTTTTTGTCTTCTCAACACCAACATATTTCCATTTCTTGCATTGTGATAGCCTTCTAATACTCCTCTATAACTTTTTATAATTAAATTCAGTTGTCTTATTTACATTATAAACAATATTAACCATCTACTGCTGATACTTACGTTTGCTTGAATATATACTGAATTACCTCCCTTAGTGTTACATACATTCTAAACAATACTAACCATCTGCTGCTGATGCTTACCTTCGCTTGAATGTATAATGAATTACCTCCCTTAGTGTTACATACATTATAAACAATACCAAATATCTGCTGCTGATGCTTACGTTAGCTTGAATGTATACTGAATTACCTCCCTTAGTGTTACATACATTATAAACAATACTAACCATCTGCTGCTGATGCTTACCTTCGCTTGAATGTATAATGAATTACCTCCCTTAGTGTTACATACATTATAAACAATACTAACCATCTGCTGCTGATGCTTACCTTCGCTTGAATGTATAATGAATTACCTCCCTTAGTGTTACATACATTATAAACAATACTAACCATCTGCTGCTGATGCTTACGTTCGCTTGAATGTATAATGAATTACCTCCCTTAGTGTTACATACATTATAAACAATACTAACCATCTGCTGCTGATGCTTACGTTAGCTTGAATGTATACTGAATTACCTCCCTTAGTGTTACATACATTATAAACAATAATAACCATCTGCTGCTGATGCTTACGTTCGCTTGAATGTATAATGAATTACCTCCGTTAGTGTTACATACATTATAAACAATACTAACCATCTGCTGCTGATGCTTACCTTCGCTTGAATGTATAATGAATTACCTCCCTTAGTGTTACATACATTATAAACAATACTAACCATCTGCTGCTGATGCTTACCTTCGCTTGAATGTATAATGAATTACCTCCCTTAGTGTTACATACATTATAAACAATACTAACCATCTGCTGCTGATGCTTACGTTCGCTTGAATGTATAATGAATTACCTCCCTTAGTGTTACATACATTATAAACAATACTAACCATCTGCTGCTGATGCTTACGTTAGCTTGAATGTATACTGAATTACCTCCCTTAGTGTTACATACATTATAAACAATACTAACCATCTGCTGCTGATGCTTACGTTCGCTTGAATGTATAATGAATTACCTCCGTTAGTGTTACATACATTATAAACAATACTAACCATCTGCTGCTGATGCTTACGTTCGCTTGAATGTATAATGAATTACCTCCCTTAGTGTTACATACATTATAAACAATACTAACCATCTGCTGCTGATGCTTACCTTCGCTTGAATGTATAATGAATTACCTCCCTTAGTTTTACATACATTATAAACAATACCAAATATCTGCTGCTGATGCTTACGTTAGCTTGAATGTATACTGAATTACCTCCCTTAGTGTTACATACATTATAAACAATAATAACCATCTGCTGCTGATGCTTACGTTCGCTTTAATATATACTGAATTACCTCCCTTAGTGTTACATTATAAACAATACTGAATATCTGCTGCTGATGCTTACGTTTGCATGAATGTATAATGAATTACCTCCCTTAGTGTTACATACATTATAAACAATACCAAATATCTGCTGCTGATGCTTACGTTAGCTTGAATGTATACTGAATTACCTCCCTTAGTGTTACATACATTATAAACAATACTAACCATCTGCTGCTGATGCTTACGTTAGCTTGAATATATACTGAATTACCTCCCTTAGTGTTACATACATTATAAACAATACCAAATATCTGCTGCTGATGCTTACGTTAGCTTGAATGTATACTGAATTACCTCCCTTAGTGTTACATACATTATAAACAATACTTACCATCTGCTGCTGATGCTTACGTTCGCTTGAATGTATAATGAATTACCTCCCTTAGTGTTACATACATTATAAACAATACTTACCATCTGCTGCTGATGCTTACGTTTGCTTGAATGTATACTGAATTACCTCCCTTAGTGTTACATACATTATAAACAATACTATCCATCTGCTGCTGATGCTTACGTTCGCTTGAATGTATAATGAATTACCTCCCTTAGTGTTACATACATTATAAACAATACTGAATATCTGCTGCTGATGCTTACGTTAGCTTGAATGTATACTGAATTACCTCCCTTAGTGTTACATACATTATAAACAATACCAAATATCTGCTACTGATACTTACGTTAGCTTGAATGTATACGGAATTACCTCCCTTAGTGTTACATACATTATAAACAATACCAAATATCTGCTACTGATGCTTACGTTAGCTTGAATGTATACTGAATTACCTCCCTTAGTGTTACATACATTATAAACAATAATAACCATCTGCTGCTGATGCTTACGTTCGCTTTAATATATACTGAATTACCTCCCTTAGTGTTACATTATAAACAATACTGAATATCTGCTGCTGATGCTTACGTTTGCGTGAATGTATAATGAATTACCTCCCTTAGTGTTACATACATTATAAACAATACGAAATATCTGCTGCTGATGCTTACGTTCGCTTGAATGTATAATGAATTACCTCCCTTAGTGTTACATACATTATAAACAATACTAACCATCTGCTGCTGATGCTTACGTTCGCTTTAATATATACTGAATTACCTCCCTTAGTGTTACATACATTAGAAACAATACTAACCATCTGCTGCTGATACTTACGTTTGCTTTAATATATACTGAATTACCTCCCTTAGTGTTACATGCATTATAAACAATACTTACCATCTGCTGCTGATGCTTACGTTCGCTTGAATGTATAATGAATTACCTCCCTTAGTGTTACATACATTATAAACAATACTAACCATCTGCTGCTGATGCTTACGTTAGCTTGAATATATACTGAATTACCTCCCTTAGTGTTACATGCATTATAAACAATACTTACCATCTGCTGCTGATGCTTACGTTAGCTTGAATGTATACTGAATTACCTCCCTTAGTGTTACATACATTATAAACAATACTAACCATCTGCTGCTGATGTTTACGTTAGTATTAATATATAATGAATTACCTCTCTTAGTGTTACATACATTATAAACAATACTAACCATCTGCTGCTGATATTTACGTTAGTATGAATGTATAATGAATTACCTCCCTTAGTGTTACATACATTATAAACAATACCAAATATCTGCTGCTGATACTTACGTTAGCTTGAATGTATAATGAATTACCTCCCTTAGTGTTACATACATTATAAACAATACTAACCATCTGCTGCTGATACTTACGTTAGCTTGAATGTATAATGAATTACCTCCCTTAGTGTTACATACATTATAAACAATACTAACCATCTGCTGCTGATACTTACGTTAGCTTGAATGTATAATGAATTACCTCCCTTAGTGTTACATACATTATAAACAATACCAAATATCTGCTGCTGATGCTTATGTTTGCTTGAATGTATAATGAATTACCTCCCTTAGTGTTACATACATTATAAACAATACCAAATATCTGCTGCTGATGCTTACCTTCGCTTTAATATATACTGAATTACCTCCCTTAGTGTTACATACATTATAAACAATACTAACCATCTGCTGCTGATACTTACGTTAGCTTGAATGTATAATGAATTACCTCCCTTAGTGTTACATACATTATAAACAATACTAACCATCTGCTGCTGATACTTACGTTAGCTTGAATGTATAATGAATTACCTCCCTTAGTGTTACATACATTATAAACAATACCAAATATCTGCTGCTGATGCTTACCTTCGCTTTAATATATACTGAATTACCTCCCTTAGTGTTACATACATTATAAACAATACTAACCATCTGCTGCTGATGCTTACCTTCGCTTGAATGTATAATGAATTACCTCCCTTAGTGTTACATACATTATAAACAATACCAAATATCTGCTACTGATGCTTACCTTCGCTTTAATATATACTGAATTACCTCCCTTAGTGTTACATACATTATAAACAATACTAACCATCTGCTGCTGATGCTTACCTTCGCTTGAATGTATAATGAATTACCTCCCTTAGTGTTACATACATTATAAACAATACTAACCATCTGCTGCTGATGCTTACCTTCGCTTTAATATATACTGAATTACCTCCCTTAGTGTTACATACATTATAAACAATACTAACCATCTGCTGCTGATGTTTACGTTAGTATTAATATATAATGAATTACCTCTCATAGTGTTACATACATTATAAACAATACTATCTGCTGCTGATGCTTACGTTTGCTTGAATGTATAATGAATTACCTCCGTTAGTGTTACATACATTATAAACAATACTTACCATCTGCTGCTGATGCTTACGTTCGCTTGAATGTGTACTGAATTACCTCCCTTAGTGTTACATACATTATAAACAATACTAACCATCTGCTGCTGATGCTTACGTAAGCTTTAATATATACTGAATTACCTCCCTTAGTGTTACATACATTAGAAACAATACTGAATATCTGCTGCTGATGCTTACGTTTGCTTGAATGTATAATGAATTACCTCCGTTAGTGTTACATACATTATAAACAATACTTACCATCTGCTGCTGATGCTTACGTTCGCTTGAATGTGTACTGAATTACCTCCCTTAGTGTTACATACATTATAAACAATACTAACCATCTGCTGCTGATGCTTACGTAAGCTTTAATATATACTGAATTACCTCCCTTAGTGTTACATACATTAGAAACAATACTGAATATCTGCTGCTGATGCTTACGTTTGCTTGAATATATACTGAATTACCTCCCTTAGTGTTACTTACATTAGAAACAATACTAACCATATGCTCCTGATACTTACGTTTGCTTTAATATATACTGAATTACCTCCCTTAGTGTTACATACATTATAAACAATACTAAATATCTGCTGCTGATGCTTACGTTTGCTTGAATGTATAATGAATTACCTCTCTTAGTGTTACATACATTATAAACAATAATAACCATCTGCTGCTGATGCTTACGTTAGCTTGAATATATACTGAATTACTTCCCTTAGTGTTACATTCATTATAAACAATACTAAATATCTGCTGCTGATGCTTACGTTAGCTTGAATATATACTGAATTACCTCCCTTAGTGTTACATACATTATAAACAATACTAAATATCTGCTGCTGATGCTTACGTTAGCTTGAATGTATACTGAATTACCTCCCTTAGTGTTACATACAAATTGAAACCATGACGCACCATATATTATTGTTTGATTAGGATTTGTGGAATAATCTGCGTTGGTAACCATTTGGCTATTCACCGTCCTCTCCAACCTTGATTAAAAAGCCTGGTGTGATGTCCTCTCTAAAAAGAAAACAAAGAAATGACACTTTACTCGACTCGCGCTTGTTGTTCTCATAACAGAAGAGCATATCTGATTAATTATACAAATCCGATAATTGGGATCAGATTTATGTCTACTCATTGCTAAACAAACGTTGGCGTTTGTAAATATTGAATTATTCTGTTGTTTTTCTTCTTTTTCTCTGACAGTTCCTTTACTTTGCTAAATCTTGTTTACTTTCATGTATCTCGAAAGTAAATTAGTTTTGCTTGCAAAAGGAATATCATTGTTAGTGTCATATCTCTCTAAAACTGTATTCTGTTGCTTTAGTGGTCTAACATCCTCCAGCTACAGTTGTATTCAATCTTTCTACAGTCGTAGCCATTGAGAAAGGCAGTTGTTATGTAGAAGATTATCATTTTGCAGTTTCAGTCTACAAGTCTTGACAATGTTTTCTTTTCTTTTTTTTTTTTTCAAGGATTGCCCTATGAAAGTGTTGTCGTCGTCCTCCCACATACACTGTCTTCTATTTCCAAATGGTCATCCATTTTGTATTGACAAGGCTCGATATTGCTTAACTTTCGTGATCTAACAGGTTAATAGTTGTATTTAGTGTAACTTACTACTCGAATAACCAGAATAGAATCATCTGTTTTTCCTATAAAAAGAACGAGAACTAATGAGATCTCATGAAACTTGCTAGATCCACTTAGTGATTGCTAAACTGCTCTGTTCACTTTGTATCTTGTTTAGTAAACCCCTTTTCTTACCCTTATTACTTGGGTGTTTCCTTATTTCCCTTGTTACAATAGTTTGTCATGTCTAATTGCTTTTCTAATTTGACTGAGCAAATAGTTTTCTTCATAATCATAGGTACGGATTGTCAGTGCTATGGAGTCTGAGTCGTAGCAAATTCATTGCTTTAGGAATCAGAATAATTGGAAATTCACAGACTAAAAAAAAAGCAAACTGAAGTGACCGTGTCGGTTATTGAAGTTAACTGAGTGGGTGTAAATTTGAATAAGTGACTGTGAGTTAACAAAAGTATGAGTCAATTTGACTGAGGAAACTTAGTATGGTCAAGAATGAATTATTTATTTACTTTTTAAAGTGGAAGAAGAGGATTTACTAATTAATTGAGCAGTTGTTGTGGGAACTGAAACGATAACGTCTTTAGAAAATGTCTGTCTCTGTTGGAAGCCAAAGGGACGTTACTCTCGCAGTTTCGCAAGGGAAATAAATCTGACAAGTTTTCTCCCTTTAATTCGTCTATTTTCTTTTCTTAGGTAGAAATGTTTTCTACCTAACAAGCAAACATTGGACTCCCAGAGTCTTAAAAACATGCCTGCTCGCTTTAAAATTCAAATATTATAAATAATATATATATATATATATATATATATATATGTCACGCACAGCCTTTGTCAGGATCATGATGACGAACATGTGACAATGATAAATGAAAAAAAGGTAAATATGTCCGGAAGTGGCTCGTAGGTCCCTAGAACCTGATATTAATAACAGAATACGAGGGAAAGGAGATTCTCCAGTTCAAGACATCGCATAGAAATAAGGAATAACAACGAACAGGTAAGAGACAACTTGAACACAAGTTAAATTCAAAACAAATATTTGTTTATATAAAGATGAGAAAAAGGTGCAAACATGCATGGAGCAAAACAACAAAAAGAATAAAGTAATATTTTAGGGAAAAGGGATAACATTTGAAATTATCTAGCAACAAGCAAAACCTATGAACAAAATCATGTCCAGACACTTATAAACGTGGATGAATGGAATAAGACTCCAAACGGGAGATGAAAAGTTCAACAGTCCAAGATTCACACTAATCTTTCGATATAAAAAGTCAAAGGCAGATATCAAAGTATACGTCCAACAGAAATCAGGTACATGGGTGGGGGTTGTAGTCTTGGTCATCACTACATAATCCTTACATAGGATATGTAATCATAATTTGTCGGCAATAATGTAACATTTTCTAGTCAGCGACAGGTTTGATGGAGTTGTCTCAAAAGCCTTCTCTTCAAATTAACTTTCGGCTTCTTATCAACATAGAAGAAATCTCAGGGTCACTCGCCAGGCGATCAAGTCAGATTTATGCCTTCTTCCTTTTCATTTTGCAGAGTCCCGTTTTATATATTCTCCTCTGAAAAGCATTGGTGGTTTTGATGTAGACGTTTTTGGCAGGGTCTCTGGATTATCTTGCGAAGGGGACATGTAAACTTCACTTAAGGTCAGGGCACACGTAAGTGTTAAGATGGGGGAAGAGAGGTCGGTTCACAGGAAATAACATTCAACTTCCTCTTGAGTGAAGGGTTGGTAGAAAATAGGCTTTAACTTCCTCGGAATTGTCTGGGTTAAAAGGGAAATAGAAAAATATAACATGACAAAATAGTTTTAACTCGCTTTGGGTAATACGTATTCATAAAGTATAATTTGTTTTTCTTATTATATCTATATATCATGGAAAGAATACCCGTCCCAGGACAAGTAAAGTTAATTCTCTGTTTTGCACCAGTTTTATGTCCCCTTACGAACATTAAAATCAAGTTTGTATTTGGATTATTCAAACTACTGTTCTCATCTTGGATGTTATTCTCACGTTTCGTCCGATATAACCCTTGGACCTTCTTTAGGTGTATCTTGTCGAACTCTGAATCCGTACAAAATTTCAAACAGAGAACCCTATTTGACAAAAAGATTCACAAGTTCGACAAGATACACCTGAAGAAGGTCCAAGAGTTATATCGGCCGAAACGTGAGAATAACATCCAAGATGAGAACAGTAGTACGAATAATATAAATTATCAATCCTCATCTAAATAAATCCGAAACATATTAGGATCAAGATGTAATGGAATTCAATGCAAATCCGAAATATTTGAGTTTTCAAATTGGAGGTTGTGGCCAGATTATGCCCCCTAAAAACCCTTTAAAATACTTCAAGGAAATTGAAATGTTGGAAATATTTATTAATCTGTCTAATACCGATTAAGATTTTACGTAAATCTGATGTATCTGAATTTTCACGAAGGGCCTCCGTTCCCCCCCTTTGCCTCCTTTGCAAAAAAAACTAAATATAGCCCACATTTGGTCTCTCTTACACCTAGCAGCTGTATTTTAAAATTCATAATGATCTATTAACTAGTTTCGGAGTTAATCCTGTACATATAAATAACAGGAAAAAGATTTCTTTGATCGGAGTTGAAGTTGATCGGACATTTTAACTTTTCATCTATTGGCCGAGAGCTGCCAATTTTTGAAAGTCTGTAATAATTATGAATAATTTTATCAATTGGATATTAGTTTCAGAAAAATGGACTTGATTGATAAATAAAGACCTGGTCACAGATGGGTAATGTTCAAAGTCAATTTCTTAAAACCGTCCAACATATGCCAGTATGTAAAACGGACATTAAATCAAATATGATGATGATGTACATATTTTTGAAGTAGTTTCACAACTCTGCAATTGGTGCTCAAAGAACTTTTCCACATCTGTTGTAAATATTATAATGGCCCACACCTCTGAATATAATTAAGAAAGGTGACTTTGTTTAACATTCGACTTTCTGAGGAAAAGGAGGTCTTTTGAAACTGCTTACATTTTATACATACACTAGCAAAGCTAGTCTACATCGCCCGGGGTCCTAATTTCTGTAAGTTATATTAATTACAGAAAAAAAACAAAAAAACTAAAACAAAATCTTAATATTGTAAATTTAAATGTTTAACGTTATTTTGAGACAAAATCAGAGCAAAAATACTTATGCCCTGGGTGAGATTTGAACTCGCAACCTCTGTCTGTAAATATAACATGCTAACCGTTAGAACCATCAGGGCAATTAGGAAATGGCAACACTATTAACTACATAAATCAGAACAGGTGACTGCTGCTGTTTGTTCTAGAGTTCTTTCTTTCCCCCTCCTCTCCCTTTACGTTTATACGTGAGTCAGTCGATTATCAAGAAGGAAGAAGGGAGAGTAATAACCAATGAAAACACTTGAAATATGATTGACTACTGGTGAATCTCAAAAGAATTTATGCTATTAAATTTGTTCCCAGTGTTAAGGATGATAATGGGAGGACTTCTGAGTGTGAGAGTAAATGAACCTCCACCTTTCTTTATTTATAACTAATCAAAAATAAAATATCGATCAGGATTCTTCTTTATCGTTTTTTTTTTATGTGAAAGTTGAGGGCATCATTCACACTGGTGGCCCCGTTCAGGTAGCTAGCTAGATGCATGTATGGAAATATCCATGAAGGTTTATTTGAAGCAAAAGTTTTATGGAGGATGCCCTTCCTTGCCCAATACTTTTTCATGACTGAGACTAAGTGTGTCACCAACCAAGGTCAACAGCCGGTATTCGACCAAGTCAGTCAATCATCATCATCATCATCATCATCATCATTATCAACCGGTTTATTTGTTGAATCAGGCCACAATTAATCCTCTGATGAGGGTGAGGCCTGATTGTCTAGTCTCGAAATCTAAGTCTTCCTCTCCACTCCTGTCTTTGGCAAGGCTTGATGGAATCCATACCCATGGCCTTCCTATCACGTTTGACTACGTCCTCCCAAGTCAACTTGGGTCTGCCAGTGGTGATGTTCTCTGCTGGCACATTCAACTGTCGGACTTTAGTAATCCAGCCATCGCTACGCTCAATGTGACCCAACCAACGCAGTCTGTTCTTCCGCATGATGTCCGCAAGGCTTTTCAAGTCGACCTGTGAGAGCAGGGATTCAAAAGAAACGTACTGTTCAGGCCTCACCAAACAGATCCATCTGACCATTGCCCTGTCATTACGGTGCAGCTTCTTTAGTATGCCAGCAGAGACAGCCCAAGTTTCTGAGCCATACAACAGCACACTTCTGACACATGAGAAGTATACACGCCCTCTCGTAATTGTTGGCAGGTGTTTGTTTGTCAGGATTGGTAGCAGCTCTCTAAACTTTTTCCAGGCACACTTGCAACGTGTAGCTGCCGCGAGTTCACAGCCTCTACCTGATGACAGCACATCTCCAAGATAACAAAAGTCTATCACTACTTCCAGCTTGTTGTCACCAGTATCCATCTCCGTCAGTGGTCTGCCATCTATTTGTCTTGCCATGCCGGTGCAACGAAAGCACTTAAAGTGAGGATCTGCTTTGAGAGAGCCCTTTATGCCACTGCACCTTTTACAAAATTCAGCTTTTATAAAATTAATTATAATTTTTATAACAATTTGGATTAATAATACAATGACCAAACGATACAGTAATGAGATTTAACTTTCAAAAACCTATTTAAAAAAATAATTTGGTAAAAACCAAACAAAAAACGATATAGTTACAACCAAAAAAAAAACCAAAACCAAACAGTACAAAAATTAAAGTAAAATTACCCCTGCATAACGTTGGGTAGATACATTTAGTATTAATATAAACGAATAACAATTTTAGGGACAAGCATTGTTTAATGTGTCTCTGAAGGTAATTTGTAGAATGTCATACAATGCAGAGGTATAACGGAGAGACACAAACTGAAGCAAATTAAAACGTATAATGGTGGAATGAGTTATGCAGTTTTTACCTTTTTATTAATACAATATATATATATATATATATATATTTATATGTTTATATATTTATTTATATTATAATCTTACTTGCGTCAGGGAGGTCTGATGGATGTTCTGTATAATATATTTTAGGAAAATTTCCCATCGTCAGATGTGTGTTCAATCTTAATTCAAACCTTCATATGAAGGCTGTTACCAATAAGAGCTATTCAGCAGAAATTGAAATGGATTTGAAATCAATATTTGAAATAGATTTTTATTTGTACAGATTTAAAAAGAATTGTTTTGGTTGAACTTGAAGTTGATACGAATGGTTGTTCTGTATCTCTTCTTCTTACAAACATTGCTTTTTATTTATTTATATGCACAGCTTACAGATGGAGTCATAGACAGTCATTAAAAAAAATATCTTTGTATTAAAAAAGTTACTAATTTAATTTAAATTTCTCATAATTCCACTTCTACTGAATGAATTCAGTTAAAAATTGTTTTATTTTAAAACTCAATATAAAATCAGCAAATTATTTGTTTAATTTATTTTTATTCATCTTTGTATTTACATAAGTATACATTACCTAAAGATCATTAGATATGAATTTATTTGGTACTTTTATAGCTGACGACCCATGTTTCTGTGACTTCGCATCATCAACGTTCGAGCAGGTCTCGGAAGCGCCCGAAAGCTGACGCGATATTAACCAAGCAGCGTTCAATAAAAATATGAATTTCTATAATCTCTGTCAGCTCGTTGAATCTCCCGAAGGACAAATTGAGTTTTTGAAAAAAAATGTAAAAAAAAACAGTGAAAAAATAAATTCAAAAACAAAAAACATTTGCATAACAAATCAAACAAAATCATCTTTTGAAACTTTCCATTTTATGTAAAAGCGTTTGATTAACAATGGTTTCTTTGACAAAAAACAAACATCTAAATAATAACAGTAGTTTAGCTATGGTTTGTTCGTTCTTTATTTTTATACATAGTTTGATTTTTATATATGTATTTTAGTTTGATTTTTATATATGTATTTTAGTTTGATTTTTATATATGTATTTTATTTTTATTTTTATATATGTATTTTAGTTTTAGTTTTATATATGTATTTTAGTTTGATTTTTTTATATGTATTTTAGTTTGATTTTTATATATGTATTTTAGTTTGATTTTTATATATGTATTTTAGTTTGATTTTTTTTATGTATTTTAGTTTGATTTTTTTTATGTATTTTAGTTTGATTTTTTTTATGTATTTTAGTTTGATTTTTTTTATGTATTTTAGTTTGATTTTTATATATGTATTTTAGTTTGATTTTCTTTGTGGTCCTTTATCGGCTGCCAGTCTTTAATTTAGCGTTTGGCAATTTTTGCTTCCTCAACTCTCGGGCGCTTCTGTAACCTGCCCGAATGTTGACGATACAAAGTCACGGAAACAGGGTGCGTCAGCTATAAGAGTACCATTTATTTAATTTTTAATTCTTTCTTAGATATATTTCTTCACAAGGTTTATTTGGACTTACAGTTAATTTGGCCAAGATGTAATATAGTTAACAGCCGAGAAATCGAAAAAAACAACAAAATATGCAACAAATAACTGTTATCAAACTTTATCAAAATTTAAGTTTTACCTACCTGCATAGTTTTATTCTTCTTCATAGTGTTTTAAAGTTTTTGTTTCAATATAAGATTTTGCTGATCTCTTTTGAACAAGTAACAATTCAAGATGGTTGCCGTCACTTCTTGATTTTAGCTTCTATATCTTATAGATGACCAGAAAATGAAAATAACTGTCACCAAACGCATTAAAATTTAATTTTCGACCGATTTGTATATTTTTGTTAACTTACTGAAACTTTTAAAGCTTTTATTTATTTAAAATTAAGTTGCAGTATCTCAAAAGTCATTGCCGGGTGTGTCCCCTCCCCTTTTTTTACAATCCTTAGAGGCTCGGAATAAATTCTGAAATAAAAAAAAACACAAAGTTTCGGAACTGTAAAACTATGCAGGTCGAGAGCCAATTCATTTTTCTTGCGTTTGATAAAATTTATTTGTTGTAGATTTTGTTTGTTTTCGATTTCTCGGCTGTTAACTATACTACATTATTGCTTTTAATTTATTTCTCAACTTCTAATTTATATGCATTTTATAGCTTTTCTGTGCACACTACAAATAACACGCACTTTTTTCCCAGTGAATTGATTTGCAGAAAAAGTTGTACTGAAAACTGCTCACCAACTTAAAAAAAAAAAGGCATTTTTTAAACACATTACGAAAAATAAAGAAAAAATGCACAATCCTGATTTAACATTTAAAAAATGTTTCATTATTTAAACTGCTCACAAAACCACATTTTGTTCAACTTAAAAAAAAAAAAAAAATTTTTAAAGGCATTTTTAAAAAAAAATTACGAAAAAAGAAAAAAATGCACAATCCTAATATAACATTTAAAAAAGTTTCATTATTCAAATTTTTTAGTTCAAATATTTCATCTGATGATTGACTTAGATTGACTCACACTCAGCTCAAAAGTTGAAATAGGCAAAAAAACAATTTTTTTAATTAATGAGTTTCAAAAAGATATTCTACATTAAATATCTGAAACGATAAAAAGGAAAAACTGTAGCACATTATAGAACCCATTTTATGTTATTTTGAATCAGACATTTTCTATTTATCACGTTGACCATGTTTTGACCCATGCTAGGAATCCCAAACATGATAAAAGGTTATATATTTGATCTCAAATTAGAAAACAGCTAAACTGACTCATTTTAATATACATGAAGTCGCAAAACTTTCGACTTTTCACGATTATGCTAAAATTGCTGTCAAATTTCTGCTCAAGTCCTTGAATATCTTAAGCACGGCTTTGATTACGAATCAAAGTTTAGATGATGAATGTCTACGGATTAAATGAGATACATCAACTAAAGGGATATATATATATATATATATATATATATATTATATATAGGTTTATTCGCAGGAACATGGAACAGAACATCCTTTATACATGGGGTTGAAGAATATATATTGACAAGGTGAAATAACCTTTTTCTGGAGTTAGTAGATTCTACACCATCGGCCGGGCAGAGAATCGCAAGATTACATCTAGCCTTGTTAGCTGTAAGTCACAAACTGGTTAACCACGCTGATCACGTGATTTGGGTTTTCACCAAATTATGATCTTATATTTCTGAATTTTTGCGATGAGAAGTGATAATTTGCATAATTTTGGTTATTCGGACTACATTTCTCATCTCGAGTGCTATCATCACAACGTTTCGGCCGCTGTAACCTCCGGCTTTCTTTAGGTGTATCTCTTTGAAATCCGGAATATTTCTGTTGAACTCAGGAATTTGGACGGAATTTCAAACGGAACCCTTTATTTAATCCATGGGGGTAGCATGCTTTTGTTCCGTCAGCCATGACTGGGAGAGGTCTTCAGTAATTCGCAATTCTTCGTATCGCCCACACTGAGGATGACTATCACTTAGAACTGAATTTAACTTAGTACTATATCCACTGCACCACGGGTCCTTGCTACCCCCGTGGATTAAATAAACGGTTCCGTTCGAAATTCCGTCCAGATACCCGAGTTCGACAGAAATTTTCCCGAGTCCAAAAAGATACACCTGAAGAAGGCCGGAGGTTATAGCGGCCGAAACGTTGTGATGATAACACTCAAGATGAGAAATGTAGTTTGAACAACCAAAATTATGCAAATTACGAGCTATCGCGTGAATCTCATGCAGTGAAGAGTGCACTTCACCGTCATCTGTTACAAAAGTATAACTTAAAAAAAAAAATTCAGGTTGAGCCTCACCCGACTATGTAAAAACGATCTCGTTTAAGGATGTTAACTCTTTCTAATATATATTGTGTCTATAAGTTTGTTGAGGACAGCTTCATTGATTAAGTTCACATTATTTCCTTCTGTAAACGATGTCTCGAATTCTAGTCATTATGATTATGTAACAATGAAATGTCGAGCATCGATTCTGAACAATGTCTTTGCATTCAATCTCCATGGATATTTCAGAAAGTCAAATCATTAAATTCCTGCTTTAATGATTAGGAATTGTTAGTTGGAATTGAAATCAAGAAACTGCTTATAAGACTTTGCAAAGTCAATTGGAAAATAAAATATTATTTTTCATTATGATCCTACTAACATGAAAAACGATCAAATTTCAAGAATTAAGCCATTAGATATCTTTCCAAATAAAATTTCGTTTCTCATTCAAGGTTTGTATTTGATAAAACTGCTTAAAAATTTTCCCTATGGAAGGATGACATCCTCACCGTTAAGAATATAACAAAATGTTTATTCTTTTCCTAAAAAAAACTTTTTTTTTTTTTTGAGAGATATATTTTTCCTAAAAAAACATTTTTTTAAAAAGAGATATAAGATTTCCCCCCAAAAAGCTAAACCCTTTTTCTATCTTGAATTCCAACCTTCCATGATAAGATGTGCCCCATTCGACGTCGAACATGTGTGAATTCAGTTTGATTTACGTTCCTCACTTCTTTTTGATCACAGATAACGACTTTAGAAATGGGTAAGTTTTCGACGGCACTTTCCCGACTTTGTAATCTTTACCTTGTGACTGTAAACTCTGACCACTCGTAACCCAACTGTTTAAAGTAATACCGTTTCTCTTTTCTTTTTTTCTATATAAAAATTTTCCTAATTAGTGAAACACACGCACTTATGTATCTATCTTCTTTGAACATTTCTTATTTTAATCAATTTCATTTACACTTTTAATGAAAATAACCAAAAAAACATATTGTACATATTTAAAGTAAACGATATGAGATACATAGATATTCGAATATTCCATTCAAGTTCTCCTTTACCTCTCAAACGTTGAGTTAGTAAAGAAGTGAAGAACATTAAATTTCCTCTCCCCAATTGACCTGTGAACTATGTTATAGTATATCTTTCTCTTGGTCTTATCAGATCCCAGGACAAGAATTCTTTTGGTTTGGTGGAGTGTCCAGCTAAGTGCTGTTACTTGAGGTAATATTACTTGGAGTAGTGGCACCGTTCCTCGAACAAGCCAGTGTATAGCCGTATTGAGGAGATCTTATTTGGGCTTCGGATACTTTGTTGTTTTGAATATTTAGTCAGGGTTTACTTGTAGGGTAAGTATTCTCATATCGGAAAAACGCAAAAATTAAATGTCTATCGATAAAAAAAACAAAAAAACACCTAAATTTAAACTGGACTAATGCAGTAAAAACATCTTTGTGTTTTTTTCGAAGCAAATATTCACAAATATTCACTCCCGTTGATGAGGAATTCTATTAGTGCTTCCGTTTGTTGGCGCATGCGCACAGCCATGGGGGTCTGTGTTATGCAGTTTTACCGATTGTCCTGACAAACTCTTGTACAGAGAGGCAGAAGATACTTGAGGATTGTGTGTAGTAGGTTATTCAAACTCGTGTGTCTCCCAGTTAAAAGTCAGAAACTTCACAAGACACACCCACACAGCTAATATATTATTTATCAACATTACCTCAGACAATGGACACATTTCTTTTTTTTTTGTAATAATATTCATTTTTTTGGGGGGGGGGGGGGGGGGGTCAGTCGACATTTAAAGCTTTTTTTTTTTTTTTTAATAAATCTGTGTGAAACTCGAACAAAACTACACTTTCTTGATCTAGGATCAAAGTATAGGATCTGTTCTGTTAGAGGAGGAGAACTCCTTCTTGACTGGTGCAATATTTATTTTTTGTCTCATCCAGAGTGCCCGATTTTAGGGAACTGGATATCTCCCACATGAAAAAAAAAAAAAACGATGTCATGTTTAACTTTGCCCTTGTGGGGAGGCAAGTAAATAGAGACCTTTGGTGTGAAATGGTATTTGTGATTAAGAGATTTTTTAAAAGGAAAATGTTACACACACTTTTTAACTGTTTTATTTTGTTGTCTGTGCCCGCCGGGTAGCCATGCTTGTATTAAGCGGGATGAAACATAGATAATCGACAAAAAAAACGACTTGCATGCACATGTTTCTGTTTTTCGTAACACTGTATTTAAAAAAAGTCTTTTCTTTTTCGGATGCAAAGAAACTCATAATATTTTAGTGATCCACAGACAGCTGTTTCGCCTTATCACGGCTCTTTAGTATAGCTAGACATGTTGAGTGTTTCAATGCTGTGATCCGTTTGGTTAGCAGTCGGCACTAATAACAAAATGAAATTATAATACTGTTTACATTCACACTCCGACTGTCTAGAGAGCTCTCTTTTACAAAGAGAAATGCTTTACACAAAGTGGCACCCATTAATTTCTTCACTAGAGAGCTCAACCCACGCATAGTGAACAAATATTTAAGCAAACAATGTGTAACATCCGTTTCTGACACTGAAGTTGATTAATGAGTGCTGAAATTTTAAAATCAGTATCTTTTTTTTCTCTTCTGATGGTTGCCTGCTGCAACCGCCTCTTGTCTCCCTCTGCACCACACGCTACTGGTTTAGGTGAAAGTTTATGCAAGGTTTATACATATTGCTTGATAAAAGCTCATTTTATGAGCTAATAAAAAGTGCTTAAAATTTCTTAAAGAGCTACAAGATGTGCATTTTACTTTTTTCTCAAAGTAAGAATATGTAAGCATGTTTGCGATTGCATCCCTACAACATTCATATGTCTAGTTGCTCCTACTCGGACCCCCCCCCCCTCTCCCCGGGAGTTTTTACTTTCATTTTTGTTCCACAAAAATGAAATTGAAATAAATGCGTAATTTTCATAAAACTATTTTGGTTAATGTAAACAATGACAACTTTGTAGTTTGGGATTATTTGGATTGTTGTTTTCATCTTTGACGTTTCGGCCGATTGTAACTTCCGACCTTCTTCATGTCTGTTCTGGTCCTACCAGATCAGGCTGTCTGAAGATATTGTCTTTCTGACCGAAAATGCACCAAGCATTGATGTTTTATTTTTTTCTTTCTCTTTGGAAAACTCAATCATGTTCTGCAAAATCAAAAAAAACAAAAAAAACAACTATTTCCCTTCTCTTTCCCTCCAACTCCCCCTTCAACTTCTCCCTCCCCTTTTCACTTAACCGAACACCATGAATAAATACTTGAACATATAAAGAACTTGAAGCATAAAATCTTTACACCATGCTACTACTAACGTTTTGGCATTAAATGACCCATAAGAGGTTGATATGCCGTAAGACAAAACCTACCAAACAAGCCAATCTTCATGTCTGTCTTGTCGAACTCAGGAATCTATACACAATTTTGAACTTATGGAATATTTATATATAGAATTGATACTTAAGGCTCAACTGTACAACCAGTTGAGCAGCAAGATAAGACCTCAAGTAAGCAAAAAGCCAGTTTATATGGAAGCTGGACTGCTCCACTATGCCAAGTTGGGCAAGTCCATTATATGAATTCTGATTGGCTGCCAGTCTGGGAATGAATAATTCTATATATAAATATTGCTTCATTAAAGCAATATTTGCCTATAGGATATTGGAGCTGGTAAGTGTTAATTTGATTCTATTGAACCCTTTATTTAATTCAAGGGGGTAGATTATTCTCGTTTCGTCAGCCATGACCGGGTAGAAGTCTTAAGCAATTTTTAGTTTATTCTTAGTTAGAATCGCCTGTAGTGAGGATTGAACCTTCAACCTCTGGAAGACTATCGCTTAGAACTGACTATTACTTAGCGCGTTATTTGTAGCTAAATTAATAGAATATATTTTAGTTGTGGAAACTGGTAAATATGAAGCCGAACAAAGAGGTAAGTAAAATGTGTTCACGTGTTTCATTTTTCATTTATTTATCTTTCAATACTTATCCTCACGTATGGGTCAGAATGCGATTGTATGTATTTTACAAATATCACCATCACTATCAGAGTTTTGATCACTCCTGGAGGAGGAACCCCTCCCTGGTTTTCGTCCATCTTATCAGTGACTGCCATCTAGGGTTTTTTGTCATAGTTGCCATGCTAGGCACTGCGGGTTGACACCGCTATTTGCCCAAAGCTAGGTGTCCACATACTGCGCCTGGTATTCCCAAATGGTCACCATCTAGTACTGACCAGGCTCAACGTCGCTTAACTTCAGTGATCTAACGAGAACCGGTGGGTCAACGTGATTATGCCATATGTATAGTTGTCTAAAATTCCTACAAAAATCGATGAAAATCAAACATTAGTCGATAGGCCTCCATTCGTACTTCTCAACTGCACCGTGAAGTTGCCTGTAGTGTAGAACACGATGGTAAGATATGAATACATCTTCACCATTTCAAAACTATATGCATTAACATTCATGCATTCATATATACATATATATTCAAAAGGATATATGTTCATATAAATATACATACATAAATACTTATACACACATTATTCCAGAGTCTTTAGGAACACCCATTGAGTCCTCTACATATACGTACAGACCCATATATATATATATATATATATATATATATATATATTCCATGATAAATGCCAGTATACTGAAATCATATGCCCTTAATAGGGTTAAGATGAAAATTCATATACACTAAATGTACAAAAACAAGGAAATTCCCAAATTTTTACACTTTTATTGTCATTAAGGGTATGCGAGCACAACAGGGCTATGTATTTTACTGGTAGGTATTTTTCTTCAGCGCACCTCACACACTTCATCCACTCATGCATAGAGATTTATACTGTAGTGATGTGATATTGAAATGGTTTGGTTGATATGTAGTCATACCCTTAATTAATGACAATAAAAGTGATGACTACATATCAACCAAACCATTTCATTATCACATCACTACAGTATAAATCTCTATGCATGAGTGGATGAAGTGTGTGAGGTGCGCTGAAGAAAAATTCCTACCAGTAAAATACATATGTTGTTCTCGCATACCCTTAATGACAATAAAAGTGTAAAAATTTGGGAATTTCCTTGCTTTTGTACATTTAGTGTATATGAATTTTCATCTTAACCCTATTAAGGGCATATGATTTCAGTATACTGGCATTTATCATGGAATGTCACTACTTTTGTAAAAGCTATGCCTCAATACAATGGTCATTTTTAAGGTTTTTTGGAATTTTCTGGAAAACTAAGGTATATGGTAAACTGAAATTAAAATGCCATCAACTAGACCCTAGAACCTCTATCTCGGCCAAAAATCAGCTGAATCCATCAAATAGTTAATGAGATACAGGGTGGCACATACGTACGTACATACACACGGATAACACAAAATCATGTCTGACCTTTCTGGATCTCTGGGTTGCCTTGACTAATGATGCTGAAATTCTACACACTTATGGAACCTATCAAAAAAAAAAATTTGTGCAATGTTTTAACTAATTTGGTTTATTGGTTTTTGAGTTATGATTGATCAAATAAATGAGATTTCTAGCATAGGCCGTTTTTGAAGTCTATTAAGGGATAGAGCGCTCTCGCGCCTCCCTTGATTCAACATGCTATAGAAAAAATAATGCAAAAGTTTATTATTTTGAGTCAATAAACTACCAATTATTAAGATCTATACAGTTATGTGGAAGTTATTTGGTGTATGCACTTTATGTTTACAATTAATAAAGTATTCCTCTGCTACTAAATCTAATGATTTCTAATTTCTTATGTAGGCAAAACACACAAGTGTTTTTTTTTATATGCTGTTACTGAGCGTATGGTTAAATTAAGAAGGTACACCCTTTCATCATTTATAAACTGAAACTGTAAACATTAAAGTTTTGGTAGGGAAACTTCTTTAGGAGAAGGAAAACTATGTAATGCTTGTGATCACAGCTGAACTTTAAATCTTGCTTAGGCGAAACTATTGCGGTAGTCAAAGTTTTGTTAGGTTGGTGATACCATTGGAGCACAGGGTGGAGCAGGTGCTAGTATGATTGCAAAAATTAGGGGTGGATAGAGTAAGTTCAGGAAAATTCTGTCTTTACTAACCAGCAGTGTTACTACTGTCGACCAAGGGAAAAGTCGATCAGACATGTGTTCCTAGTGTGATAATGTATGGAAGTGAAACCTGGCTCGTGAGGTTTGAGGACATGCGTTGCATGGAGAGAAATGATATGAGAATGATACTATGAATGTGTAATGTAAGTCTTATAGACAGGCTTAGTTCTGATGACCTCAGAGGAAGATTAAATCAAGACAGTATAGGGAGCTGTGTGCAGAAGAAGAGACTTTGATGATATGGCCACGTTTAAAGAATGGATGAGTTCTTGGATGTAGAACAGTTGAGGTAGCAGGTTCAGTTCACACAGAAAAGGCTAAGGAAAACCTGGGAGGTAGTGATAAAAATGGACCTGAGGGATTAATAAAGACCTGGCCAAAGATAGGTTACTTTGGACGTCAATTTCTTAAAGCCGTCCAACATGTGCCACTGCCAGTATGTTAAACGGATGTTAAACCGAATATGATTATATATATATATATATATATATATATATATATTTATATATATATATAGTAAGCTATGACAATATATTTATGGCAATTAAGCTACACAGAGGCTCCAGTGTTTCATCCCCGGGGGAAATCTTGAGGCTAAAATACTACCTAGCTCTACTTACGTATCGAGCACTGTTAAAGTAAATACGGAAAATTGATACATAAAAAATTATCTTATAAAATTTTGTATGGATACATGAAATAGTAATATATATATATATATATATATATATATATACAGTATAACTATGTTGACACACAGGTTTACGCTAGATCACCGAAGTTAAGCAACGTTGAGTCTGGTCATGGGTGACCATTTTAGAATATCAGGCGCTGTATGTAGAAGTCTAGCTATGAGCAAATAGCGTCGCCAACCTGCAATGCTTTGCGTAGCAAGACCCCCTGAATGAAAGTCACCGATAAGGTGGACGGAAACCAGGGAGGGGTTCCTCCTCCAGAAGTGATCAAAAATCTTGATTGTGATGATGATGATGAGGTTTATCTTGTGCTCATCTTCGTAGAGATGCGTCTTCCCAGGGCTATGCTTCAGTTATCATATTTGTTATGCCATAAATAATAAAAATAAACTTTAGTTGAAGGCTCCTTGTTCATTGGCTACCACATCGAGATGTTGGGGAGGACACCACTCTTTTTCCTGGATTGTCCCACTTACCCTTGATCCTCACCTTTTGATACTAAGAGTTTAGCAAGGCGGCATCCAGTATCATTTTAAAAAATGAAATATTTGGTATGACTGTATGAAATTCAACCGATAGGCAAATTGGTTTTAAAAATTAAAGACTTCTTTTCTGCCTGAACATGTGGACGATGCTTGGCATAATGGATATTGTCACAGACGATGGAATCATCATCATCATTGCTAAACTTGTCTCGTACTAGAAAATGTTAGCCTTTTTCATCATTATATTTCAGTTTAACGTCTGTTTTACGTGCTGGCGTGTGTTGGGCGGCTTCTAGAAATTGACTTCCAAACCAACCTATCTCTGGCCAGATCTTTATACATCCCTCTTTCTCACAAATCTATCCTTATCACTTTCTACCAACTGACCCTGCTACTTCAACTGTTCTACATCTAATAATCCAGTAATTCTCATCCATTCTTTCAATGTGACCAAACCAACAAAGTCTTCTATTTTGCACACATCTCTTTATACTGTCTCGATTTAATCTTCCTCTGAGGTCATCAGATCTAAGCTGATCTTTAAGACTCACATTACCCATCCATCGTATCATTCTCCTATTTCTCTCCATGCAACACATATCTTCAAACCTCACAGGATCACTTCGACTCATCATCACACTGCATAAACATGCCTGATAGATCTTTCTCACGGTTGACAGTGGTAACACTATGTTGGTTGTAATCAGCTATGCAGAGTTCAAATCCTACCTCGACTCTGTTGTGGTTATTTATGAACAAATACTGTTGGAAAAGATATAAAACCAGCAATTTTTAACCAGCTATGGCTTAACTATCAAATTGAGTGCAAGTAATCATATAAGTGAATTGTTTACAATAGATCAATTGTATTTTGCCATTCACTGCGACCCCCCCCCCCCGGCCCATCCCCCTTTAGAGTGGATTGATTGGCTGTAAAAAAAGATCCTATCTAAGCATAAACATGTGCTTTTTCTTTTTTTTCCTCTTCACCCTTTCCATTTTTGAAAGGTCGGACCCGGGACTCGTGAAATTTTGAAAGGTCGGACCCGGGACTCGCAAACGCTTGAAAGGTCGGACCCTGGACTCGTGAACTCTTGAAAGGTCGGACCCGGGACTCATGAAATTTTGAAAGGTCGGACCCGGGACTCGCGAACTCTTGAAAGGTCGGACCCGGGACTCGCGAACTCTTGAAAGGTCGGACCCGGGACTCGTGAACTCTTGAAAGGTCGGACCCGGGACTCGCAAACACTTGAAAGGTCGGACCCTGGACTCGCGAACTCTTGAAAAGTCGGACCCTGGACTCGCGAACTCTTGAAAGGTCGGACCCGGGACTCGCGAACTCTTGAAAGGTCGGACCCGGGACTCGCGAACTCTTGAAAGGTCGGACCCGAGACTCGCGAACTCTTGAAAGGTCGGACTCGCGAATTCTTGAAAGGTCCTACCCGGGACTCGCGAACTCTTGAAAGGTCCGACCCGAGACTCGTGAAATTCATAGTGTTTTCATTTGATAAAGAATGGTGTGTTTTTCAAGGCTTTTTGAATTAAATAGTTTTCTATCAAAAAAAATTTTTAGTTTAGTCAGTCAGATAGTTTTAACCGACGCTGAATCCAAAACTCCGCTATTCATGATTTGATTATGAAGTGTTATTTTTTTTTCTTATATAAATAGATGAACATCTGGTGCAATTTTTCTGCCGTTATTTCTTGGCCGTTGTAAGTAAAAATCATTTTAAAAAAAAAGAAAAAAAAAAAGAAAAATTAATGGGGAAAGAGTTTAAGAAATGGTTAAATGCATTAATTTATTCACACGTAAGAATGCGATGTGATTATGCATCTATGATCTCTGTTGACATTTGGTAATTGATCCAGCTCCTCTTTTTACTAGTCCCGCTTTCTCCAACTGTTTGTATTGGCTGACACAGCTTGTGTTTTGCCAACTTTCAAAAGTGGGTGGAACTTTTACTCTTTCAGATGTTAATCTTAACATATCGATAATAAATGTTTGTCTATCTTCAAACGATGCAATTTGTATTTTCGAAATATTATTATTATTATTCCTCTTTAATGCTTTGCGTTAAAACTGTGCGATATCATTACGTTGTGGAAAGCGCAATCATAGAATTCTAACGATTTTTATACGCATGTATATTTCACTCATAATTTATAAAAATGAAGTAGAAAAAATATCCACAATCCATTGTTTATTTGAAATTTGCCTATTGTAAAGGATATGTTAAAATAATAATTTGATTTCCATTGTTGGAATTTATTAACATCCCTCTCACTGATTGGCTGCTGCCTTGTCCCTTAAGGGTTTCACAGATTGGCTGTCAGGTATTCCAACCCCTACTCCCTTCGGTGCCACGTTAGTCAGCCGATAAAAACGTTTGCACGCTGTGTTCTACCTCTTTTCGACCCCTGCTTTCAACTCAGTAGGACCGTGGCTGGATCCCTTGGTGACAAAGCCCATGACGGCAGTCGCAGAGTGCTTCCTGCTCCCTCCTGTTACTCACCATCTTGGACTGTGGACTACAACTCAAGAGCCCTAGACGGCAGTTCGAATTTAGGTAACCCTCATTCTCGGATTCCCAACCTTGGGTGTTATCAGCCTGCTTGCATTGCATCAAAAGTCCTCGAAGACGGCAACTGCAAAAAGCCTTTATTTCCCCTCAACAAGAGCCAGAATTGAGGCATGCACACGTGCAACCTGTTAACTGAACTCCTCATAAGATAAGTTCGCGAATCACTTATTCACAACCCAATTTAACCAACTTCTTTTCTGAACTTTCAAACCCCTGTTCCTTGTGTGTGTATGTATATATATATATATATATATATATATATATATATGCCTTCATTTTTCTCACCAAGTAAAACTGCTTTAAAGTGACACGTGTGTTATTAGATTCCTTCTCACAAAAGCTGTCACCCTATTTCCATTTTGTACTTTTCTTCCCAATTGTTATTGCATTCTCACGTGCGAGAATTAAACTTTCTTCCAGGGTATATTTAACCCCAACACGATTTGATCATGAAATTAAATATTTTTAGCCTGTTTTAAGATTTACTTATCCTGTTAAGGCCAACGCGTCGTGACACAGTAGATAGTTTTAAGAAAATTTGGTTTGAATTATTCAACAATTTTTTTTTTTTTTCATGATTCAAAAGATTGCAGAATATTTTAATAATAAAAAAAAAAGAAAAGTTCTCAGTGCTTCTGCATTATGGCAACGAACCAAATTTTCTTTCTTATTTCTAGAAGAGTGAATCGGAAGGGGAGATAATTTGAATTGTTTTCAGAAGGGGAGATAATTCAAACTGTCTTAATTCTTTTCTTAATTTTCCGATAATGTATATCGATGCGTTAAATCTTCAGGACATTCTATATCTAACTAGAGATAAGGCAAAGTTAGTAGATTTTTTGCAATTGTACCCAGTGTAAAACTTTTTTTTATAACTATGTACTTTATATGGGAAGTATTCTCCCAGATAGTTGCATTGTACCCAGTGTAAATCTTTTTTCAAGTAATTAATATTTTTATATTTTATGTGATGTTAAAGTTACATAAATAAATCTAATTTATTTCCATTTTAATACCATTTCTTAATGTATTTTATTACAAAAATACTGTTTTTTAATGTATCTTACAAATTCTCTTGCTGCTTCATCTGTGTTACGGTTTTCCATAAGAAAAAAATTCGAACATAATCGTTTCGTTATGAGTCTCCGTAAAGATAAATCGAATGATCTCCCCTTTCGATTCACTCTTCTAAAAATAAGGAAGAAAATTTGGTTCGTTGCCGTAATGCATAAGTACGAAATTCTCATTTTCAGAACTGAAAGTTATGTTTTAATATTAAGTACCACCGATTATGGATACCTAAAGAAAAATATTAAGAAATACTTTTAAGTATTTCTTAATAAAGAAACGTTTTAACGTTTCTTTTTCTTTTGAGAATTGATAGGGAAAAATTAAAGAAATGAATGTTATTAAAGATTTCTTGATATTCATCTTTTAATTATTCACAACTTTCTTTTTAATGGTAAACGCGTGTATTTCTAATTTTTGGATGGAAAAAAATGTAAGGAGGAAATATCTGGATTAAATAGATTTGAAGCACTCCAAAATGTGCAACGACCAAAAGAACACATTTTGTCATAACACCGATTTTTTTTTTTTTTTTTTTTTTTTTTTAAATTTAAATTTAAATTAAAAAAAAATTTTTTTTTTTTATTCTTCAAAAAATTTTTTAAAAATTTTCTGTTGAATCATAAACAATAAATAAGCACTTTTATGACTTTTCCATGACAAATTTTTATTAACGAAATTTTTTTTACTATTTAAAAAAAAAGGGGTTTATTTAGTTTGTTTTTTTTAATTAAAAATGTACATATAGCAAAACGTTCTTGTAAATAAATCAAAGTATTTTTTAAATACACACATTTGTAACTTTGCCATTAATTAAAACTATTCTCTCATTTATTTTAAGAAAATGGGAAATATATTTTTTAAAAAAGATTGCAGATTTAGAAAAAATATAAAATAACGAAATCGCATACACTTAACCGATTATTATCTTGTAAAACTTTTTTTAATTAAAATTATTCTGCGTTGTTTGTTTTTTCATATTCATTTTAAGAAAAGGGAGGGTATATTTGAAAACATTGCAGAGATCGTGTTCCTATTTACTTGTTTCCCTCACGAGGGCAAAAGTTTGCATTGTTTTGTCGATATCTTTCTTGTCCTCTGTCAGTGAAGGAGTAATCCTTCTAGACTGAGGCAATTTTTATTTTTATCCCAATCAAGAGCTACATTACAAACTGACTTTAGAAATTTATAAAAAGAATACGTTTTTAATTAAAAAAAAAAAAAGTTACAAACTTTTTGCCTCCCCACTAGGGCAGATTAGACACAAGGTCGGTTTTTAATGTAGGGAAATTCTAGCTCCCCCAAAAGGGGACACATTGGCTCAGGACGAAAACAATTTTTTTTTTTTTTAATTCCTTAAAAACAAAAAAAAACAAACACTGTTATTACGAAAAAGTAAGAATTCTTTTCTTCCTGTTAGGGATATTTTTTGTTTTCACATAATATGAATCCTCCAAGAATATCAGAATTAGTTCCATGTTCATATGTAAAAAAAATAAAATAAAAGCGTTTGTTTCGAAGCATTTATTTTCGAATGTGTTACCTCTTAAAATAAAATTAAAATATACATCTTAAAATGAATAAATAAATCCAGGCAACACCGGGTATATATATATATATATATATATATATATATATATATATATGAGGAAATTGTAGTTTGCTTGAAGCATTGCTGGTAAATATAAATGTAAGTTTGTAATCCGAGGCAGGAGCAATGTGATATAGGTACCGGAAGGTGGAACAGATGAACAAAAATAAATGAGAAGAGAAAATAAGAATGGAATCTCAAATCAATTTATTAATATTTCACGTAAAACAGATTAAATACCAGAACAGTAAATAGAAAAAAGTTTATTGTCAAGCAATTAAAAAGTTCCGGAAAAGGTAAACTTTAATTTTCGAGAGCGGGACCTCTCATTATCAAAAGATCAAAAATATGACCGAGTGGTCGAAAAAACGAGATGGGAACAACTGTTGAAGAAATACCGCAGAGAATTGATGAAAGATACGCAGAAAATGAGTTTAGATAAGCTAATTGGATATCAATATTAATTATTCCTATCATAATTTAATTGTATAATTATTCAGCTTAAAGCTTGTCATCTAATTAATATTTGTTTATATATATATATATATATATATATATATATATATATATATATATATATATGCTAGTAATTTCTATCTACTATATAGTAATTATTTATAGGATGTTGATACTAGAGATGATGGACATGCTTTTGTCGCAAGTGGCTGAGTGTCATCTAGTCATGGTAAAAATTATGACTGCTTTTCGCTTAACAAAACGAAAAATGAAAACATTTCTCTTTTTCAAACCAGTCAAGTTTGCATGTTAAGATATAAACGTAATCGAGTGCAAAGCAAAGTCAATAGTTTTATAAACTTTAGAGAAAACAATAACCAACAAATCTACAATGGAGTCATGAAGTTCAGCAGAGGGTTGGAATAATCTTAACGATTCATTTTAGATGACATATAGAATTACATGAATCCATTAGTCAAACTTGGAATGATTTTTAATGTTTATACATCGAACAATTGTTGAGCAAGTTCGGTGGAAAATTCCATTCCTAGTGCCTGGTTGGTGAATTACATTTTCATGTGAATAATATTCCACTTTCAAGATAGGCTTAACTTTAGTATATTAATTAGCAGAGCAAGGGATTGATGAGAGCATTGACTGAAGGGGAGGGGTGCAGCCAGCATTTGAGGGGCGACCAACCTCGGAGAGCATTTACTGAGGGGGCAGCCAGGTCCGGCCAGCATCTTAGGGGCGACCAACCTCGGAGAGCATTTACTGAGGGGGCAGCCAGGTCCGGCCAGCATCTTAGGAGCGACCTACCTCGGAGACCATTGACTAAGGGGGTAGCCAGGTCCAGCCAACATTTAAGCGATGACCAATCTCGGAGAGTATTTACTGAGGGGGCAGTCAGGTCCGACCAACATTTGAGGAGCGACCAACCTCGGAGAGCATTCACTGAGGGGGTAGCCAGGTCCGGCAACCATTTGAAGGGCGACTAACCTCGGACAGTATTTACTGAGGGGCCAGCCAGCTCTGGCCAGCATTTGAAGAGCGACCAACCTCGGAAAGCATTGACGAAGGGGGTAGCCAGATCCAGCCAACATTTGAGTGACAACCAATCTCGGAGAGTATTTACTGAGAGGGCAGCCAGGTCTGGCCAGCATTTTAAGAACGACCAACCTCGGAGAGTATTTACTGAGGAGGCAGCCAGATCTGGCCAGCATTTTAGGAGCAACCAACCTTGAAGAGCATTAACTGAGGGGGTATCCAGGTCCAGCCAACATTTTGAGGGACGACCAACCTTGGAGAGCATTTACTGAGAGGCCAGTCAGGTTCGGCCAGCATTTGAGGGACGACCAACGTCAAAGCATACTGAGGGGGTAGTCAGGTCCAGACAACATTTGAGGGGCGATCAACCTCAGAGCACATTTATTGAGGGGGTAGTCAGGTCCAGACAACATTTGAGGGGTGATCAACCTCAAGGCATTTACTGAGGGGGTAGTCAGGTCCAGACAACATTTGAGGGGCGATCAACCTCAGAGCGCATTTATTGAGGGGGTAGTCAGGTCCAAACAACATTTGAAGGGTGATCAACCTCAGAGCGCATTTATTGAGGGGGTAGTCAGGTCCTAACAACATTTGAGGGGCGATCAACCTCAGAGCGCATTTATTGAGGGGGTAGTCAGGTCCAGACAACATTTGAGGGGTGATCAACCTCAAGGCATTTACTGAGGGGGTAGTCAGGTCCAGACAACATTTGAGGGGTGATCAACCTCAGAGCACATTTATTGAGGGGGTAGTCAGGTCCAGACAACATTTGAGGGGCGATCAACCTCAGAGCACATTTATTGAGGGGGTAGTCAGGTCCAGACAACATTTGAGGGGCGATCAACCTCAGAGCACATTTATTGAGGGGGTAGTCAGGTCCAGACAACATTTGAGGGGCGATCAACCTCAGAGCACATTTATTGAGGGGGTAGTCAGGTTAAGCCAACATTTTAGGGCTGACCAACCTTGGAGAGTATTTACTGATAGGACAGCCAGATCTGGCCAGCATTTGAGGGGCGACCAACCTCAAAGCATTTACTGAGGGGGTAGCCAGGTCAAGTCAACATTTGAGGGCCGACCAATCTTGGAGAGCATTTACTGAGGGGGAGGGGGCAATTTTTATTAAGTAGCCACGTTATATTTGCCAGCAATATTGATTTTTTTTCTTTACTCCCACGAATGACACGCCTCCATTTATTAACAAAAAAGCAAAAACATGTGTTGATTGATTTTTTTTTACTAACACAAATGACAATGATAACGATATTAAATATATTTATTTGACTATACACTCTGAATAATATTTACAGGCTAATAATGTAGCTCATATAGGTTACTAGTGAGGTTGCCTTGGGAAAGGGTGTGTGTGTGTGTAATATCACATGCAATGGTATAGGTAAGGACTAAGGAATAACTTTTTTTAATTATATTTATTTTCAAATTAAATTTTTTTTTTTTTTCAACATATTTTACCCCAAACGAGGCAGATTGGCACTGTAGATGTAAGGGGCTACTGAGAATTAGGGTGTAGGTTTTGGGTGTCATCCTAAGTTGAGAGCTGTGCAGCAAGATGTCTGTTTACATTAGTTTTAAACCTCTGCATGTCGGTACTGTCGGGGAAACGGGGCAGGGAGGGAGTTCCAGAGGCCGGCAGCATGAATAAAGAAGCTGCTGGAGTAGAAGGCTCTCCGGCATCTGGGGACCTCCACAATGAGTGAATAGGATTTGGCTGACTGTTGGGTTGGTCTAGTGTATTTACGTCGAGGGGGCACCAGAGTAGTCAGTTCATCGGAGCACAATCTATTGAAGTATTTGTAAAACAAGCACAAGGATGCAACATTGCGGCGATGGGACAGGGGCTGGAGCTTGGTTGAGAGTGAGGGATCTATTAAGTTGGCAACTCTTTTATGGATCTTGTCTAAGATGGAGAGACAAGTGGATGATGCCCCATCCCAGATGTGGCAACAATACTCCATGCATGGTTGGATGATGGCTTTGTAGAGATACAGAATAATGTCAGGTGTAAACTCGTTTCATGCAGTCATTTTTTTTTTATATATGCTGTCATCATTTTATAAAGAAATTCAAATTATAAATATTTGAAGAATTGGATTCAGCATTCCGAAAAGGGTTGATATGCCGCAAAACAAGGCAACTAAGGCTTTATATATGCTATCTTCATTTTATAAAGAAATTCAAATCATAAATATTTGAAGAATTGGATTCAGCATTCCGAAAAGGGTTGATATGCCGCAAAACAAGGCAACCAAGGCTTTATATATGCTGTTATCATTTTATATGTTAGCTGCTAATCACTTCAAAAGAGAAAAGTAAATATTTTGTTCAAAACAATATTTCCTTCTTCTTAGCCAGATTTAAATTCACATTCTGACACAAAAATCTATTTAGTTTCTTCACCTGCGCTCGCTCTAATGGCGAACACCTTTTCGTTTAAATAGCACGAAAACAGTCACTTTTATCTCAAATACCGCAGTTGTCAGTTTTTCATGCTCTACTTCTTTACAAAACCTTGACCCCCAACTGATAATATATCCATCGAGAATCACCATGCCCTTTCTACAAAAAACATACCAGGACTAATGTGTGCACATGTCTGTTTGTTTCTGTCTGTGCACCTCTCGCCTCCTTCTCTCCCTCTCTCTCTGCTCAACCCCCTCTCTCTACCACTGACTCCTAAATTCCATATGGAGAACATAAGATTGCGACTGATCCTTGTTTTCCAGATTTCCTTAACAAAAAAATACCTGAGTCTCTTTTTGAGCAAACACTGACTCCAGATTCAAATACTTATTTTTCGACCAATCAGGAAACTCGGTTTATCAATCATAAAAGAATGTTAGAAATATCTGATTTTTCCTCGGGTCTTGGTGATCATAAAAACGAAACTTAAAGAGATAAAGATGGTCGTCTTTGCTCTCCTAGTTTACCCATACCACATACTGTACTAGTGTCACAAATGCTACTAACACCAACTCGTGTCAGAAAATACACCCGGTGAGAAAAATATATACTCCCACCTTTTTCCAACCATGAAGCAGTAGCAGCATCACTTGTCAACACAGGGCGATTGTATTATCTTCATTACAGCTGCGGTTGACTCTACTGATTTATGAAAATGGCAATCACTTGTCCCTGTTTACTTGTCTCCCCACGAGGCCAGAGTTAGACACAAGGTCGGTTTTTAATGTGGGGAAAATTCAGTTCCCCCAAAAAGGGGACACGCTTGATTGGGATAAAAACAAAGTCTAGAAGGAGTTCTTTTTCACTAACCAAGGACAGAATAAAAATAAGTGTAGTATCAGAACCGATACTACACTTTGCTCCTAGACAAAAGGCCATGAAACAGATTGTCATATTAACACAAAACCCCAGACATGATATAGCCTTTTATAACATTTCCCTAGTGATGAAACCAGTGCTAGGACTACCTGACAGTTGCAGTTAAAAAGAAACTCTATCTCTTTCCTTTCAAAAGCATTTAAAAGAAATCAACTTGTGTTCAATAAAACCTTTTATTTTTTTTCAATATTGTGAACCTACATTTGTTTTCATCTACTGCACAGGCCGTGATCGTCCACTCATTGTCTTCATGCGAATTAGGCGCTTGATTTCGATACTGACCTTAGTGTCAATCATGTCGTCTCATGTTGCTGTAACAGAGTATTTTCCTTCGAAACAAAATCACAACTCAAGTAGCAAAGTTTAATGATACTTGATTTCTCTACCGAACGACAGACCTGCAATCAGAACTCTGAATCCTACCGAGTAAAAACACAAATCCAACTGAACGCAGTCCTTCAGCTCTCTTTCTCTCCCTTCCTCTTTCTCTCCCTTCCTCTTTCTCTCCCTTCCTCTTTCTCTCCCTTCCTCTTTCTCTCCCTCTCTCTTTCTCTCCCTCTCTCTTTCTCTCCCTCTCTCTTTCTCTCCCTCTCTCTTTCTCTCCCTCTCTCTCTCTCTCTCCTTCTCTCTCTTTCTCTCTCTCTCTTCCTCAATCTCTTCTACTGTTTCTCTTTTCCCTCTCTCTTTCCCATCTCTCTTTCCCTTACTCTCTTTCCCTTTCTCTCTTTCCCTTTCTCTCTTACAGTTTTTCTATCGCTGCATTATTAAGTGCCCATGTTTTGCTGCCATATGTCATAACAGGCATGATGTATTCATTGAACACTTTTTGCTTAATGTTCATCATGGACTTTCTACTCTTCATGATGTTGTCTACTTTGGTAAAGGCCGTCCATCCAAGCGCAATTCGCCATTTGATTTCAGACATGTAATTTTCACTGGAACCCTTTATTTAATTGACATGGATAGCCTGTTCTCATTCCGTCAGCCATGACCAGATAGAAATCTTAAGTAATTCTCAATTGTATTTTTAGTATCGCCCATACTGAGGATTGAACCGTCAACCTGCACTTAGAACTGATTATTACTGAGAACTTTTATCCGTTGCGCCATGGATCCATACAAACGACCTCCAAGATAAGAACAGTAGTCTGAATAATACAAATTATCAATTCTTATCTCAAAAGTTCCGAAACATAAGACCTGAAGATGGAGAGCAGAAAAGTGTAAGAAACTAAACGTGGGAGATGGAAAAAAAAAACAACCAGAATTAATTGCCGCATAAAAATATCTAAGTATGCAAACTTTGTAAACATGGTCATCTTGAATATTTCAACTCGGTTATGGCTGCCAAATTTTTACGTCGCACATTTCCACCGGTGTAAGGGCAAAAATAAAGCCCCCTTTTATTTTTGCTCCGTTCGATTTTGTTAAATTTTTTATTTTTAGTTTTACTTTTGTTTGGTGCCCACATGATTATTAATCATAGATTATATTTCTGAAGAAGTCGTTCTAGCCTTCGGACTTTGATTTCTAAATCTTTCTAGGAGAGATTTAGCCGTCCAAACTTCGGATAACATTAGCACCATTAGATGGTTGGCACAGCTTTGTTGCCAATCATCGGGTTTGCAATAAAGAACATTTGGATATTGGGATTTAACCTAGACAAATGTAAAGTACTACATGTAGGATCCAGGAATGTTGGAGTTGAATATGTACTAAACAACAGAGAAATCAAAGAAGTAGATGGAGAGTGCGATTTGGGAGTGGGGTTTGATAATACATTTAAGGCAAATAATCATATTTTGACCATTGTATCGAGGGCAAATAGAATGATCAAGTGGATAGTTAGGAATATTATTTCGAGGGAGACAAATGTTGTGTTAAGGATATATAAAGCTCTAATAAGACCTCATATAGAATACTGCACCCAGGCCTGGGCTCTAGTGACTAGACATGGAAATTGGAATGTAATATTGAAAGAAGGGTGACACAACTAATAAGTAAAGTAAAGGATTGCAGTTACAGGGAGAGATTGGACAAATTGGGATTGACTACTTTGCTGGAGAGATGAATGAGAGGTGATATGATTGAAACTTTCAAGATAATGAATGGCATTTCTAACTATGGTGGGCATTTTTTTAGTATTTCTCCTAGATCTGGAAGGTTATTGTCAAGGCAGTTTTCAAAAACTAGATCTGTTAACCAGTTAATTTTTTTGGCTCACAGAGTAATATGTTTTTGGAATAAGTTGCCAGATCGGATTAAGAACAGCAATAGTGTGGATCAGTTTAAGATGAGGTTGGATGAATTCAGAGAATGTGGTAAGAGGGAGAAATTGAGGGGGCACTTTTGGGAGTTGTCAAATGAAATATTTGACAGAATTTGATCTGGATATCGATACTGTACTAAGAGTTTAATTTTTTTTAACGGTTGAATTGAGAAGATAGTTAAAGGGGAGATGCCCAAGGAGGCATAACAAACAAATAAATAAATAAATGTCATTCCAAGACAAAAAAAAAATATTATATTGATGATTATTGCTGGTCTTGCACAAAATGTTACTGCAACCCTAACCCTAAATTTGTAATGTTTCAATTACATTTATAAAAAAGTTTGATTTTATTTGTTAGAAAAAAAGTAGTCCTTCCAATCATTCCATCTGTCAATGCGGTAGTTCTGTGACCGTGCAGGGTCAAGGGTCTCTTTGGTCATGAAACTCCTTATTGATTTGAATCTGCCTCTTGGTTGTCCATGGCCAGATAGGGGGTGTCTTCTGTCAGTTTCCTGTTTGTGTTTTTGGATTATCACATGGGCATCCCTTTGAATATGGAGAGATGCCATACCAGCCAATCTGTACACCGCTGGTAGTGGAGTTGGTCTTAGCATCACAGAGATTATACGGGATGCATTATTTAGTTCTGGATCAATTGATTTGGTATGACACGATCCAGCCCAAACTGCAGTGGAGCAACCCTAGTTGAAGTCAGTGTTCCTAATAATCCCTGCTTAAACAGAGCTGAAACGGAAAAGATTACGAAATACCAAGGTCTTATGTACGACATGAAAAGAAACTGGACTCTTAGGAAAATCTCCATCATCCCAATAATTATAGGACAACCGGACTAATGAAAAAGAATTTCAAAAACTATCTGGCGAATATACCCGGTGAACCAAGTGCAAGTGAGATACAAACAATTGCACTTTAAGAGACGGTTAGAATCTTAAAAAGATCTCTAGTCTGGAGTGTCTGAAATAACAGGCGAATGTCTGGCATCCGGTAGGATGCCCCATCCCAAGCAAAAACAAAAAGCAAAGTTTAAAAAAATCAAACAATGGTGTATTCACTAGCAGAGAAACAAAATGCTAATGCTGTTGTGAAATATAAAACTCGAGATAGCTTCTCTTGTGGTATTTATGGGGTAGACATAATGTTGAGATTTTTCCCGTTTAATTGAGAGGAAAAACAAAGGCGTAAAATGTGACTGAGAAGAAAGAAGACAACAACGTTTTAGTTGATATAAAGAATTTATATAACAAAAGAAAATCAAGAGAGAAAGTGGAAGAGTTTGTTGCAAATTAAGTTGATATTTGCTGACTTAATTTTTGATGTTTGTCTTCGTAACTGGTTCCCTTGGTGGTGGTCTTTATTGAAAAGGTATTTTAAATACCTTAGAATAAAGGAGCTATATTTCGCTCAAATGCACTGAATTACGCGCTAAACACATACATGCTTGTCGAATCAAATATGGTAAGTTTTAGACACAGAAACGTGTCTTAACGGCAAAAATGCTGCAGCCAAGAACGATGTGGCTGGGCTGACAATCGCTGGAAATAGAGGACCTTACTTTCAAAATGGCGGCTAAGGTCAATCCTGCACTGGTTGGGAAAGGTGGCCTGTGATTGGTTGATTTTCATCCAATCCTAGGGCACATAGAAAACTACTGCGGGATAGTAATTTCCAATAATATGGACTAACAAGTCTCAAAGCTTCAGTAATAGATGTCTTGGTTTTATTTACCTCCTCTCCAGGAGGGTAGATACAAGGTATGGGGAGGTTTTGAAAAGTCAGCGCACTAGAAGTGCCCTCTGGCCTACGAAAAATGCCTGAGCAGCCCCGTTAGCATTCAGGCGATTAGCAATAAACTAACCCTTTCTCAAAAAGAGAAGGTAAAGCCTGGGACGGTTGACCTTGTAGAACTGTACAAAACCATACCTCAGCCTGACAGAAGTAATGCCACTGTTGGACGTATTATCAAGGACGTATCCTCGACTGGTATGCAAGCCACCTACTCAGCAGATGAGTCGTTACTACCTTTTTACCGTTGAGAATATATTTCAGCCACATTCGCCTGGAGGGAAGATTCTGTCCTTTGTTTATTGTGTAGTAGACGATTCGAGCCATTTCTAAGTCTCGGCAGTAAATGGCCGTTGTCCAGGCACCGCATGTCATATTTTAGGAGGAAACTTGCTTCGTACCTGTTTTAGACGGTCTAAACAGAAAAAGCAAGTATTTCTGAATTTTTCAGATGAGAATTGATAATTGGTATAATTTTGTATAATTTCGATTATTCGGCCTACTGTTCTCATCTTGAGTGTTATCATCACAACGTTTCAAAACGAAAGCATGCTACACCCCTGGATTAAAGGGTTCCGTTGAAAATTCTGTCTAGATTCCCAAGTTCAACAGAAATATTCCCGAGTTCGAAAAGATACACCTGAAGAAGGTTGAAGGTTACAGTGACCGAAACATTGTGATGATAACACTCAAAATGAGAACAATAGTCCAAATAATCGAAATTATACAGAAAATGATGTGGCTGACTGACTAAAAAGTTGAATGGAAGGAAGAAGTGCACGGTTGAATGGAAGGAAGAAGTGCACGGTTGAATGGAAGGAAGAAGTGCACGGTTGAATGGAAGGAAGAAGTGCACGGTTGAATGGAAGGAAGAAGTGCACGGTTGAATGGAAGGAAGAAGTGCACGGTTGAATGGAAGGAAGAAGTGCACGGTTGAATGGAAGGAAGAAGTGCACGGTTGAATGGAAGGAAGAAGTGCACGGTTTTTATCCGTTCTTCCCCTTTCTTTCTCCTTTAAAGAAAAGTACTAATGGAGATATAGTATCTGCTGTCTAAAGCCGAAAGGTACTATTACTTTTATTAATGTACTATTTTGTTATACTATTTTAGACTAATATACTTTCTTTCAATGCTCAATTCAGGAGAGGGCAGTGTAGTATCTATTCTGTTGTCATAAAACCATCCTCTCAGACATTTCCTCTCCCTCCTTTTGGGGGAAGTGATGTATGTTTGTTCTGATACCAGCTTCCCAGGCTAGCAAAAAGTAACTTTACTTCACTTATATATACTAACAAAAAGATACGACTGGAAGGAGCATATTATTGCTAGTAATAATGATAATAAAATTGCATCAAAGACCTTTGACCTAACATGATTACATTAAAAGATAGAGGTTCATGGTTCTGTCTCTTATGTTTGAGGTCCCTATTTTTGGTAATGTCACTGAAAACTGAGTTACTTTTTCTTTCACCAAAAAAGTGAGATTTCCTTTTCGAGCTTTATTCAACTTCACTTACTCGAAATAGACATTTAAAAGTACATGCAAACTTTATTAGTGTCTTTAGACGATGAAGAGTTCTGAAAAGGGGAGGTAATTACTCTTTTTATTTTGTAACAAAAGATGAGTATTCTAATTGCCTTGCTGTCAGTATATAAATTAGATGTTGTGTCCAATCCACCTCGATGAGGAGTCTACTTAAAAATCAGAAAGTACTATTCGTAATGATACTTGTAGCAGCGTTTGTGTCTATCTCATCTGGTTAAATGGACTGGACACTCGGGTTGGATGAATTTCTAGTTTTTTTTTGTTTTTTTGTAAAAGTTTTTTTTCTTTTTCTTTCAGTAGTTACTGATCTGGTCTCTTATTTTTATGGTATATCAACCCTTTTTGGGTCATCTAATGCCGAAACAATACCTATTGCAAATGGTTAATTGTATACGATTGGTTGAACTCAAGTTGCTATTTCCCCTTATAAATGGAATGAATTGTGGGTTTGTCATACCGTTTTCTATGGAGTTAGTGCACAATAGATCCAATAAATTTTGAACTCCGCATAGCCAATTACATAATCAGCGATGGTATCCATTAGGCCAATTGCATACTACCCCCCCCCCCCCCCAGAGTTATGTTCTTTCTATGAATGATTTATTATTGCCTACTGTTTTTTTTTTTTTTTTTTCATGATTACTATAGATAAAACAAAAAATGTGTTTCCCAAACTGGATGGTGTTGCCCCCCTGGACCCCCCCCCCCCTAAAAAAAGAACTAACACACTCCACTGAGAATTATGGAAAATATTAGTTTTTCTTGTGAGTGGGGGAGGGGGTGAAAGAGAAAACGGGAGATTACAAAAAACTAAGTAAAACAATTTATTATTTATTTTAATAAACTTATTATGAACAAAGATATCCCCCCACAATAAATCAAATGTGTGTCACATCCTGTCATCGTGGGGAGTCAGTCAATAGGAACAAGCAGACTAATGGTTATTATCGACATGCAAACTATTGAATTTACTAGTATAAATAGTATTACTATACTATTGAATTTACTAGTATAAATAGTATTACTATACTATTGAATTTACTAGTATAAATAGTATTACTATACTATTGAATTTACTAGTATAAATAGTATTACTATACTATTGAATTTACTAGTATAAATAGTATTACTATACTATTGAATTTACTAGTATAAATAGTATTACTATACTATTGAATTTACTAGTATAAATAGTATTACTATACTATTGAATTTACTAGTATAAATAGTATTACTATACTATTGAATTTACTAGTATAAATAGTATTACTATACTATTGAATTTACTAGTATAAATAGTATTACTATACTATTGAATTTACTAGTATAAATAGTATTACTATACTATTGAATTTACTAGTATAAATAGTATTACTATACTATTGAATTTACTAGTATAAATAGTATTACTATACTATTGAATTTACTAGTATAAATAGTATTACTATACTATTGAATTTACTAGTATAAATAGTATTACTATACTATTGAATTTACTAGTATAAATAGTATTACTATACTATTGAATTTACTAGTATAAATAGTATTACTATACTATTGAATTTACTAGTATAAATAGTATTACTATACTATTGAATTTACTAGTATAAATAGTATTACTATACTATTGAATTTACTAGTATAAATAGTATTACTATACTATTGAATTTACTAGTATAAATAGTATTACTATACTATTGAATTTACTAGTATAAATAGTATTACTATACTATTGAATTTACTAGTATAAATAGTATTACTATACTATTGAATTTACTAGTATAAATAGTATTACTATACTATTGAATTTACTAGTATAAATAGTATTACTATACTATTGAATTTACTAGTATAAATAGTATTACTATACTATTGAATTTACTAGTATAAATAGTATTACTATACTATTGAATTTACTAGTATAAATAGTATTACTATACTATTGAATTTACTAGTATAAATAGTATTACTATACTATTGAATTTACTAGTATAAATAGTATTACTATACTATTGAATTTACTAGTATAAATAGTATTACTATACTATTGAATTTACTAGTATAAATAGTATTACTATACTATTGAATTTACTAGTATAAATAGTATTACTATACTATTGAATTTACTAGTATAAATAATATTACTATACTATTGAATTTAATAGTATAAATAGTATTACTATACTATTGAATTTACTAGTATAAATAGTATTACTATACTATTGAATTTACTAGTATAAATAGTATTACTATACTATTGAATTTAATAGTATAAATAGTATTACTATACTATTGAATTTACTAGTATAAATAGTATTACTAAACTATTGAATTTACTAGTATAAATAATATTACTATACTATTGAATTTAATAGTATAAATAGTATTACTATACTATTGAATTTACTAGTATAAATAGTATTACTATACTATTGAATTTACTAGTATAAATAGTATTACTATATTGAATTTACTAGTATAAATAGTATTACTATATTGAATTTACTAGTATAAATAGTATTACTATATTGAATTTAATAGTATAGATAGTATTACTATTGAATTTAATAGTCATTGATCGACTGTCTGACCAGTTGAGCTCAAAACAAATAAACTGAGACAGAAGTCTGGAACATTCTATTATGCTTAGATGGGCAAGTCCATTCGCTAGGTTCTGATTGGCTGCTATTCCCTTAGTGTATAATAGATTATATATATATATATATATATATTGATTCATTAAAACAAGAATTTTCCTATGAAATATTTGGAGCTCTTATGCCAATAAGTGCCAATTCGATTATATGTAAACATTCTCAAGCAAAATAGATTGCACAAGAACACAAGTTCAAATTTATTTCTGTCCACTCAGGGAGATTGTACCATAATTAAAAAAAAAATTATTTTTGTGAAAAGCATATCAAAATCAACATGCACACTGTTAAGTAGGTATGTTTAATATTCGGCCAACGTAAATTTTAATGACTGGAGTTAATTTTACAGCAGACATCTTGCATTTTTTTTTTTGTTCTTCATACTAGATTCTCAAATGAACAAAAAGAACATTAACGTAGAAATAATAGTCAGATATTGAGGAGCTTGTGTCTTCGAACTACACACAATCATCCCATTAAAATGGAAAACAATGCAGTTACAAGTGAAAATATAAAACTAATCAAACGGGTTGATTAGATTCAAGTTTTATTTGCGGAATATACACAAGTGTTAACAGCCTCATATCAGTTGTTGCTTGAAATTTTTGACATGGAAAAGGAGACTGAAGTTCACTAAAATCAGACGATATCCCCCCCCCCGAAAGATGAAAACATAAAAATTTAAAACTAATGTTTCTTCTTCTTCTTCTTCTTCTTCTTCTTCTTCTTCTTCTTCTTCTTCTTCTTCTTCTTTCGTTTGCTTCAGCACCCGTTGTCAGATCACCAGCTAACGCTAACCCTAACCAGCTCGGTTGAGAAAAGCCATGCTAACGTTTCGTCATCTAGCGCAGCTATGCCGGCTTCGTCGTTGGGTGGTCGGTGTTTTAGACATAACTCGATAATATGGTCGACTTTCTGTTCAGGGTGACCATAGTCGTAGACAGCCGAGTCCCTGAGTCCCCATCCTTTCATGATCGCGGCGAAACGGCCGACACCGGTCCTGAGGCGGTTGAGCATTGTCCACTGCCGGCGAGGGAAGTCCATGTCTGGTAGTTCGTCCGGCTCCTCCACGAATCTGTGCAGCCTTAATTGATCTACTGCCTGTCATTCCTTGAGCCAGATTCGTTTTGTGATGTCACTGGGTGTGGAAAGCAGGAGCTGGTGGACATGCTCTGCGAATGGGCATCATAACTTCAGGCGAGCTCGTAGAGGGGTCTCTGTGACGAGCTTGTGGAGAAGGTGGTCCTCATTGATAGTGGCTTTTCGTGATAGTGCTAATGCTATATTTCTATTAGTCTTCTATTATATAAAGTAAAGTTGTTTGTGTATGTCTAGCTAAAAGTAAAAAAAACTACAAAACAAACATCCACAAAGTTGGTATATTCTTGATCAGCGTTGCTCTGGAAGAATAATACCTAAAATTTAAAAAAAATTCTTCATTCTTTGGGGGTCAACTGGTCCAGGTTTTGTCAAAAGGGTGGTCGTTTTTTCAGCAATTTCTAATGGTATCTATTATATCAAAGAGAGGTGAATAATTTACATTATAGGAATGGGCTGGGCGGAGGTGAAAGAGGGGTGGGAGAGAGGGATGTTGAAAAAACGGGGAAAGACAGACCAATTGAGAGATATAAGTTCGGTACTGGCACAACTTTTGAACCGGACAAAAACCGACTAGGTTAGAATCATAAAATAACAGTTGGTTTTTGTCCGGTTTAAAAGTTGTACCAGTACCAGAATTTTAATATAAAGATGTTACACATACTTTTTAACCTCTTTTATTTTGTTTTTATGACCCCGGGCAACGGCGGGTAGACCTGCTAGTTATATATAAAGCAAAGATTGTCCGTCCATACATCAATAGTCAATGTTTGATCTCGAAGCAAAACCAAAAGCATATTTGGAATCGGCAGGTTTCTGTCGATGTTCTAGCCTGTTTTTAAATGATTAAATTTTTCTATTATAATAATGTATACTAGCGGGACCCGTGTAAATTACGCGAAATAATGTTTTTAATACTAATTCTCTTGTTCCTAACCTATAAAAGCGTTTTCGGTCCGTCCGTCCGTCAGACTTTTTTCTCGATTTGATCGAGCGACTTATTCCGATTTCGACAACTAAACCTTACTTTGTAAATGCTTTAGATTAAATTAAATTTGGCTCCAATTCATGAATAGCATACACGGAAGGTCGTTGCTTTTGATGTAAGCGTGAGGCACAAAATAACACGCTATTATCCCCTCCCTACCCCCCCCCCCCCCTTCGATGTAGAAAAAAAAATCTTAGAGGTTGGTTGGGATCGAACTATAAACCAGTCGGGCCAACGTCAAAAATCGACGTTGCTAACCATTGCGTCAAAAGGAAATACTTGAAATATTACGAAAATTAGGTGACTTGAATGCTTTTCCAAATCTAGGTGCGACACGCATGCGCAGAGCTTTTGATGTAAGCGTGACACACGAACACACACGCTATCGTATTAATATATGAATAATAAAAGTGAATGTGTGTGTGTCCAGCTTCAATAATCATGTATGGACCACATTACATATACATTTGGTAAATCCGACATTAATACTCCCAATCCAAAGTCAACGACAAATACACTGGATATTTTAGAGAACCCGCTAATTTAAGTTTGCAAAACTGAGCAATCTTGATCTTAATGGTGGAGGAAATGATATCAAGGGTAGAGCCGTTCTTACTTAAAACAGAAGGAACAAAATGAATTTCTAAATCAAGTTTAATGCTCTGTGCGTCAAGGATTTGCTTAGATTAATGTGTGCTACCCAAGGCCAAGACGAATTTTAACAAGAATAAGAACCAGAGAAAGTAGATTTTTGGTAAGCCAATGTACGAAAATCATTATCAGAATTTTCTCGAAAGGAAAGAATAGAGTACGCATCCTTTCCAAAAATAAATTCTGATGCGGAACATGAAGAAAATATTGTTTTCCTAGTAACCAATAGAAAGAGTCGCAAGTTCTGGGGCTTCCGGGCTCCCCATGGAGAGCCCATCAATCTGTCAGTACATGACATTATCAAAAGTAAATGTGGTCGATGAAGTAACAAATCACATAAGTCCGAATAGACGAACTTTCAGGAGGATTTGTATCAGCGAAGTTTACACTTTGGTGCAGAAAATGAAAGTGCTTAGACTCATTTCTGCGCACACCGCTTTGTGCATGCAGCCGCTAGAATTAATAAAAACAAATAATAATATTTTGAACCAATCAGAGGATTTTTCTGAATTTATAGAAATTGTCCTTTGGGAGCTACCTCAACCTCATATAAACCCAGATTTTTCCTTCAACAAGCATGTTTAGCACAAGTCCACGAGAGAGCTAACATCGACATTTCTCCAGCCCCAATCACCCCCTCTGTAGGGTCTCGGAATGCTGAGAAACACCTTTTCTAAACTCACGCACACACAGACACAATGCATTAACTGTTTCACTATCTTATGCATACACTCACTAAAGACCACACACACACACACACTCCTTGAATCCCCTTTCAATGTCGTCTGCTGATTTCTGCATATTTAAAACAAACGTATAAACTTAACCATTTTAATACTTCATACATTTCTCACTGAACTTTCTAATATGAAAACAAATGATTGACTCTATTTAATAACCTTTAATGAAATGTAATTCATGCAATTCAGTGAAGAAGTTTTGATTACGATTTTTCAGACCCTTAAATTATCGACTCAGACTTCTTCAATATCTCAACTAATAAATTCCCCTTTTTGGCAAGGACGCTCAAATATGAACAATTATTCTATGTTTTCCTATCTTTGTAGACTTCCATTTTAAACATATATAAAATATCTCTTTTGTGAATTTATGCTTTTGAATTCATTATTTTGTTTGTTTTGTTGATATCATTTCTACAGATCTTACGTCATGCATTTATTCCCCCTTCAAATATAACCCTTAAATGATCCTTGTAAATTCGGCTGTCTCTTTCTTTTTCTATCTCTCACAATAAATAAATAATTAAATCTATAAACATTATATAAATTTAAAAAATCACCTTGGCCAGAGATTACCACTGTTATGGACAGAGCTAATCCCCTCCTTGGCGTAGGATCGAATGTGCCGTGCATAATGACTATGCTAACTGGTATACAAGGAGACAGTTGTTCGCATTGGGAGACTTTTGAAGCAGGCTGTTTATTTATTTCCTTCCTACCGAGGAAGATAAAACGATTTAAAGCGATGAAAAAAAATGGAGATCCCATAAAAGTTGCATCTGTGAAAACAGCAAAAAATAATGAAGAAGCATGTCCCTCTCTTTTTATGCAGAAATTAATCTTTTTATTTTCAAATACCAAATTAATTAATATAATAATTAATCTCTTTATTTCCAAGTACCAAATTAATTAACATAATAATTAATCTTTATTTCCAAGTACCAAATTAATTAATATAATAATTACTCTCTTTATTTTCAAGTACCGAATTAATTAACTTAATAATTAATCTCTTTATTTCCAAGTACCAAATCAATTAATAATTAATCTCTTTATTTCCAAGTACTAAATTAATTAACTTAATAATTAATCTCTTTATTTTCAAATACCAAATTAATTAACATAATAATTAATCTCTTTATTTCCAAGTACCAAATCAATTAATAATTAATCTCTTTATTTCCAAGTACCAAATTAATTAATAATTAATCTCTTTATTTCCAAGTACCAAATTAATTAACTTGACTTCAACCACAATATGAAGCATCGGTGCAAATATCAATGGTTTCGTGTCATGAGACACAAATGAAAAGACACATCAGAAGAGTATGCAGACGCATTGCCATCATTGGAAGGATATTTGTGAAAAAGTCAGCAAAATATAAGGAATCTTTAATGCAATGTTCCGTAAACATTTCAAGTACTGAGTGTAGTATTAAAGTGTTCTGCTGAACCTGTCATCGAAAGAATAGGTCTCGGTGGGACATTGTTCGTTTTTCAGACTATTTCTTCTTTGGAAATAAAGATCCATTTTTGTCAATTTTGTTTAAGAAGTCTTTGAGACAGCTGCTATGGTTGTCGCGATATGTTAATTTTAAGTTTTACATGATTCAAGTATCAAAAACAGTTAGTTTTGATACATGAAAAAGAATGTCCCATAATAGACCCCCTGTTAAAATGTGCATCTCACCCAAGATCATTTTCATTTGAATTCGAGGGGGTTGAAAAATTCAATTTTACTCTTTTCTCTTTCGGAATTAGTTCAATACGATTTATTTTTTAATAAATTCATAATTTCTAATTTCTGTTAAGAATAGTGAATAACATTTTATTTATTTATATATATATATATATATATATATATATATATATATATATATATATAGTGATTTTAAAAGAAATCACTCCAGACAAGGCATGAAGCGACTTGATGTAAAGAGCTAACAAGAACAAATATGATAATCGCAAAGACAGAAATACCTATTGGCCTTAGTCTTGAAAAGACCATGGTTATAGGTAGGAGGAAAACAGTCAGCAGGAAGAGAGTTCCACAAGTCTGCAGTTCAATTAACTCAAGAAATTTGATACTCAACCTTGAACAATCGGGCGTGAACACAGACCCCACAATGTTTAAAGCAGTTCCCTAGAATGTTCTGTCATTTTGGGTCGATGTTACCTATTATTAGTCGTAGTATTTTCACAAATACCTTGGTTATGAAGCCGCATAAACCAGTGTCCCTGTAGATACCTATCTCATTCATGTAACTCCGAAGCTCAACTTTCTGTTTCACTGAAACAAGCAGCCAAAAGCTCTTCTTGAGACCGCTCATTACTTTCTCTGCTTAGCGACTTCTCTTTTGAGAACCAACTGCTCTAATTCTGATTCAGAGGCAGGTTTCACGTGTTTCTTCCTTGGAAAGAATCAAGCAATCAGCTGAAGGGATTTTCTACCTTTTTTTTTTTCGTTTGTTCGACTATGAAGTCAGAAAAAAGTAAATAAAATGCAAATGCTATGTACAAAACTAATTAACTTGTGTCATTATTTGGATGATTATCTCAGATGAGAGAAAAAAAAAAAAGTGTCAAAGGAGGGAATAAAGAATTGAAAAAGTATGATTCCTATGTATGTACAAAAAAAACTATTCTTACCCGTATAATCGTTTTATAGTTTTTTTTTGGTCCCCTGATTTTATAAATCGGGGGACTTATGTTTTGAGGCATGTCCGTCCGGATTTTTCTCCGCAACCATCCATTGAATTTCTCTGAAATTTTGCATGAAGTTGTAACTTTGGTCAGGTTATAAAGTGACATTCTCCGATTTTTGAAAAAAATCTGGTTACCCCCCCCCCCCCAGGGGTCAAAAGGCCCCAAAAAGGCAAAAAAATCACATTTTTTGCCCCATAACTTTTCATCCATCCATTCAATTTCTCTGAAACTTGGCCAAAATGTGGAGGCAATTGTTCCTAATAGAAAATAAGTATCGCTGACCTTGGAAAAAATCTGGTTCGCGCCCCCAGGGGGTCAAAAGCCCCCAAAATTGCAAAAAATGACCGTTTTCTCCCATAACGTTTGATCCATCCATTCAATTTTTCTGAAACTTGGCCAAAATGTGGAGGCAATTGTTCCTAATAGAAGACAAATATCACTGACCTTGGAAAAAATCTGGTTCGTGCCCCCAGGGGGTCAAAAGCCCCCAAAATGGCAAAAAATGACCCTTTTCTCCCAAAGCGTTTGATCCATCCATTCAATTTTTCTGAAACTTGGCCAAAATGTAGAGGCAATTGTTCTGGATATAAAATGAGTATCCTTGACCTCAGAAATTTTTGGTTCGCGCCCCTAGGGGGTCAAAGGGGGGTAAAAAATGCTCCAAATTGCTCAAATTTATTACATTTTACACTCGGCACCTCGAGTCACATACAGAGGGGGACCACGCACGCGCGGCTTGTTTGAATAGATTTGTACTAATGAGCTTGTGTTGATGACATTTCTGCGTACCTGATCTAACTTGTTCTTGAACCACCTGATTTCAAGATGAGCCGACTTCCAAAACGGGCCGTAACAACTAATAATGGAGGCAAAATGTGTTCCTGGATGTCCCCGACTATCATAAAAACAAATATAATTGGTCAAATCAAACGTTATGATAATTTATGACAACTTTTTTATTTGTTGTAGAACAACAACCTAAAACATGAAAGGGTTAAGAAATAAATGAGTAAAAACTGAACAAATAAAGAACTTGTTTGACCATAAAACAAAAAAAAAATAATTTAACAAAACAAACATTAAAAGATAGATCAATAAAGATCGGCAAAAACTTATTTTGGATATCCGATATTTCAAGTCGATATTGTTTACTGTTGTTGTCATAGATGAATACCTTTGTTGTCATCTGCAACTTTGCTCTCACCATTTGTTAGCACGGTTTGTTTGGTCAAAAAAAATCAATGACTATAAACTATTCTGTTCTTAGTAAAGGTCTTTTCTTTGTTCTTTTTTGATTGGCTTTCTTCTCTTTTCCTGCTGTGAGTCGCCTGTTGGAAACGTTTTTATTAACTTCTAAAATGAGCTTCGGAGAGTTTTCTTCCATCTTGAAACCTGTGTCTGTATTTCTCTTTGTAGTTTCCCGATGCTGTTATAAGACCCTCTGCAGATCTATGATGTCAACCAAAGCTGGCTGTGTCCTCCGACCATTCCAACTCTGCCTCTTTTTGCTCATTTCCTTCTCCCTTGTTTATCTGGTGTTTGATGCTTACTCAGTATATAAAATTCCATCTCGTCTTTTGCCAAGAAAAATAGAGCGTGATCGTAACCATGACTTCTCCGCCTGGCCTCAATATAGACATTTTAATAGTAACACGGTAAGTGCGTTGACCTTTTTTTTCTTTCTTTTTCGCTAGTGGATTTTTGTTGAAAGATGAACCATATTAGTTCACCTCTTGACAGGATTGGACAGTATTTTTTTAGAGTTTAACTGAAATATTTCATTTTTTAAGACAAAACCTTATACCCACCAACAAAAAGTAAAATATAAAATTAAGTCTGCATGTATACCCTAACAAAATTGGACAGTATTTTTTTGTTTTGTTTTTATACTTTAAACGAAATAGTTCATTTTTTGCAAAATTCAGAAGGTGCAGGCCAAAAATAGCCGTTAGGGCTCTCAAAATCCATCATTTTTCGGTGAAAAAGTGGTTTCATGCGACATTGCAGGTCCTAAAACATCCTCAAAAGCTATGAATGGATATAGATGGTTAAATCTGATATAGTACAGTAACTTACAACCATTTTCAGGCTGTGAAAGGGTTTTCATGAATGTAAAATAGCCAAAAACTAGTAGCCTGCACCTTCTGAATTTTGCAAAATTTTCAAAATGTTTGATTGTTTAGTGTTATTTATGTATAAATGAACACAAAAAATACTACTCGCATGAATCTGAAATTTTCACCCATTACGTCCCACCCCTATTTTAATAAGGTAACTCCTTTTTTTGTTACTTACAAAGTGATTTTCCCCTATTTCATTGACTAGTATAGTTTTCTATCCAAGAATTACATATGCAAATCTGCTTCAGCATGAATTTAGGCAAGTTCTTGGTGCATGTTTTCAGTAAATATGCATTTTTTTTTGTTCGCTTTCAATATTTTTTTACATTTAATCCAGCTTGCCAACTTTTCCTATGATAGTCATTCATGCAGGAAATCGGAGAAATTTTCACTCTCACACTCAGATATACTACCACTGCCACCCACATTAATTGAGTCTTCATAGGATACATATCTTTGTAACACCGTTATTATTTCTCTTCCACTGGAATTCAAAAGATAGTCAATAAACTTGCACAGAACGAAAACAAAAGCTGATGCGAAAGATTTTCTAAAAGTATACTTATTTAATCCAAACTATTTTTTCCAACTTATATATCACTTCGATAACTCACGAAAATAGCCCAAATCATTTCCTCTAATATTGATAGATGCAACAATTGTTGACTTCACAGTGATGAGCATGTGGAAGTTTTTTAATTAGATCATCTACCATCAAATTGAAAATCAGACTACAGCATAAAGACAAATTAATGTGAGGCGCTAATTATGAATATAAAAACTAAAAACTTATCTACACGTAATATTGATTATTGTGTAATTTAAAACGGAAGCTTAGATGTTCAGAATAACTTGGGGAGCCAAAATGTAATGGTTTATGTAGTCTTTAGAAGTAATAAAATAAATATGCTTGATTGAAAAATATTCATCCAATGCCTAAACGTTACCTATTAGTAATAAATAATGACATCCGACAGGAAAAAGATCTAAAATAGATTTCGTAAAACTTATGCTGACATTCGTAAGTTTAGAATTTTGATATTTTTAAATTATACCCCATTTTGAAGAGCGCAAAAGTATAGAGGTATTTTTACATAAAGGTTAGAAAATGTACCTTATTTTAAATAGTAACCAATATGGTATAATAACCAGCATAACTGTTTGGGAATAAGGGAATAAAAACCCATTTAAATGGAATACATAGTTTGTATTAACTCTGCACTTAGTTTTGTATTCAAAGGAACTAAATATATACTCACAATATTAATGAAGTAAATTAGGCAATGAAAATTATCTTTGAGTTGATTGAAGTATTTTATAGATAAACAATAGGCATCACTTGCTAAAATAGTAGAATTAAACTAAATTAACATTGCTGGAATGGGTTTCGTGATTTATGTTGGTAACTCTGAATTGTCATTTCAAGATGGCAGACCTCTGAGGGTCGCAGATGAGTTCAAAGTTTTTCTTCTGAACGTTTGTCTATCATGTCACATTACGTTGTATAATTTTTTCAAATTAAAAACTTTTCATGTACTTTTCTAACGAACTTGAGGTGAACAGATCCAACATTGACATAATAATGTTGTTTCGTAAAATATTTTGAACTGAAATGTATCTGTTTTGAAAATTCTTTGCAAGAAAAATCAAAAAAATCTTGGCTTTTGGAATATAAATGACTTTGCTTACTTATATATGCTCTGTTGTTACTGGTTGACATTCATCGAGCTTAAATTGGAAGACGTTGCTAAACATAAAGTATTGAAAGTATGAGCTAAAACATATTTTCACAATAATAATATACATATATATGTAATAATACAAGAAAACGAAGATCAAGAAAATATTAATTTGGGTTAGGGGTAGAACTTCAGGATATTTATCTCTATTTACTTGCCTCCCCATGAGGACAGTTAGACACAAAGTCAATTTTTAATGTGGGGAAAATCCAGCTCCTTAAAAAAGGCACACTGTATTGGGATAAAAATAACAATTGCCTCAGTCTAGAAGGATATCTCCTTTAGCAACCAAGGACAGAACAGATAAAGTGTAGTATCAGAACATATACTACACTTTGATTCCGGTCAAAAGGCCAAAGACGAACAATTAATCAAAATATAAATGAAATAATGTAGTACTTATCCTGGATGATGTTCAGTGAACTCAAAATTATTGTATGCCTTATTATGAAATACAATATTCATATATAAAAAAAGTCCAAATGGATGATGTCCTATTATATTTTGGCGCAATTTGGTTGAAGATAAAGTATGTCAAGGGAAATGATATTTTATTTGATTCAAATCTGTATTTCTTGAATATGGAAAAAAATTTTTATGGAAATCACTCCAGACAAGGTATGAAACCACTTGTAAGGAGCTAACAAGAACAAATATGATTATCGCAAAGACAGGAGATGCATATTGGCTTTAGTCTTGAAAAGACCAAGGCCACGGTAGGAGGAAAACAGTCAGCAGGAAGAGAGTTCCACAAGTTTGCTGTTCTTGGAAATAGGAAGTTCTATTATAATGAGGTATCAAAACAGCGAATTGATGGAGACCACTGGAACAAAAGAAGCAGGGAACAGATCACATAATTTTGAAGAACAGATGCCATAATAGTATTTATAGAAAAGACTGAGACTAGCAACATCACGTCTGTGAGAGAGAGGGTGCAGAGAAGAAGAAAGGGTAGGGCCAATCAAATTACAGACACGTTTTTGCATCTTATCAAGAACTCTCAAATGGGACAGAGATTCACCGGCCCAAATATGACAATACTCTATACATGGTTTGATAGTAGATTTTTAGAGATAGAGAATAGCCTCAGGTGTGAGAAAGTGTTTGAAGTGATAGAGAGAACCGACTTTACAAGAAACAGAAAGAGAAATGGATCAAATGTATGAACTCTAAGAAAGATTTAATGAGAGAGAAAGACCAAAAAGTTTCAGAGTTGATTTCTCCTCAAGAGCAGAGCCATCCATGAGAATCTCGGGAAGAAAAGGGACACATCTACGATTGAAAGACACGAGCTGAGTCTTAACTGGATTAAATGAAACAAGCCATTTTGTACCCCAATCCACAACTGAACCCAGGTCAACTTCTAGATCAGCTGCATATTTCGACTGATCCGAGAGAGATGGGCGAGAATTGATAGCTGTCAGAAAGTTCTTGGCACGTTCGCTGTAGATGATTCAAAAGTTAATATCTGGTTATACGAAAATATAAAGTTCTTTTGCTTTCAAATCCAATATGGCCGATGGCCTGGGTCTTTTTTATGTGACACACGAGGTCATACTTGTAATTTGATTAAGATGGGATCTCATTTTGTAATGATCCGGATATTTGTAAAATGTTAACTCGGAGTTCAAATAGGTTTTGGTTAGTTCTGTTGAAGGATGCGGTGAATTTATTAAATAGACAATTGACATTATAAATGAATATTTGATGGAAGAGAATAGTGCGGATATAATATATTTGGATTTTTAGCAAGGCATTTGATACGGTATATCATTATCGTTTACTAGTGAAAATGAAAAATTTTGGTATTACTGACAAAATGGTAAATATTGTGAGGGAGTTTTTGAAGGATAGAACTATGAAGGTAAAGGTTGGAAACAATTAGTCTGACTCACAGTACATACCTTCCGGTGTTCCGCAGGGTTCAGTATTGGATCCTTTGTTGTTTAAATGACTTACCTAATAATATAAATTCAGAAATAGAACTGTTTGCTGATGATGTTAAACTACTTGTGAGAACTTTATC
>OY744529.1:113555953-113688453 GCA_963556195.1 Sepiola atlantica
GTTAGAACCTAACCCACAGCTCATACCTGTTTATCTTTCCAGTCAGAGAACGAACTTGTGTTTCAGACCTTTGTGTCAAGATAACTTGCACTGGTTCACCCAGATACCAAATCCACACTGGCTGATGCAATTGCTCTCCACACACGTCCATCTATTATGTAACATTACAAAAAAAAACAACAAAAAAACTAACTTTTTGTCTGTTATCAATTTTATACCGTTTTTATGTCTTTTACACAGATTTTATAGTGTTTTTGTGTGTCTTGAAAATATTTTAATAAAATCTTGTTCTTATTGTAGGAATGGGTTCAACAAAAATGTTTGCATAATGAAAAGCTTTCGATATCCAATTTATATTCCAAATTGATGATTCTAAAAATTTCCCCCAACAATGATTGCAGGTAAGTGATTCTCTTTAGTTCTGTTCTTTTAATCTTTCAGATTTTGTCCCTTGAGAAGATTAATGTACATACAAGGTGTGTCTGAAAAGTAATGGGACTGCTATCGCAATTTATTTCAATTCTAAACCACAAACAAAATGGTTGTTTCCCCTTGCTGAAAGGATTCTTCTGTCATGCTCTTTAGCGCCGTTGTTTCAGCCCTATTGATAGCTCTCCGCCCCCATGCCTTCTCGATGATCCTCTTAAGCTTGGGGAGAAAAAATTCACACAGAGCAAGATCAGTTGAACAGTTTGTAAACTGTTTGTGTGTTTTTACTGCACAGGCCATGATCGTCTGCTCATTGTCTTCGTCTGAATTTGGTGCTTGAATGTCAAGAATGTGGTCTCAATCAGAGTTTTCTATGTGAAATAAGATTACAACTCAAGTTTATTTTGAGCTAACAATGACACTCAGTTGATAAGGGTTGATATGTCGTAAAATAAAACAACCAAACCAAAAACCATTTGAAGATATAAAGAACTTGAAGCATAAAAACAATCACCAAAATGACAACATCGTCGCTTTTGTCTCAACAGAAGAAAGTTAACATTTTTGTCCGTGTTTCTGCTCCCTGGAGCAGACTGCCAAAGGAGGTCATGATGATGCCTACCATATCCAGGTTAAAAATCACCTTGGACAAACATTCAAATGGTATATAGATGCAATATCTTCTCATTGTCTCTTTACATGGCTTGCTGCACTTTTCTATTTTTTTGTTTTTCGTTAATAAAATTGATTGATTGATATACCATACGTGATATACGCAGTATAATCATACTATGTATAATGTACCCATTTGATATCTTTCGTCGATTAGAGAACAGTATCCTGTCCGCTCACATTTGTTTGTTGGGCGATTCAAAATACAGTCATAGTTATTGTTTACCTCGTTTAATTACAGGTATTCTTGTGTGACGGCAGTCTGGATCTAGAATGTTTAGCGGTTATGATGCAGTTTCCGTGTTTTGACTTTTGACACTTATGCTTTAAATAAGAACTTATGGAGTTCGTTAAACGTAAAAATGTCGTCGACAAGTGCTGCACTTTTGCATTTTTTGAACATTCTGCTGTTGCAGCTTGTAAAAAAGGAAAGCCAGTGAATGCAAGTGAAATTAGATAATTTAAAACGCTTACTTAAATTCTAATGATATGCGCGTAATATCTCGGTCATAACCTGAGGATCTGCTGTATATCAGAGACGAAGAAACTTTCTCTTATAGGTTTTCCCATCTTTTGGTTTCTTTAAAGTAGAAAATAAATAATTTCCTTAATTTGAGATAAACTCTAACAGATTTTATGAATGCAATTATTGGATATTTATAATTATTATCATCTTTAAATTTATTTTCCACTTTTGAACGTAATTCTGCTTTTTTATTCAGATTCTTAATATTAATTTTTTTTCTTCTCTTTTTCTCCAGGGAACTGTACGAGAAGCTGTCAAATATTTTCACTGTTACACAACGTTCAGGTCAGTTGATGTTGCCTAAACTTTTTGCGGTGAAGGTGAAAAATTGGTTGGGACAGAATGAAGAATTGTTTGCGGAAGCGAAATACCAGGTGAGAATTAAAACTGGTTATAGTATAAATCATCAACAAGTTTGCTTTATTTGCATAAATAAAAACCTAAACAGTGCTATAAAAAACCCTAACCCTAACCTAAACAGTGCTATAAAAAAACCCTAACCTAAACAGTGCTATAAAAAAACCCTAACCCTAACCTAAACAGTGCTATAAAAAAACCCTAACCCTAACCTAAACAGTGCTATAAAAACCCCTAACCCTAACCTAAACAGTGCTATAAAAAACCCTAACCCTAACCTAAACAGTGCTATAAAAAACCCTAACCCTAACCTAAACAGTGCTAAAAAACCCTAACCCTAACCTAAACAGTGCTAAAAAACCCTAACCCTAACCTAAACAGTGCTAAAAAACCCTAACCCTAACCTAAACAGTGCTATAAAAATTTAATTACTTTAGAAACAGTACTTCATTTTATTTTCACGGTAGAGGGAGCCCACCTTCTTTGCAGCAGCCTTGGCAATTGTCTTCAATGGATTTGTTCCAATTCGTGTTGCCTGTGAATGTTAGGCCGAGGAGTTTGAATGATGAACTCTCAGGTAGGGTGCTATTAGCCATGGCAATCGGTGGTTGAAAAGGTTTCTTATAATTGTTAAAGAAAAGAAGCTTAGTCTTAGTAGCATTAAATGTTACCATCCATTTATGTCCTCATTTCACTACAGACTGGATGTCATTTTCTAAGAATTCAGACATTGCCTTGGATATGTGTGCATTCGTTCTGCCCACATGTCTAGAGTGTGGTGTCATCAGCAAATATACCCATCTCAGACGCAATTGCATCAGGGAGGTCATTTATTAATATCAGGATGGACCCCTGTGCCACACCTGCATTAATGTCATATTATTTGGATGTACAGCCATCGAGGACAATCTGGATTTTTCTTTTAGCTAAGAAGAATCTTAATTTAGGCTGTTCTCTATAAATATTATTTGAATTTAACTTTTAATGTATAAACATTATATTGTTTGAATAGTTGTTTTCTATTTTTTCCTTCTTTTAGCTAAGAAAGATCTTAATTTTATCTCCATTACTTGTGTCTGTTGAATTTAATTGTTGATGTAAAAACATTGGATTATTTGAATTGTTTTCTGTTTTTTTATATTCGTGTTTTTCTGACTAATTGTTGTTGTCTGTTTGCAGCATATAACTCTTGTATTTAACGAATACACACGGGAGAACACAATGCTCAATCCTCTACGCTCCAAAAGACCCGTGCATAAAGCAGACGTACCTCAGAGAGTTTAGTGAGTCAACTTTTTATTTTAGCTGCTTTAAAATAATTGTATTCATCAGATAAAATTGCTGGCTGTCCTTTAGGATTAATGGGAAGTTTTTCAATTTTTTTTTTTTTTTTTAACGGGTTAACGACTTTCAAACAGATTTATAATAATTTTCACTTTTTTTGTTACGGATTAATGACTTTCAAACGGATTTATAATAATTTTCAAACGGTTTTTAATAATTTTCAAATGGATTTATAATAATTTTCACTTTTTTTTTTACAGATTAACGACTTTCAAACGGATTTATAATAATTTTCAAACGGATTTATAATAATTGCACGTTATGTTTTTCCATGAAAATATGATTTTTTATAAAAGATGATCTAAAGGTAATCTGGAACAAAAGAAAATTATTACGTTTGCAAATTAAAAAACAAAAAAACATTAAAAAAAACCAAAATACTTATCCACCACCATTGAATGTACAGCCACAAGGATTCCCATTAATCCAAAAGTACCTCGTTAGCTATTCAAAGTTTTATCTCTTTGTCGATGCTGACTAGGAACACCTCTGCTCTCTTTTTTTTTTTTGGTATTTTTTATGAATGTTTGCTCTCCTACAAATAATTGTATATGTAAGATTTTTCATATGACAGTGTAGTAAAGAACTGGTGTTTGAATGAGTTAAAGTGGCTTTTGTCTGGTGATAACTCCAACATGAATTGACAGTTTTCTTACCTGAAAACACACACACATATATATGTGTGTGTATATATATATATATATATATATCACTCACAGCCATCCACATTATTCCTGCTCACCCCCACCCCTCAACTTTTTCACTCAGAACCATCCACATTCATTTCATTCCATGCTACTGACTTCACCAAGCCCGGACCTTGGTCCTACTGCTCCCAGCAGTGGCTACTACTTCTTTCCATCAACCCATCATGTCAACCCAATATTTTCACGTATTTGCATGACATTTTTCTCAATATTATCATCCTGAAGAAATCTTACAAATAAAGACGAAACGTTGATGAATGTATAAAAAAAACATCCTTTTTGGTTTTTCCTTTTTCATTTCCCATATATATATATGTGTGCGTGTGTGTGTGTGTATATATATATATATATATATATATATATATGAAGGTTTATAACTAAAAGATAACTTTTAGAGAATTAGACCTATTGTGAGATGAGGAAAGCTCAATATACTGGATAGAGCAAAAATAAGGTGAGTCAATGAAAATAGTTAGACCTGTAAATGGAAACAGATCAATATCTTCAGTTGTTCAGAACAAGGAGCATTTAGTAAATAAAAATATTTATTCTTATTCTCTTTCAATTGCATTTCTTAAGCACGGCTTTTCAAAGATTAAAATCTTATCATCAGAGGAAGTAGTGACAGATAAGAACAGATAAGAACAGTCAATATTCAAAATTTGGAAAAAGTTTTTAAAAAAAAGTTCTTTTTAAAAGGTTTTAAAAGTTCAAATGGGTGTGTTTCAATGCAAATGAAAGTCACCAAACACGGAGATTCAAGTTGTATAGGGTTCAAATGTAATTGGTAAATCCAGAAGAATCTGCAAGAAAATCCAACGGCAAAGATTCCACCCAAGTCCTTAGTCCTTAGAGGGGGCAGCAGACAAAATTAGCCATATTAAGAAAACGCATTTCTTCCTGTTTTCAAGTAAACAGATCCAAAGACAAAAAGCAACGATCCAAAGAACTTTTTTTAAAAAACTTTTTCCAAATTTTGAATTTGTTGTCCATTATTGTTTTGAAGGGTTTAAAAGAAGAATGAATAAGAATGCCTTTCGTAAAGGTTTTATCAGCTTAAAATATATACACGTGTTTGGCAAAGTCAATATGGCGGAATCCTTAGTTCCGGCCAAAGGGGAATAACCATGACTCATTTCCTGAAGAGTTACAGTAATTTATTATAACATTTTCCCCTTCAACAATAATCAAGTATGGAATTACAGAAGTTAAATTTAGTCTGTTCTGTACTAGGTTAAAAAGTCCTTATATTTACTTGGAAATCGCCGCATTCTGGACGATCTCCGCACTGACTCACAGGGATTTTTGTTCTCAGCATCCACATCGTGGCTAGTATGGATATGTTCAGGATCAGGTAAGGGATTCTTCTCCTCCACGTCGATATTGTTTTCGTCAGGTGGCGGTTCTTTATGGGCTTCAGGGCTTGCAGTATTGTTTTCATCGTGTTCGTCTTCTTGGTTTGAGGAGTTAGGGGCCAGGTCTCGCACATTGACAGTAGTTTCCGCACCAGAGGGTAGTCGTACATGAGCATAGTAGGGGTTGATGTCTAATAAGGTAGCAGGGGTTACTGGAGGGTCGAGCTTACTAGACTTAGTATGGTTTCTGACATATACTGGGCCTGGTTTCGCCCAAGTGGGAACAGAAGTTCCGGAGGAAGATCTACGACTATATTTGAACATTCTCTCATGAGGAGTCATATTGGTGGCAGTGCACAGTAACGACCTGATTGAATGGAGAGCGTTTGGTAGTATCTCTTCCCAATGAGGCAGTTTCATGTTGCTAGAGTGTAAGGTCGTTTGGATGGCCTTCCATAAAGTTCCATTGAGCTTCTCAACTTGCCCGTTACCCTCAGGGTGATACCTACTTGTTTTAGAGGTGGCGATACCTTTGCCACGTAAGTAATCTTTGATTTCTCCTGCAAGGAAGTCAGCAGCTCGGTCAGTGTGTATCATATCGGGCATGCCAAAAATAGCAAATAGTTGGTTTAGGCAATGGATCACGGTTTTGCTAGTCATATCCTTACAGGGGAAGGCAAAGGGAAAGCGAGTATATTCATCAATTATGGTGAGTAAGTATTTGTTACCACGTACAGAGGTAGGTAAAGGGCCTTTAAAGTCGATGTTTAGTCGCTGGAAAGGTAATATAGCCTGTATGAGTGTTCCTTTGTTACAACTGGCAAATTTAGGTTTCAAATACTGACAGGAGGGGCACGAGTCTGTTATGTTTTTAATTTGTTCTAAAGAAAAAGGAAGGTTTCTTGTCCGGATGAAGTGGCTGAGTCGCGTGACTCCAGGATGGCATAGTGTAGCATGCAAGTCGCGGAGGTCTTGCAAATTGTGCGTTAATGCAGAGATGCGAGAAAACGTATCAGCAGCTGTATTTTCCGTTCCTGGGCGGTAAGTAATGCTGAATTTGAATTGTGACAGTTCGATCCGCCAACGACATATCTTATCATTTTTAATTTTTGATTTTCTCTTATTATCGAACATAAAACTGACGCTCTTTTGATCTGTAATAACTTTGAAATGTCTCCCGAGTAAGAAGTGTCGCCACTTTCGAAGAGCTTCGACAATCGCAGCAGCTTCTTTTTCGACCGCATGATGTCTAATCTCGTTCGGACTTAGTGTCCGAGAAAAGAATGCAACGGGTCTACCCTGTTGGTTCAGCGTAGCAGCAATGCAGTATTTACTGGCATCAGTTTCCACTACAAATTCTTTGTCCGGGTCAACAGTTATAAGGGTGGCATTACTTAAGTCGGTCTTCAGCGTCTGAAAAGAATTTAGAATAGACGGGGGTAGTGGAAACTCCCTGTTATGGTTCAGCGGCAGTATCTTATCAGAAAAATTTCGAATGAATTTACTATAGTAAGAGAACATACCAATTATTCGTTTTTGCGACTGTAGATTTAGAGGCGGTGGCATTTCAAGGAGTGGTTTTAGCCTCAGGTAATCAGGAGTAATTTGGTTGTTCTGGATTGTGTACCCAAGAAGTGTGATAGAAGTAGTAGAAATGATGCTCTTACTTTGGTTAAGTGTGATGTTGCATTTTTTTGCTACATTATAAAACCTTTGAAGGTTATAATCGTGTTCTTGTTGATCCTTTCCGCATATCGTGACATTGTCTACATACACAAAAGTATCTGTTAATTTTTCTCTTTCTACAATGTCATCGATGCATCTTTGAAAGGCACTCACTCCGTTAGTGACTCCAAAAGGGATACGAGTAAATTGGTAAAGTTTTCCATTTACTTCGAATGCTGTGTATTTCCGATCGGCGTGACTAATTGGGATTTGATGGTAAGCAGACTTCAGGTCAAGTGTTGTAAAAACGTTGTATCGAGCTATGTCATCAATCATTTTAGTAATGTTAGGCATGGGATAGGCATCCAGTTCTGTAAATCTATTTATGGTGTCGCTGTAGTCGACCACCATTCTTTTTTTTTGATTCTCGTTAGAGGTCACTAAAACTTGGGCTCGCCAAGGAGATATAGAGGGCTCTATTATGCCTTCCCTCAGCATTCTAGCAGTTTCCTCTTTAATAAAAATGTTGTCAGTGAATGAGTGACGACGAGATTTGGTGGCAATAGGGGTCGTCCGAGTAGAAAGATGAGAGAAGAGGGGAGGAGGAGAAATTTTGATACATGGAAAACTGTTACTCTTACCCATCGCTCCAATAACAAGTTCTTCCCTGGGACCGTCGAATTTCAACGTCACAGTTTTATATTGTTTTAGAAGGTCTTTTCCGACAATCATATCCGTGAACAGGTCCTTAATTACTTCCACCGTCATGGCGTGGTGGTTTTTACCGTTTAGAGAGATGTCAACAACAGTTTCGCCGATGATTTTAGCATGATGATTCGGGTCCGCCAATGCTACGGTTTTCAGTTTGGGGATAACAAAAAGTTTCAGCTTTCTTGCTGTATTTTTGCTAATGAACGTCCTCATGCTGCCGGAGTCTACCATAGCATTCACTACCTGCCCATTTATTTCGCATTTGGTGTAGGTGATGTCTTTGGCACCCGTTCCTAGTCAGGAGAGATTGGGTGGGGGGGAGTCCGGGTCGTACAACACAGCAGCAGGAGAGGAGGATGATCTACATACCTTAGCCCAATGGCCATTTTTTTTACATTTTCTACACTCGGCATTACGTGCAGGACACATCGCCCGTGCATGCCGTGTGTTCCCACAGAAGAAACAAATTCCTTTTTGTAATGTATTTCCTTTTACAGCGGCTAAGGGAGTTTCTTCTGGTTGACCTACGGTAGCTGTTACGCTCGGGTGGTAATCGAAGCTGGCCGTATGCTTCTCCGCTTGTTCTAGGGATCTAGCCACTGTAAATGTCTCTTGTAGTGTCGAGAAAGGTTTTTCAAGTAGGCGCTGACGGATAGACGAAGACGAGATGCCGCTAATGAACGCGTCCCGTATATATTGTTTTTTGTTTTCCTCGGCACTTACCGCTTGAAATTCGCAAGATTTAGCGAATACTTCCAACTGTTGCATGAACTCGTCGATGGTTTGTGTCGGTTTCTGTTTACTTGTCAGGAGTTGATGTCTGTTAAATACAATGTTTGTTGGTTTCATATAAATAGCGTCTAGCGTTTCTATGGCGCCGTTGTAATCCGTGGCGTCGCTTATGATTTCGAAAATTGTCGCCGAGACAGAATTGATCAATGCGAAAAGATTTTGCACATTGTTTTCGATTTGGTCGTTATTTAACGTGCGTAGGTAATATTCAAATGTTAGTTTCCAATGTTTGTATATTTTTTCCGAATTCGGAGCAGTTGGTTCTGTGTTAAATCTTTCTGGCCGCAGTAATTTGTCCATTTTTTTTTTTTTTTTTTTTTTTTTTTTTTTTTTTTCTTATCTTAAGCTGATAAAATTGTAATGATAAAAGAAGAATGAATAAGAATGCCTTTCGTAAAGGTTTTATCAGCTTAAAATATATACACGTGTTTGGCAAAGTCAATATGGCGGAATCCTTAGTTCCGGCCAAAGGGGAATAACCATGACTCATTTCCTGAAGAGTTACAGTAATTTATTATAACACTCCACCATAATGAATGTTAGCTGAAAGAGCATCAGAGAAGTCAACGTTTTATTTCTCCGTTTTCTATTGATGCCCCTCCCCTTCTTAATATTTTCTTTAAAATTTTTCTTCTGTTGATGAAATAACATGAATTATTTTTGAATTAATAGAGCAGATTAGAATACCAACACGCTGGGGTATCGACATGATCTCCAGCTGAAAACAATACACATTGTCCTGGTTTGATCATTTTTTTTTTTTTCAAAATAAATGTCTTAAATGTGAATTCTTTTACAAAATTTGAGTTGTGGTTGTGTGGTTGACAATTTTTGAGTTGTGGTTGTGTGGTTGACAATTTTTGAGTTGTGGTTGTGTGGTTGACAATTTTTGAGTTGTGGTTGTGTGGTTGACAATTTTTGAGTTGTGGTTGTGTGGTTTACAATTTTCTGTAATTTCCATGTTCTTCCATTTTTATTTTTTACTAACTGTACCTTCCCGGCATTGCCTGAAATACAGTGAAGTCATTTTAGATTTTGATGTTTATTCATTTGTACATTTTGAAACTTAAGGTAGACAACTCCTATTATATTCTTCAATTTAAAAAGTTTTCCACTTTTGCTGATTTTGATTTTTAAAATGTTCATATTAGCAGTAATTTTTTTTAGTAAATTGTAGCAAAGAACGTTATTTTTTAGTAACACGTTACAACAATTACAAATGAAAATTTACTAGTTGGAAGCAAAGTTTGATTTGTCAGCTTAAATGCTATTTAGGTCTGACTTTGAGAATCCAATAAAATAACTTTGTTAGAAAAACAAATTTAAGTCATTTATAAAATGTTGAATTCTTATTTTTAATTTTTATTTTGTGGAAAAAACGACCAATTTCATGTTTGTATGTAATTCAGTATTGAAATATTTTCTCCCTGCCAACATATTCATGTTTTGTCTTTTAGTGTGGAGCAAATTTCGAAGAAAACTGCCAAATCCTGTGACTTCTGTAACTACACGAGGTAAGTTAGTGTTTTTTTTTTTTTTTTTTTTACTAATGAGTCAACACTTATCAAGACTAAAAGCCACTTGAGGATAAGGATTAATGAGATGGATAGATGTCAGTTAAATGATGAAGAATATTATGAAAGGATTCAAATGAATGGAATGAACAAAATTTAATTACATCCGGGGATGGTTTATGACAAGTAGATTGTATTTCAAGATTACCATGTTGCAGTCTGCAGAGAAGCAGTCACACAGTAATGTGTTACACAGGAAATTCTTGAAAAGAAACTGTTTGTAGAAGTTCCGTTTGATGTCAGGCACAATGAGGAATAAAGAAAGTTCTTCGCAGTTAGAGTTAGAAAAGATGATTGCTGTGAATGTGTTGCAAGAGTTTCTTGGAAACATAAACTTCTTAGCCTTTTGGCTGGGATCACAGTGTAGTATCTGTTAAGATGGATACTACACCCCATAGAAGGGTATCGTCTTGGCCTTCGGGTCTTGATTCCGCCGGTTTGTGGGTTTGTCCTGTGCAGTTCTAGGAGGTCCACCCTCTCAGGTTTTGCCTCCCCTCTTTGGAGAGGAATAAGTTTATTGCTTACTGCCTGAAGGGCCCCTACCAGGGAAAGCCGACGGGGCTGCTCAGGCATTTTTTGTAGGCCAGAGTGCTCACCTTCTCAGGCGCTGACTTTTCAAATCTCACTTTCCGACCTTGGGAGGAAGATAAATAGAAAACATATCTGCCTCTGTCGATCTCTGCAAAATAAAAGGTGAGAGTGTAAAAAAAAAAAAAATTACTCGGGTAAATTTCCACGTTAAAAATTAGCGAAATTATCTTTCCATACAGTTTTGGTGTCTAATTGAACATAATAGATCAAATAGCATCACTAATCTCATAGTATGTGATAGTATCTAGTAAGCCAACCATACACATTTTTTATCTGATGAATCATTAAACAAAAAAACAAACTTATGTGGTAAATTGCACTTGTAAGTATGCCAACCGTATCGTCTGACCTAGCTCAAGTTCGCTGAAAGTGGGCTGCGATGATCAGAAACGTTGTACTTGTTCGTAAGGAAGCGGCTCAACCAATGTGATAGCCATTACCAGTACAATCTGTAAGTAGAAAGGCGTTTAAATTTTTCTTTTTGCTAATAGGAAAATGTGTCGCTTAATTAAACATGGTCTGCATCGGCGAGTACTATCAAGAGACTGCAGCGTAATGAAAGAGCCATGATTAGATCGATCTGTCATGTCAGGCCGGAAGACGACACTCTTTTTGAGACTCTTCTCTCTAAACTTGTTATACAAGAAAATAACTGATGTCCTTAAGCTGGGCGGGGTGAGATGGCTTGGCCATGTCGAGCGAAGCTCTGGCTGGATTTCCCAGGTCAGAAACATGTCCATTGCATCAAGGCTGCAAAACCGAGGCTCTCTTAGGAAGAGCTGTGTAAATGTGACCATGCGGCTTTGCGGATTACAAACTTAGATCCTCGTGACCGCCGAGCCTGGAGTGGAAGACTTCGATACAGACTGACAGGCAGACCCCACCCTCTTATAGAGGACTAATCAAAGGCCTGTTCAAAAATAAATCGGATGAAGAAGAGGAATTTATTTTTCCCTCAAAAATCAATAACAATTAGAGAGAATGTGTGTGCGTGTGTGAGGGGGGGAGGCTACTTAAATTTCCATCTTAAGTTCACAATGTTTTTTTATTCTGGCCCCCGTCTTTATGAACCCCTCTCTAAATTTTCTTTACTTTTTAGTTTCACAGCTGAGGATTTGTTTGGTCGAATTGAATCGAAGCATTCGTTCACGGCTGCTAATGCTTTTAAATATGACGCCTGGCATGCGTTAGTGATTACGCGTCAACATCATCCGCTCAACTGGAATGAGGATGTCTTTTTGGATGCCATGTCGGTCGCCATGCAATGGTAAGTCTTCAAAGATTTCTCTTTTTTTTCTTTATCGATTATTTGGATATTATTCTCGCTATGTTTTGAATGATGTAATGTCTGACCTTCTTCAGGTGCAGCTTGCTGAACTCTGGGAATCTGTACGGAATTTCGAACAGAACAGAACCCATTATTTAATCCACAGAGATAGCTTGCTGGACTCTGGGAATCTGTATGGAATTTTGAACAGAACAGAACCCATTATTTAATCCACGGAGGTAGCTTGCTGAACTCTGGGAATCTGTATGGAATTTTGAACAGAACAGAACCTATTATTTAATCCACGGAGGTAGCTTGCTGAACTCTGGGAATCTGTATGGAATTTTGAACAGAACAGAACCCATTATTTAATCCACGGAGGTAGCTTGCTGAACTCTGGGAATCTGTATGGAATTTTGAACAGAACAGAACCTATTATTTAATCCACGGAGGTAGCTTGCTGAACTCTGGGAATCTGTATGGAATTTTGAACAGAACCGAACCCATTATTTAATCCACAGAGATAGCTTGCTGGACTCTGGGAATCTGTATGGAATTTTGAACAGAACAGAACCCATTATTTAATCCACAGAGATAGCTTGCTGGACTCTGGGAATCTGTATGGAATTTTGAACAGAACAGAACCCATTATTTAATCCACAGAGATAGCTTGCTGGACTCTGGGAATCTGTATGGAATTTTGAACAGAACAGAACCCATTATTTAATCCACGGAGGTAGCTTGCTGAACTCTGGGAATCTGTATGGAATTTTGAACAGAACAGAACCCATTATTTAATCCACGGAGGTAGCTTGCTGAACTCTGGGAATCTGTATGGAATTTTGAACAGAACAGAACCCATTATTTAATCCACGGAGGTAGCTTGCTGAACTCTGGGAATCTGTATGGAATTTTGAACAGAACAGAACCCATTATTTAATCCACAGAGATAGCTTGCTGGACTCTGGGAATCTGTATGGAATTTTGAACAGAACAGAACCCATTATTTAATCCACAGAGATAGCTTGCTGGACTCTGGGAATCTGTATGGAATTTTGAACAGAACAGAACCCATTATTTAATCCACAGAGATAGCTTGCTGGACTCTGGGAATCTGTATGGAATTTTGAACAGAACAGAACCCATTATTTAATCCACAGAGATAGCTTGCTGGACTCTGGGAATCTGTATGGAATTTTGAACAGAACAGAACCCATTATTTAATCCACAGAGATAGCTTGCTGGACTCTGGGAATCTGTATGGAATTTTGAACAGAACAGAACCCATTATTTAATCCACGGAGGTAGCTTGCTGAACTCTGGGAATCTGTATGGAATTTTGAACAGAACAGAACCCATTATTTAATCCACAGAGATAGCTTGCTGGACTCTGGGAATCTGTATGGAATTTTGAACAGAACAGAACCCATTATTTAATCCACAGAGATAGCTTGCTGGACTCTGGGAATCTGTATGGAATTTTGAACAGAACAGAACCCATTATTTAATCCACGGAGGTAGCTTGCTGAACTCTGGGAATCTGTATGGAATTTTGAACAGAACAGAACCCATTATTTAATCCACAGAGATAGCTTGCTGGACTCTGGGAATCTGTATGGAATTTTGAACAGAACAGAACCCATTATTTAATCCACGGAGGTAGCTTGCTGAACTCTGGGAATCTGTATGGAATTTTGAACAGAACAGAACCCATTATTTAATCCACAGAGATAGCTTGCTGAACTCTGGGAATCTGTATGGAATTTTGAACAGAACAGAACCCATTATTTAATCCACAGAGATAGCTTGCTGGACTCTGGGAATCTGTATGGAATTTTGAACAGAACAGAACCCATTATTTAATCCACGGAGGTAGCTTGCTGAACTCTGGGAATCTGTATGGAATTTTGAACAGAACAGAACCCATTATTTAATCCACAGAGATAGCTTGCTGGACTCTGGGAATCTGTATGGAATTTTGAACAGAACAGAACCCATTATTTAATCCACAGAGATAGCTTGCTGAACTCTGGGAATCTGTATGGAATTTTGAACAGAACAGAACCCATTATTTAATCCACAGAGATAGCTTGCTGGACTCTGGGAATCTGTATGGAATTTTGAACAGAACAGAACCCATTATTTAATCCACGGAGGTAGCTTGCTAGACTCTGGGAATCTGTATGGAATTTTGAACAGAACAGAACCCATTATTTAATCCACAGAGATAGCTTGCTGGACTCTGGGAATCTGTATGGAATTTTGAACAGAACAGAACCCATTATTTAATCCACGGAGGTAGCTTGCTGAACTCTGGGAATCTGTATGGAATTTTGAACAGAACAGAACCCATTATTTAATCCACAGAGATAGCTTGCTGGACTCTGGGAATCTGTATGGAATTTTGAACAGAACAGAACCCATTATTTAATCCACGGAGGTAGCTTGCTGAACTCTGGGAATCTGTATGGAATTTTGAACAGAACAGAACCCATTATTTAATCCACAGAGATAGCTTGCTGGACTCTGGGAATCTGTATGGAATTTTGAACAGAACAGAACCCATTATTTAATCCACGGAGGTAGCTTGCTGAACTCTGGGAATCTGTATGGAATTTTGAACAGAACAGAACCCATTATTTAATCCACAGAGATAGCTTGCTGGACTCTGGGAATCTGTATGGAATTTTGAACAGAACAGAACCCATTATTTAATCCACAGAGATAGCTTGCTGGACTCTGGGAATCTGTATGGAATTTTGAACAGAACAGAACCCATTATTTAATCCACGGAGGTAGCTTGCTGAACTCTGGGAATCTGTATGGAATTTTGAACAGAACAGAACCCATTATTTAATCCACGGAGGTAGCTTGCTGAACTCTGGGAATCTGTATGGAATTTTGAACAGAACAGAACCCATTATTTAATCCACGGAGGTAGCTTGCTGAACTCTGGGAATCTGTATGGAATTTTGAACAGAACAGAACCTATTATTTAATCCACGGAGGTAGCTTGCTGAACTCTGGGAATCTGTATGGAATTTTGAACAGAACCGAACCCATTATTCAATCCACAGAGGTAGCTTGCTGAACTCTGGGAATCTGTATGGAATTTTGAACAGAACAGAACCTATTATTTAATCCACGGAGGTAGCTTGCTGAACTCTGGGAATCTGTATGGAATTTTGAACAGAACCGAACCCATTATTCAATCCACAGAGGTAGCTTGCTGAACTCGGGGAATCTGTATGGAATTTTGAACAGAACAGAACCCATTATTTTATCCACGGAAGTAGCTTGCTCTTATTTCATCAGCCATGCCCGGGTAGAAGTCTTCAGTAATTTGTAATTGTATTCTTAGTATCGCCCATCCTGAGGATTGAATTTTCAACTTACAGAAGATTATCACTTAGCACTTTTATCCGTTGCACCATGAGTCTTTGATTTAAAAATGACCTATGGATTTTCAATGTCAGAATATTCGGGTGCGTCTCCTTTTTGCTAGGAGCAAAGTGTAGTATCTGTTCTGATACTACACTTCATCTTTTCTATCTAAAGTCAGAGAAAGAGAAAACCTTCTAGACTGAGGCAATTTTTATTTTTGTCCCAATGCAGAGTACCCCTTTTTTGGGGAGCTGGATTTTTCCCACATTAAAAACCAACCTTGTGTCTAACTTCGCCCTTGTGGCGAGGCAAGTAAATAGGGACTGTAATAATTGGTCATGCCGGATGTTTCGCATCTTTAATTGACACTTAAGTTCAGTGTCTAATTGGCGTGGGGGTCAGAAGTTCAGTGTATATGTTGTCGCAGACCCATGTGTGATTCATAGTTGTTTTTTGAAATCTGAATGAAATAGTTGTTGGGAGATAAGCCTCCCAATTGGAGTTGGGCAACGTGCTCCTTACCTGAATACGAACATCCATTTAAAAAAAAAAGAAAAAAAAAAGAAGATTTTTTTCCTTCAAATTGTACGTCTGCTCGTATGCTATTATCTATTACCTAGTGTTAACTTATCTTGGCAGAAGAGAGAGGGGATATTCCATGTCGGTTCTAATGTTTTTTGAAGATATGAAATTGAAAACATTGTTTTGAATAAATTTTTCAATTATGAAATGTTGTATTTTAAATCTTTTCATTTTATTAAAACGATGACGATTGTCCGTGTGACTGAGCAGACAGCATCTTTCATTGTCGTATTTTTTTACGTTGATATTTTTGTCTTCCTGTAAAAGTAAACATTTAAATTCTTTCCCTTTTCACAGGTATAATAAAGTCCGTTCTGTCGACATTCGTTATAAACTTCCGACACTCTTGTGGGACCTTTTACCTCATGCCAGTGCTAGTCAAGTCCACCCGCATTTCCATATAAACCTTCTCCCTGACCGTTACTATGGTATGTGAAAAACAAGATTTGTTTATTGGATTCTATTTCTGCGTGATCAGATGTGCAATTTACTGCAGATGTACTTTGTGAGATGCCAAAACTTTTTAGTCGATCAAAAACAACTGTTTTCTTTTCTTATCATTTTCATTTATACAAATTTTAATTCGTTAATTTTATTATCTTTTATAATTTAACTAAAAGAATACTTGTCCCAGTACAGGTTAAATTCTTTGAACAGTTTTGAACCACTTTTATGTCCCCTTACGAAGATTAAAATGGAGATATAATGATACTAAATCTTATCTCTAGAATCCTTATTCTAACTTAGATCAAAATCCATTACATGATTTTGATTCTAGAAAATGTCTAAAATTTAAGCTTAAGGGGTCTTAAGAAGAAATTGAAATTTAGGGAATCTTGCTTAATTGGTGTCTAATGACTATGGATCAAATTTAATGCAAATCTGAAATATTTTAATTTCAGATAGAAAGTTTTATCCATATTATGCCCTCTAAACAGTCTTTCAAATACTCTTAAGAAACAGAAATTTGTGGAATGTTTTTTAATTGATGTCTAATACCTATTGTTAAAATTTCACAAAGATCAGAGGTATCTGAATTTTCATGCAGGGCTTCCATCCCCTCTTGCGTAAAACTAAGAAAAAATGAAGTTTAAAATGTTAAAAGCAAAAAAAAAATGTTTAATTAGCTGTTTTAACATTTGGCACCTGACATTTTGCATCAAATATTTCTATGAAGTTTCAAATGTTAAAAGCAAAAAAAAAAAGTTTAATTAGCTGTTTTAACATTTTGCATTTGACATTTTGCATCGAATATTTCTATATAGTTTCAAATGTTAAAAGCAAAAAAAAAAAGTTTAATTAGCTGTTTTAACATTTGGCACCGGACATTTTGCATCAAATATTTCTATGACGTTTCAAATGTTAGAAGCAAAAAAAAAAAAGTTTTATTAGCTGTTTTAACATTTTGCACTTGACATTTTGCATCAAATATTTCTATGAAGTTTCAAATGTTAAAAGCAAAAAAAAAATGTTTTATTAGCTGTTTTAACATTTGGCACCTGACATTTTGCATCAAATATTTCTATGAAGTTTCAAATGTTAAAAGCAAAAAAAAAATGTTAAATTAGCTGTTTTAACATTTGGCACCTGACATTTTGCATCAAATATTTCTATGAAGTTTCAAATGTTAAAAGCAAAAAAAAAAAAATACAAAATGTTTTCCTATTTTCTTTAATTCTTTCAGGTGTGATAGAAAATTGGCGCATTGCGGCCGAGCATTATAATAATGATTTCCCAAATCGGAATTATTTCACTGACCTTCTTCACCTCCATTCAATGTTGGGCCTCGCCGTCCATTTTAAAACTGCAGCAGCTTTTGCCAACCTCGTGAGTTTCCTTTTTCTTCTGATTTTACTCTGCAAATGTATTGAAACAAAATAAAGTAATTCTGTCTCAATCAATTGGTTGTACGGATGCACATAAAGTTATGCACGGCTGGAAATAGATGACTGATATCATAATAGATCACAATTAACAAGTGGTACCTACCCGGCGTTGCCCAGGAGCCTTTCTACTTTTATTTTTGTTTTGCTTCTTTCTTATCTATTTTTTAAATAGGATTTTAAAAGTTAAATTATTATGGTACTGTTAGGTCATAAATTATTAAACGAACCAAACTCAATAATGATGTGGATATAGTCAAGATTGTCTTCTCTTTTTGAGTACTCATAACTTTAATCACAGTTCTTGTCCTCCATTCACACGTGCGCCTGTTTGGCCGGGCTTTCACCAGTACAGCATTACCCTGTTCATAAATTCCATTCTTGTGTTCTGGTAGCACCAGAAGTACTTCATCGGTGCCTTTTACCGAGACTTCATGCTGGTACAGCACATTTACCAGAGCGATCACACTATGTTTCGGCATGACATTGTACCAATAAACCACTTCTTTATAAGTGCATTGCCTCCTCACAGCAATCCACTATATTCATCAGTGCCATTCCTTGACGGTGTGTATGCACACCGAAATGCAGTCGGACCCAAGCTTTCAGCAAACATTCTGAAGCTCTTGTTGCTAAACGATGTACCATTGTTGGTCAAGATTTTTTCGGGCAGACCTCTCAAAGAAAAATAGATCTGAGACAATGTATCACAGTGTCAGAATCTTCTCGACACAAGAGTAACCACATGACAAACTTGAATCATCAAGCATATGGCAAAGGTTGGATATGGATGTCACCTACTGTGGGTGTGTTAATTACCTGAACCTCATTGATTGCGAGCCTACCCGGTTTGCCATCTTTCAATATAGCTCTTACTTGTGCCAGACGCTGAAAAATGCTTATTTCCTCCATTTAAGAAGAAGCTCATTGGAACTGTCGAACATGCAAACCCATGGACGAAGGCTGCTTTAAGGCCTCGAGCCGTCAGACCATCGAATGGCGCAGAAAGCTTCCGCAGGTCGGTTAGGAAAATATTTACGGTTTCACCCGGGTGCATGTAGCGTGTCATAAACTGCACGTATGCTGCATAAGAGTCCAGGTTTAACATTGTAAACAAAGATTCATTTATGGAAGCAAAACCCCCCTTTTTTTTTCTCACTCAATTGCTGGTAAACTGTAAAGGCACTGTCTGTCATATGCACGCGGATTATGCATTCTATTTTCTTTCACACAAGCTCAGTTTTCTCAATCTATTCAATAATGGCGTCTGCACCGCTAAACTCCGATATTAGCCTCATTTTAATCTTATCTGCCGACACTGAAATAGCTTGAAAGTAAGGAACACTCAAAAAAGTCTGGGATAATCTTCTAACCGAGTGAAAACACTCAGTAAACACTGTTTTTCCAATTCTTTCAATAGCTGGTTCGATTTCTTTTATGAACTAACAATAAATCATCGTTGATTCTACCACTTATCTCTCTGCCTAGTTCGTTCTCAGCCATGCGTGAACACTCCTCACTTTTATCAGTTCGCCTGGCATTTATGCAAATTACCTTCCAGGCTTGGTACAGGTGATTGCTTTGTCACTTACATAAGGGGGATTAGCTGTCCATTACAACAATATAATTCATTCTTATTTTTTTAGTTCAACTATTAACAAAAGATTAATATGATTCACTTGTTTATATAAAAATAGAAAATGCATTGTGGTCGATATAATTTTGTAATTAAATAAATTTTTTTAAAATAGGATTTTCAAAATTTTGTTTTATTTTGCACTATTGCAGTTTTGATTTCGATAAATATTTGATACCAATAAAATAAAAATAATAAAAAATTGATGTGTAATGATCAAAATTATGTTAACATGAGAAATGCACCCACCCACAGACACGAGAAGTGGTCACACAATTTTATTAATATGCGTAGAGATTTGAGTAAAAAAAAACTGCATTTTAAAGGTGCAACTAAATTACTCGGGTAATGATCAAGAGTAAATGAAGTAATTCAGAGAAAAGGGTAGCACCCTCCCCTACATCTCTCTGTAGTAGCCGATGAAAAGGGAGACTTTGGGTCACCCTCAACTACGGTTGATTTTTATTTACAGGAACATTTACTTCGCTCTCCATGAGAATTTGTGTGTCTCACTCTGCTTAAATGTTCCTTAATTTAAAATGAACACCTAAATCATCCTCTGCTTAAATGTTCCTTAATTTAAAAATGAACACCTAAATCATCCTCTGCGTAAATGTTCCTTAATTTAAAAATGAACACCTAAATCATCCTCTGCTTAAATGTTCCTTAATTTAAAAATGAACACCTAAATCATCCTCTGCTTAAATGTTCCTTAATTTAAAAATGAACACCTAAATCATCCTCTGCTTAAATGTTCCTTAATTTAAAAATGAACACCTAAATCATCCTCTGCTTAAATGTTCCTTAATTTAAAAATGAACACCTAAATCATCCTCTGCTTAAATGTTCCTTAATTTAAAAATGAACACCTAAATCATCCTCTGCTTAAATGTTCCTTAATTTAAAAATGAACACCTAAATCATCCTCTGCTTAAATGTTCCTTAATTTAAAAATGAACACCTAAATCATCCTCTGCTTAAATGTTCCTTAATTTAAAAATGAACACCTAAATCATCCTCTGCTTAAATGTTCCTTAATTTAAAAATGAACACCTAAATCATCCTCTGCTTAAATGTTCCTTAATTTAAAAATGAACACCTAAATCATCCTCTGCTTAAATGTTCCTTAATTTAAAATGAACACCTAAATCATCCTCTGCTTAAATGTTCCTTAATTTAAAAATGAACACCTAAATCATCCTCTGCTTAAATGTTCCTTAATTTAAAAATGAACACCTAAATCATCCTCTGCTTAAATGTTCCTTAATTTAAAAATGAACACCTAAATCATCCTCTGCTTAAATGTTCCTTAATTTAAAAATGAACACCTAAATCATCCTCTGCTTAAATGTTCCTTAATTTAAAACTGAACACCTAAATCATCCGTTTGTCAGATTTCAATAAGCAAGAAACACAAATGCAGACAAAGAATAAACATCCATCCGCTGTTAATATGGTGGAAAGACATTAGCTGACATAATTGAAGCATACACCTCAATGTGGTTTAGTTGTGAAATTGAATTATCCCCCTTTGAAGATTAGCTGTTTGGAGTATATAAAAACTAGATGGCTCTGGTTGCTAGTCAATTTACATAGGTTGAGCTGTATAGAAACTGTACTCTTTTTCATTGGTGGGAAGAGCTTTTCAGAGAGCTGAGTAACGTTGGAACAGAAAGTTGTTGAGCTAAAGAACCTTTGTTGAACTGAATTGTCAGTTGGAATAGAAAGTTGTTGAGCTAAAGAACCTTTGTTGAACTGTGAATTGTCAGTTGGAATAGAAAGTTGTTGAGCTAAAGAACCTTTGTTGAACTGTGAATTGTCAGTTGGAATAGAAAGTTGTTGAGCTAAAGAACCTTTGTTGAACTGTGAATTGTCAGTTGGTAGAGCATCAGACTTTTTTCTTCTTTTACGGATTGACTACCCCAAGAAGGTCGAATGTAACATTGGTCGAAACGTGGTAGAAATAAGCTCATCAAAGTTGATGAGTATAATGAAAATTAGAAAGAAAATCGATGTAAATATTTGAATTAAAATTTTATTTTTATGCAATTCGTTTTTCTCTTCAGACTCCCAAAAAAGATAATGAAATTGTTGTTCTTGGAGAAGCGCCGAATGAAGACTTCTTCAAACTTTTGTATTCTATCCTACGGGGTAAGTTTCTTAAAGAATCTCAGTTCAATTTATTATTTTAGAATTTTAATCGTTTGAAATCATTAACTCCCATGTACTGTGTGTGTGTGCGTGCGTGTGTATAGAAAGAGAGAGAGAGAGAGAAATTGAAAAAGGAAACATAGATTTGGAGCCGACAGCTGCTGCCACCTACCCATTTCAAATATTTTGTACTTGTGTTTTGTTTTCTTCAGACAATCATCCTGAGGAAGTCTTGAAATAAAGACGAAACGGTGATGAATACATAAATAATATTTTTTGGTTTTCCTTTTTCAATTTCCTTAATGTCGGAACACTTTTTTTCCTTACTTTATCATATATATATATATATATATATATATATATATATAAATATATTACAAGAAGAATACCCGTCCCAGGACAGGTAAACTAAATTTCCTAAACAGAGCAGTTTGCACCTCTTTTTAGGTTCCCTTGCTCAGAATAAAATTCACATATCATATGTATAACTTTATGTCTAGAATCCTTATTCTAATTTTGATTAAAATCCATTATATGATTTTGATTCTGGAAAATGTCTAAAATTTAAGGCTTAAGCTTTAAAGGTCTTAAGAAGAAATTGAAATTCAGGGAATCTTGTTTAATTGGTGTCTAACAACTGGATCAAATTTAATGCAAATCTTAAATATTCGAATTTTCCAATTGGTGGTTGTTTACATATTATGCCCACTAAAAGGTTGGAGGTTACATCGGCCGAAACGTTGTGAGAATAACACTCCGGATGAGAACAGTAGTCTGAATAATCCAAATTATACAAATTATGAATCCTCATCTCAAAAATTCCGAGACGTAAAATGTTTTAATGATTTATCTGTTATAATTTTATCAGTTAACGATTATTTGTGTGACATCCTGAAATATTATTGACATTGGACATTTCCCCTTTTGTATTACTTTTCTTTCATTTTTAATTAATTACTAAATGTCATACTACATTTAATAATGCCATCAAATTATAAAAGAAAAGAAAAGAAAGGAAAATTTCAGAGAATCACATTTTTTGAATTTAAAATGTTATTTAATGCATAATAATCTGCAGAAAAGGATTCCTTTTGCGTAGTGACACAGCTAAATGTCCAATTTTTATTTTTAACCCCTTTGAAAATAATAAATTGTTTTATTTTGTATCAGGTTAAGTATTTTAGCATTTATACTTATGCAATAACCGGTGATAAGAGTTAGGAGTGGATGGAGTAAGTTCAGGGAACTTCTGCCTTTTCTAAACAGCGAAGCATCACCATTGTCGATTAAGGAAAAAGGCATGTGTACGCAGTGTGGTGATGTATGGAAGTGAAACTTGACTAGTGAGGGTTGAGGACATGGGTTGCATGGAAAGAAATATGATAATGATACAATAGATGCGTAATGTGAGTCTTAAAGACAGTCTTAGATCTGATGACCTTGGTGGAAGATTAAATCTGGTTAGTATAGGAAAATGTATGCAGAACAGGAGACGTCATTGGTTTGGTCACATTGAAAGAATGGATTACATTTCTTAGGTTAGTAGATTTAGAACAGTTGCGGTAGCAGGGTCTGTTTGTAGGGTAACTTCAATGAAAACATAAGGGGAAGTAATAAGGAGGGATAAAGACCTGGCCAGAGATATTAAACTGAAATTGATGATGAGTTCAGCTTTCTTTCTTCATCCATCAGTTGGTTCAGTTCTCTCTTCATAATTCGTGAAACCATCTCACATTTGAGATGTCGCTGATATTTTGATGCAGAACTACAATGTCTGTGGATTGCATACCATGCAATTTGCTTTTATTCAATCTCCATGAGAATAGTCACATGATGTCGCATCTGGAGAGCAAGGAGGCCAAGACATATTCAAAGAACTGCATCCCATCCACCTTGTAGAAATTTGTCGTTCAGCCAGGATCTTACAGCAAACCAATACAGTAATTACCGATTATATCTCAGTCCATTTTCCCTGGGTAGAGTCAGCACGAGTAATAGAAAAATCTTATTCTGCATTTTTAATAAGAATGGATTTCCTAAATTATATTCTTTCGATTATTATGTAATCTCTAACCTTCTTCAGGTGCATCTTTTCAAACTTGGGAATCTTTATTCTGTATAGGTTCTATGGAGTTCAGCTATTAGTTTCCCCCGGCTTTGACTATAATCTCCCCCCCCCCCCTCCAACGGATTTGACTATACCCCACCCCCCCCGGATTTGACTGTTTCCCCCCTCCCCAGGGTTGACTATAAGTTCCTCCCCCTGAATTTGATTATAAGCGCCCCCCCTCCCCCCGGAGTTGACTGTAAGTCCTCCACCCTCCCCCCAAATTTGACTATAAGTTCCCCCCTCCCCCCGGATTTGACTATAAGTTCCCCTTCCCCCCCGGATTTGACTATAAGTTCCCCCCCCCCGGGGTTGTTGACTAAGTTTTCCCCACGGGTTTGACTATAAGTTTCAGCTATTTTGACTATTTGTTTTCCCCGTGTTTTCAAAAATGCAGCTGAAGAATGATCGGAGTTTACATTGGCTGAAACGGTGTGAATATAATGAACAAGAGGAAAAATTAAAGTCTGAAACGAAATTCTTAAATTATATTTCCCCCTTCTTTGTTTCAGCTTATATTGATGATATGGATAAACTGTGTTTCAGCATGGCCATTGCTTTCCCAAGTTTGGTAAGTGGGAATTTAATTTTTAACATTTCTTTTTAAAAATCCTAAAGATAAAAAAATATACAAAGCAAAAAAGTATGTCTTTCACAAAATAAATCTGCATTGAAGAAATGTAGATTAAAGAGACATGAAAGGTGCCCAGCTGAGCTCCAATCTCTGGTTCTTCCTTGTAAGATATTCAGGTACTCTTCTAGCGAAATGCACCATGTTTTTCTGACTTCGCGTTGTCAACATTTAGGCAGGTCTCGGAAGCGCTTGAAAGTTAACAAAACTTTTAACCAATCAGGTTGCAGCAGGCATTAGCCATTCAGGCTACAGCAGGCAGTCGAGAACTTCTGGAAGAAATTAATCACGTTCAATAACAAAAATAAATTTCATAGCAGAAAACTACCGTGTTGACCGTCTTTCATTCCACTTCCTCGACGAGCCCCTCCTCTTCTGCTTGTCTTTCGTCGATGTCATCTTCTGCACTCAGCGCAATAGAACAAGGACCCAAGAAAACTTTTGGACCAGCTGTAACCCTAACCCTAACCCTAAACCGTAACCGAGAAATTGTCATCATAGTAAAAAGATTGGAAAAAAACTGTAAATAGATATTTGGTGAAATATATGGGGAAAAAAAATTCAGACAATTGCTTAAAAATTGTTCTGCAAAAATTGTTAAAAAGTTAACAGGATGTTGGGAAGTCACTGGTTGTGTGTCCGCTTCTCGCAACATACAGAATTTTTTTTTTTAAAGTGGCGGCAAGAGTTAAAACAGATATTTACATTTTGTGCATAATGATTGCAATCATATGTTGTTGTTTCAGATGGAAGAAGACACAACAGGTCGCCTGCCTGTCTATGCTCGATTGATTTCACGAGGGACGGTTGGTGAGGTACGATCAGACATAAGTTCACTGGAATTATTTGCTGTAAGTATATGAATTCTAACTGTAAATTTTCATTTCATTTGTGTTTAGTTTTTTTTTTTAGTTTTTTTTATTTTCTGTTTTTTTCTTTTCTCTTTTTCTTTTTTTCCATTTTTTTGTTTTTTGTTTTTGTTTTCTCTTTCTTTTTTTTTTTTTTTTTAAATTTCCGTTTTTTTTGCTTTTCTTTTTTTTCATTGTTTTTCTTTTTTTTTCTTGTTTTTCTTTTTTTTATTTTCTGTTTTTCTTTTTTATTTTATTTTCTTTTTTTTTTTTCTTAAAAAAAAAAAAAAATTTTTTTTTTTTTTTTTTTTTTTTTACTTATGTTCACTCCAAAAAAGGCATATTGCCACCGAGACATAAGGGTTACTGTGAATTAGGGGTCAAATTTATAGGGGACATCTTAAGTAGGGAGTTCTTAAGCAAGATAGTTGTTCACATTACATTTAAATTTCTGCATGTTGGTACAGTCAGGGGAGCAGGAAGGGAATTCCAAAGACAAGCGTTCCAAGGAAAGTAGAATAGAAGGTTTCCAGCATCTCATACATATTTTGTAGATCTTATGTCATAACATAATGATTAAAAAAATTTTTTGTTTGTTTTCTTTTAAATAAAAAAAATATAACTCTGAAATATTAAGTTAATCAGATTATTTATTCATTTTTATTTTCTATTTATTTAGTTTTATATTTTTTTTAAAATAAACTGAATTGAAAGATGTTTTGGTATTCTAAACTACATGCTGGAAGGAGAAAAAAATACATAGTGGCTAGGCAAAATCAAATATCGATGTGTAAAATGCAATGCTATTTAGGTCTAAATTCTAAAATCCGACAAGATAATTTTATATATTAGAAGATACAAAAGAATTTAACTGCAGCCTGAAAAACGACCCAATTTAAAACTGCTCCTACCCTTAAATTTGTGATGTTCTTTTAAGTCCCTGGATGGTTTTAAACATTCTTGAGGATGTAAATTTGTGCTGTGTATGGTTAAAATAAATTATTACAAAACTACCATGGATTCTTGAATGCCCCCCCCCCCCCCCCCCCCGCCACATATTCTTATGATCGAAATTTTTTTTCCATTTAGCATTCCTGTATTACCATCAAAACGTTAGTATTTTAAAATGCTGTATATATATATAGTACAGATGAACGGTAAAGAGAGTAAGAGTTCTTTGAATGCCTAATTGGTATAACTATTTTTTAAACGGTTCATAATAAATTAATGTTTGGTGTCATTAATTTGGAATTGTATTGCCCTATTCTTACTATACATGTGCAATAGTTTTGTTGATATTAACAGTAATTAAAGGTTGGAAACAATTATTCTGAATCACAGTACATCCCCTCCGGTGTTCCGCAGGGTTCAGTATTGGGTCCTTTGTTGTTTTTGATATTCATAAATGACTTGCCTAATAATATAAATTCCGAAATAAAACTGTTTGCTGATGATGTTAAACTACTTGTGAGACCTTTATCAAAGGAGATAACACAGATGGATCGAAATAAATCATCATATTGGGAAGACATTTGGAAATTGGGATTTAACCTAGACAAATGTAAAGTACTACATGTAGGATCCAGGAATGTGGGAGTTGAATATGTACTAAACAACAGAGAAATCAAAAAAGTAGATGGAGAGTGTGATTTGGGAGTGGGGTTTGATAATACATTTAGGGCAAATAATCATATTTTGACCATTGTATCGAGGGCAAATAGAATGATCAAGTTGATGGTTAGGAATATTATTTTGAGGGAGACAAATGTTGTGTTAAGGATATATAAAGCTCTAATAAGACCTCATATAGTATACTGCACCCAGGTCTTGGCTCCAGCGACTAGACATGGAAATCGGAATGTAATATTGAAACTGGAAGGTGTACAAAGAAAAGTGACAAAACTAATAAGTAAAGTAAATGAGTGCAGTTACAGGGAGAGATTGGACGAATTGGGATTGACTACTTTGCTGGAGAGAAGAAAGGTGATATGATTGATACTTTCAAGATAATAAATGGCATTTCTAACTATGGTGGGCACTTTTTTAGTATTTCTCCTAGATCTGGAAGGTTATTGTGAAGGCAGTTTTCAAAAACTAGATCTGTTAACCAGTTAAGTTTTTTTTTGCTCACAGAGTAATATGTTTTTGGAATAAGTTGCCAGATCGGATTAAGAACAGTTTAAGATGAGGTTGGATAAATTCAGAGAAAGTGGTAGGAGGGAGAAATTGAGGGGGCACTTTTGGGAGTTATCAAATGAAATATTTGACAGAATTTGATCTGGATATCGATACTGTACTAAGAGTTTATCTTTTTTTTTAACAGTTGAATTGAAAAGATAGTTAAAGGGAAGATGCCCAAGCAGGCATAACAAACAAATAAATAAATTAATTAAAGTGATTTAATTAGAAAAACAACGAATAAATGAGTAAAAGACTTTCTTAACAGCGAGCGCTCACTACGTAGCATAAATGAGAAGAGAAAAGGGAGGGACATTGTGCCTGGCATGCTCTCTCTCTCTCTCTCTCTCTCTCTCTCTTTCGCCCTCTTTCACCCTCTAACGTAAGCATACCTATATTGTTTTTTTATATTCAATGATTATTTTAATCTTGTAAGCAAAAAATTTTTTTGTGTCTAAATGTTTTTTTTTTTCAACATTTTGGGGCCTGACTTGATTTTAAACAAGTGATTTTTTTTTCATGTGATTCTAAATTATAAGTTAAAAAAAGAACTCCCCCCCCTCACACCATCGCTCGGGCGAATTGATATCTTCTTTCTTTTGATTTCATTACAGTGTTATTTAAAATATAAATAAATTTGTATCAAAATTACCAAAATGTTAATGTTTGTCTATTTATACGAATAAATACGAAAGTTTTTGTCTTGTGTTTACAATAAACTTATGAATGAATTGTTTATTATTTAAAATTTTGGTTTCAAGTAGCGAACTTTGCAAAGTGATAGCGAGTTGGCAAAGGCGGCACGTATACAACAGAGATTAGGATTATTATTTCTCTTTTCAGGCGTCCAATGTCAATGTGGATCCATTTCAAGTTGCTGCCAAGATCCAACAGTCTGTCCAGAAAAGACTAAAATCATCAAATTAATGACATCATTGGTACGGGGCTGGAGCAGGGACTGGGGGGGGGGGTAGCATCGTCCTGCGTCTGAGCAACTGTGTGCATCACTTATGACTCTGCTGCATAGTTTGTGCGTTATTTGAATTGCATACAGGCAGGGATGTTTCTTGACTTCTACTACCACCACCACCACCACCACCACCTCCTACGTGTCCATACAATACCAACCCTAACCACTCTCTACCCACTATATTTCCCCCCCCCCCCCCCCCAAAGTTGTTGGTGCTCTGCTTGTCCCACACATACTACATGAGCTTTCATAGAATCAACTGCAGGTAAAAATGCTCATTAAGTCTATTTTCTTTGAAGATGGAAAACTCATCTGCATAAAGTTAGAAACAACTTGAACGATGTACATAAATTTTGGAAAAGAAAAACAAAATGGAGGAAAGAAATAATTTACCCCCTCTCCAGAAAAAAAAAAATATATATTTAGGCAAACATTATTAAATAACACTGTTTTTGCTTGATAAGATTTATTTTTTATTTTTTCAATTTTCCGAATGGTCCATTTAGTGTTTCGGTCAAATTGCTGTATGTAAGTTCCATGGGTTTCTTGTTCCATTTTCTTTCCTTTTTTGCGAGTACTTTAGATTGGATTCGTCAAATTATCTTCAGAAAATTGAAAAAATAAAAAAAAGTCTTATCAAACAAAAACGCTCTGTGTTATTTAATGTTTGCCTAAATGAAAATATGCTGCCTAAATATATATATATATATATATATATATATATATATATATACACACACACAGGCGTGACAGAAGTAAGTAGATGGAATTGTCAGGGGCCGTATTATCGGTCAAGCTGAATGTGGATTTAGTCAGCTACAAATCACTAGAGAAGAAAGGAATATCATCTTTTCCAGGAGAATATGACAGGAATCTTCATTAATAATGATAGTAAGGGTGCATAGTTACTTGCGTCATGTCTGTGCATATATATATATATATATATATATATATCTTCTTTTGTAAGATAATGGGAAAAATCCCAGCAGAGTGCTCGATTAATTGAGAGACTCAAAGTTAAGATCGTAAATATTTATTTCTTATGTCGTACAGAAAATCAGTACAACATCAATACCGTCGGTTTCAAGTTCGGGAGATGTCCACTTCAGCTTTGTTGTTATTTTTCTCCATAAATAACAACAAAGCTGAAGAGGTTTAAAAAGTCGGACACCTCCTGAACTTGAAACCGACAGTACTGATGTTGTCCTGATTTTCTGTACTAAATAAGAAATATATATATATATATATATATACTCCTCATCCCTTTGTGAATTAAACATTGTGGTAATTGAAATCCTCAGCTAACATTAGTGATAATGCTACGCTTTCTGTAAAAACGAATTGTGCACTCGTTGGTGCTAATCATGTTCATATAAACATTAAGACTTCACTTACTCGTGGCTTGTTTTCAATAGCCAAACGGTTAGAAGTGCCGACTGTCGAAAAAAGTTCCGATCCCAGCTTGAAGCCTGTCTAGTCACACTGGAGAGCTGTGAAACCATCTGCCGAGTGAATTATTGTCATATATTGAATTCAATAGAAGTAAACAAAGGAATTTATTTCCGACAATATGTTATGTATAACGCCTTATGTATAATGGCCTTCTTGGCCTTTTGGCCAAGATCAAAGTGTAGTATCTGTTCCGATTGATACTACACCCTATAGACTGGTATCGTCTTGGCCTTCGGGTTTTGATTCCGCTGGTCTGTGGGGTTGTCCTATGTAGTTCTAGGAGGTCCACCCTCTTTGGGGTGGAGTAAGTTTATCGCTTACTGCCTGAGGCACCCCTACCGGGGAATGCAGACGGGGCTGCCCAGGCATTTTTTGTAGGCCAGAGTGCTCACCTTCTCGGGCGCTGGCTTTTCAAATCCCACTTTCCCGACCTTGTGTCACATCTTACCGCTGTGGGAGGAAGATAAATAAGATGTTATGTATAACGCTCTTTATTAGTGGACGCTTGTGTTTGTGTAGGCAATACTGTTACAAAATAAAAAGTTTAATTTATTTATGGGGCTGTGAACATCGACAATTCACAAAGAGAAAACTGAGATCTGTCCAGCATTTGAATTTATGATTACAAAGCAGGATCACTGGGCACCCGAAAAAGATGTACTACTGTCACTTTCATCTCGATAAAAGAATGCCAGCATTCTCTATCCGTGTTTTTGCTTCGTGAAATAGTCTGCCAGAGGAGGTTGTGACGATGATGACCATATCCAGGTTTAAAGTGGCCTTGCATGTGGATGTAAATATCTTCTGTAACTTTGCATGGCTCGTTGCACTGCTATTTTTTGACAGATAAATTTGATTTGATTTGAGGCATAATCTTTATTACTCGACTGACTGTAAAACCGGATAACTTTAATCCGTTGCTTTCTTGACAATATATGTTTGCTTATTAATATTATTAAACCATGTCTCCTCAAATATGCGTCAATGGTGATGAAAAGGAAACCTTGTAATTAATTAACTCACCAAATCGACCTAGCAGCAAGTAGTTCATCCTCGACTAGTAATATCATGTGACCTTCCTCAGGATTTGCAAAAGTGGACTGCGATCATTAGACACTGTACTTGCTCGTAAAGAAGCCGGCTCAACCCAACCCGGATGATAGACATTACACGTACAAGTATATAAGTAAATAAAGGAACGTGTGCAAAGAAACATGGTTTAAGGAATATTACTTGTCTCCCCACGAGGGCTAGGTTGATATAAAGTCAGTTTTTAATCGAACAGGATCCAGATTGGGACATAGAGATTTGTGTTATCTGCACAAGTTCGGCTGTTTTTTCCCCCATTGGTTGAGTGGGTAAGATGATGCCCGCTAAAGGTGGTCCCTTTTTGTAGACACTGTTTTGAATCCTGTACAAATCTCATTTTTTGTCATTGTAAATTTTCCAGCAGCCCCGTAGAATAATTAACTGTTTCATTTAACAACAGTATTGCCTACGCGAACATGAATGTCCACCAAAAGGCAGCATTATACGTAACGTAAATATTATAATAATATTAAATCTGTACTTTCACAAAAATATTGAACTGTTTTCATGAAAATTAAATTTTTTTTAAATGGAAAAAAAAATACTAAGCCAACTTCTAAAGGAATAGAATGACAAAAAATATAAAGAAAAATGTTTTTTTTTTAGTTGACAAAAAGGAACAATGAATTTTGCATGAAGTGTCTCATTTATAATTTTCTTTAATCTAAAATTGTCTCATATAAAATGCTTATTACCAGTTAAAACTGAGTGTATCACTATAGGATGAGTCTGAATTATAAAATCAATTAGGATGGAAGGGAGGAAACCCGATTTGTGCTTTCGTTAGTTGCAATCTTATTCCCCTTTTGATTACAAAAAAAAAAACAACAGGGACAGGTTGTACAAAAATATTTTGTTTATTTCACATTCGATACAACGGAACAATATCCGGTCTTTTGCGTAAACTCTAACCACGTGTGTACCTCATAAAACTCTAATTTTGTTGTTTTGTTTGTATTTATATAACACTTGCTTACGTCAAACTATGGCAGATTTTTCGGCTCCAATTTCTGAAATTATACTTTTAATTCATGGTTTAACTTTATTTTTGGCTTACATTTTTCAATTTGTTTGTCTGCTTATTTTTTGGCTGCATTTTTCCCCAGATTCTGATTGTCCCATTGTCACCTAATTTTAGTCAGAATTCCTAATCTTATTTCGTTTCAAACATTTCATGAACCATATTTCTCATTGTCCACTGTCCACCTTATTCAAAGGAATGTTCTGATTTCCGATTTTTCTCAATTGTGTTTAAACTAATTCTTTTGGGGATTTTTTAGTATTTTTTCATCATGTGGCCTTGACTTGAGGCAACAACTTTGTCCGTCTTTCTAACCTCCCCTTTCCATCGTCTACATCATGTTATTGCATGAGGATGACCAAACATTTTGACTCTTCATTTTAATTAAATAAAAAAAGAGTAATACTTTTTGGTTCATTCTTCTTGTCAACTGAAAAGAAAATATTAAGTATTTTTTGTCATCCTATACTTATAGAATACAAGAAGCATATATAGATATCTTATATATATATATATATATATATATATATGGAAAATAAAAAAGGGAAAAAACAAATGTTTTTAATTTCTTTTTTCATTACATTTTGATTATTATTTCTATAATTATCATCATATATATATATATATATCCATAGACACCTTTTTTTTTGTATCACAGCTACTCAGTTTGGCTAGAAATGGTTTTTCAAGCTGAAATTCGATCGTTAGTCAGTAATCTTACTCGTTCACGTTCACCACGAAAGGGAAATTATATTTTTTATATTTGTTTATATTACCAATTGCCGAGATATATATATATATATATATATCTATATATATATATAATGTCATAATAGAGTATTATAGCATACCCCCTGTTTAGAAATAAATACATGATTATTTATCGTATGATCAAGATTTCTACTTTGGGTCAGAGTATCTGAACAGTCTGATTCACGATCAGTGATACATGCAGTCAATGCCCTCTGCTGCATCGGATCTAAATATAGTGATTGCATTTTGTGGAAAGTTACTTGCACATACGCTTGTATAATACATTGCATTCTATATACGTGCGTGGTGTATATTAATACATTGCATTTTATACATAGACGATACATATTATCTATCTACGTATATATATATATATATATTTAATAAGAGGTAGTTTTCTTGAAGCATTGTGTGTAATACTTAATAGAAGAGTATTAGAAGGCTACCACAATGCAAGAAATGGAAATATGATGTCGTTGAAAAGTAAGACAAAAACAAGTGTTTTTGTTCTTTTAATATTTTTATAGTAACTCTTACTTGATTAGGCAAGATATCTACACAGTGATCTAATGTGTGTGACCGTGTTCCATAATATATTTTGAGGAAAAACCTCTTTATCAAATGGTAGGTGTTTCAAATCTCTAAAATTTCTGTGGAATGGTAATATTGTTCTATGCTTATGCTGCAGTAAATATCAATGTCGCCCGCAGCAAATGAAATAAAACTAATTTTTTTTTTTCAAAATTTCTTATTTGATTTAAATAATGAAGCGGTTTGTTGTTATACTTGTTTACATTAAATTAACTATATATATATATATATATATATATATTGTGGAGGTGGGAAATAGCTAAGAGTGTTATTCAATTAATTTTTTTCTTAATATTATCTATTTATTTTACTAAATATTTATAAATAGTTAATTTAATTTAAACAAATGTAACAAAAACACTTCATTATTTAAATCAAATAAGAAACATATATGTATATATATATATAATGTATATATACACTAAAAGTTATATTTGTATATATTTTTATCACACGAAATACATGTTAAAAATATTCCTCAACTCTTTGGATGGAATTATATTTGAAAAAACAAAAACCTTCCATTTTAATTATTCTAATTATCAGTAATTTGCAATTAACTGACCAAGTGACTCTTCTCTTACTCGGTTTTACTCTATCACTATTATCCCCTCCTACTGTATGCCCTTGATACCTTCTCTCTGATTTTATATTCTTTCTATCCACTCTCTTGTGTGTCTCCCACTCTTTCTCTGTTCATTAACAAAGTTCATCCCCCTCCTCCTCCTCTTTTTATATCTCAGCATAACGGAAATCTATTACACTTTAGTAATAGTAGTAGTAGTACTACTACTACTAGAGTTTGACGTCATGTGATACTAATAATATTGAGACTCGATAGAAAAAGTGGGAACCTTTTACAATAATCAGCAGAGTAAAAACGCTCAAAAAACAAATAGTCAACAAATAAAAGTAACTGTAGGCAATAAAAGTTACTTTCAAACTTACCTGTGTCTTTTCCAACTATTAAAAAGATTTTTAACCCGTTTCAATTGCTATTTATTAGAAATTTAAGTATTCGCCACACGAACATCGCACAAAACAAGATGGCCGATTTACGTAATAATATAGAGGCCGGGCGGCCATTTTTTTTGTTGCCAAATTCGATGTAAAAAAAAAAACAAGATTTTTTTTTTTTAACATTTAATAAAACCCCATTTATACTACGTAAAAATACAAACAAATTACATAGGTAAGTAGAAAAATGTCTCTTCTAGACATAAGTCAACTTTACTTGTTGCAAATTTATGTTTTTAAACCCTTTCTCGTTCTTTTTTTGGACCCCGTTCGCGACTCTGCTGATCATTGTAAAAGATTCCCGAAAAAGTCGTGATTAATTCGCATTTTTACTCGGAACAATGAATAAATATACAAAATTATACTGAAAGCATAAATATTTTTTATTAGATTTATTAAGCTGTTAAATAATTTTTTTATACATTTTCTTTTATCAAGCTGTTAAATAATTTTTTATACATTTTCTTTTATTAAGCTGTTAAATAATTTTTTATACATTTTCTTTTATTAAGCTGTTAAATAATTTTTTATACATTTTCTTTTATTAAGCTGTTAAATAATTTTTTATACATTTTCTTTTATTAAGCTGTTAAATAATTTTTTATACATTTTCTTTTATCAAGCTGTTACATAATTTTTTATTAGATTTATTAAGCTGTTAAATAATTTTTTATTAGATTTATTAAGCTGTTAAATAATTTTTTATTAGATTTATTAAGCTGTTAAATAATTTTTTATTAGATTTATTAAGCTGTTAAATAATTTTTTATTAGATTTATTAAGCTGTTAAATAATTTTTGATTAGATTTATTAAGCTGTTAAATAATTTTTTATTTGATTTATTAAGCTGTTAAATAATTTTTTATTAGATTTATTAAGCTGTTAAATAATTTTATACATTTTCTTTTATTAAGCTGTTAAATAATTTTTTATACATTTTCTTTTATTATCGTCTGCTCATTCTTTTTCTATTGATGTCTACGTATTTGGAATTATTAATATTACTACTGCAACTGCATTTTGAGCGTTTTTATTTATGATTAGGGTTAATTGTATTTTGGTTGTTTTATTCAGGGATACCCTGCATACTCATTAGTAAATTTTAAATGTGATTTATTTTTATATTCTTGGAGTTTTTATTTGTAGTTAAGAAAGTGATTAATATAAACATACAATTCACTGAAGCCAATGTACACTATTTTCGTAAAAAAAAAACAGAACTTATTAAAATAATATAAAAAGTACCAAGACTAATCCAATCATAAAATAAATAATATTAATAAAATTAAACCTTTTCCAATATTTAAACTTTTCTTAACATTTATAAACATAGTTGGATTATGATTATTTTTAACGTTTTTATTAATTTATTTATTGTAACAATTTAACTTAAAATAATTGGGTTTTTTTCTTTTTCTTTTCACGGTAAAAATAATTGTCAGGTAAATATCCTTTAAATAAATAAAAACGAAAGCATTTTTAAATTGGAGTCTGAGTGACAACATTATCACAACAGGTGTTTACCATTAATTTCTTACTCGCAAAAACCATTGGTCTTCTCATAAAGTCGGTTCTCTCTATCGCTCCAAGCACTTTCTCACACCCGAGGCTATTCTCTTTCTATAAATCTACAATCAGACCATGTATGGAGTACTGTTGTCATATTTGGACTGGCGAATCTCTATCACAGTTAAGGGTTCTTGATAAGATGCAGAAACGTATCTGTAATTTGATTGACCCCCACCATTTCTTCTTCTCTACACCCTCTCTCTCACAGAGTGATGTTGCTAGTCTCAGTCTTTTCTATAAATACTATTATGGCATGTGTTCTTCAGAATAATGTGATCTATTCCCCACTTCTTTTGTTCCAGCTCGTTTGACTCGTTGGTCTAGGGGTCTCCATCAATTCGCTGTTTTAATACCTCATTGTAATACAGCTTCCTATTCCAGTAGCTTCTTTCCGAGAACCGCAGGCTTGTGGAACTCTTCCTGCTGACCGTTTTCTTCTCACCTATAACTTTAGTCTTTTCAAGACTAAGGCCAATAGGCATCTTTTTTTGTTCTTTTTTCTTTTCTTTTTAAAACATATTTCACCTCAAACAAGGCAGGCCGCCACTGTAACGTAAGGGGTTACCTGAGTAAGTTTTTTAATAAATTCAACTTTTCGAATTGCAGTAAAGCCTTCTATTAACTTTTGCTAGTATTGCTGATGTGAATATTGCTTTGTCATAGTCCCCACTTTTCGACCGTGCATTATTGTCAGTCTCCACAATCTTCTAGAGATGGAACCCTAACAATCTGCATTTTGTGATTTAAAATTGACCCTTATTTTTTTTGTTTTCTTTAAATGACGTTTGTCTGAAGTCTGTTTTGAAAACAACTCTTTATTTGAAAACTTCTTATTCAAAAAGCACTTTAGAAAAAAACTTACAAATCTGCATTTTGTTATTTAAAATTGACACTTATTTTATTTTTTTTAAATGACGTTTGTCTGAAGTCTGTTTTGAAAACAACTCTTTATTTGAAAACTTCTTATTCAAAAAGCACTTTAGAAAAACACTTACAAATCTGCATTTTGTTATTTAAAATTGACCCTTATTTTTTTTATTTTTTTAAATGACGTTTGTCTGAAGTCTGTTTTGAAAACAACTCTTTATTTAAAAACTTCTTATTCAAAAAACACATTAGAAAAACACCCAATTCCTTTTTCCTCTCATCTGATATAATATGCATTGTTTACATCGAGATCTCATTTCGCTTTTGTCCGTTTTTGTAAATCTGATGAGGAAATCTATATATGCATAATCATCCAGACATTTGTCTTGCCGAATCATTGCTTTTCAGTGTGGTTAAATGTGGCTATTGTGCTCGCCATGAAAATAAGGGGCATTATAATACTTATGTTTGTATACATATTTCTCTTCATAAAATAATTGAGCTCTCTGTGTACTCGGTAAAAAAGCATAAGCATTATATATATTTTCAAAAATGTTTTCATTTTTTTTTTTTTTTTTCATAATACTGTATTTATTATTTCAATTCTATTTTCATCTTAGATGAACAGTTTTGTCTTTTGCTTAACTTGTTTTTTTTTTCGTTTTTTTCCAAAAAGATATACAATATATTCATCAAAGTATGGGCTGAGTTTATCCAAAACGTAGTTTTTTTTTTCTTCTAATCACTGCCTAAATTTCTATGTACAAAAAAACCCAACCAAACACAAAAAAAAAAACCCACAAAAAAAACGGGGAATCTTATTCTTAATATACAAGGGAGATAACTATTATAAATTAATTTAATTTAATTTAATTTAACTGCTGGTTTAATTCTATAAGCCTTGAACTTGACCTCAAGATATTGACCTTTTGAGAGAGAGGTAGGAAACTAAAAAGAAACAAATATGGTTTATATGTGAAGGCAAAAACTCTTCATAAAGAAATGCCATTGTTATATCGTCTTGTCAATTTTTTTTTTACAATTTCCTTTTCTGTCTTTTTTGATAACTTAACCGTTTTAACACGGGACGTTTGAATATCAAGACTAAAAACAATTGAAGGTTTGTCACTCGAGATGCAGATATTGTAAGAAACCGAAACAAATCCTTGTTTATGTAAGGTCTTCACAACGATCTAAAATTTGGGAGGAATTCTTGTTCAGATAACACCGGAATAATACTAACAAAACTTCCTTAGCAGGAATTCTCCCGACTGTAATATTCTCTTTCTCGTCTGCTCACGTCCACCGTGTTTTACCATCTGCCTCACTCTCATAGTATCTCGTCCTTTAAAATGGGTCAATGTCCACGCATAAAAATCACCAGCACCTACAAAAAAACAAACTGAACTCGGAGCATGCACCTTTTTCTTATCATAAATGGCCGCCCGGCAAGCTAAATAATAGTCATTTTGAATTTGGTAAGTTATCATCTCTTACGACAGATATTCTCTTGTAGACAAATTTATTTTTTACTCAACTGGTAGTGGAGACTTCTGGAGTTGTTGGCATTCGTTATATTGTGCTTCTTTGTGAGATTGGCAGGATTGCATCCAATTTATAAAGACGAGTGTCTTTTACAGTTTGTCTCACGGGCAGTGGTGTCAGGTGATACCTTCACGATCATTGCATCTGGAAGGTAATAGCCGCAAAATCATTCTCATTAATTAAATATTAAAAAAAAAAAATAAACGAAAATACACCCAAATATTCACATAAATGTGGGTGAATTTGTTTTCATGCGACTGAAGTCGTTAAATAAAATTATTTTAGAATATTTTTGTTACTTATAAAAATACAAACGATTTTTTGTTTCCAATAATTTCATTTTTTATAGTTTTACACTAAAAATGATGCCAGGTTTCATTAAAATTTTTGTATTTGTGTTTTTTATTTCTGCTTTTGAAATTGATAAAATGTGAACGTTTTGAATAACTAAAAGCCGTTTTTTATTTAACGACACTCACTTATCCAATTTAAATGATACAAAAACTGCAATTTTGGTTGTTAAATGATGCAATTGCAGTATCTTTTATGTGGGCTGAAAATGTTTGACATGCCTTCTGTAAACAATACAAGCCTAAGCTCAGTTAAAACAAGCCCTGTGATTGGCTGTGCTGATGCTAGGCTATAAGTTTAAAATCGACCTCACTACTTTCAACTGCCATTCCTTTAAAGATTAAAAAAGAAAATGTTTGGTATAAAAAAAAATGACCAACAAGAAGTGTAACAAGGGATTTTACCTGAATTGCCTCTATTGCACGCTGAGGCATTGCATGATTAGAATAGCGAGGGACCTGTCGCACATTTCAAGGTGAGACCCTTTAAAAAGACAAATTTAGTTTAAACATGAAAAGGCAATTAAAATATTACTATCATTATTCAAACGGTTCATATATAATCGCCTTTGAGCATCGTAAGGACAATTTAAAGAGATGATAAGAGATAACAGGAAACATTATATAAACATGACAATTTCTAGATTCATCGTTAGGGAGTTTGTTTATGATATATCACTATGTTGATGTGTAGTAATGACCTTGGCAAAGCCCCCCCCCCATGCCGATCGGTAGCAATGACCTTGACCCCCCCATCACTCTGCCGATCAGTAGCAATGACCTTGACACAGCCCCCTCATCACTGCCGATCGGTAGCAATAACCTTAGCAGAGCCCTCCCACTCTACCGATCGGTAGCAATGACCTTGGCAGAGCCCCCCCCCTCTCATTTACTATTCCAATTATTAGCAGTAATCCTATGAGAAACCTCCCTCTTTCACCACGAATGTCAATCTCACACAAAAATCAATGTCCAATACGCATTAATTGTAAAATTGGTTATCATTACTATTGGCAACGAAAATTATTTTAAATGAAACAAAAACACTTTATTTTAGATCACAAATGAGTATGTAAACTATTTGCATGATTAAAAACATTAATATTTAAAAGTCATTGAGTGAAATAATCCACATTCAACCATTTTCATTCTGGTCAGGAACTAAGTCCATAACCGGAGCGGAAGCAAGTAGAGGGCCGAATTACAGTTTAAAATGCAGAAGCCAAGTATTCGCCTCTTGCTCCGGTACTTAGTTCCTGTCAAGAATTAAAATACCTGAATGCGGATTATTTTATTCAATGACTTCACAGTAAAGTAAAAAAAGTTAATATTTAAAAGTTTTAAACTTCTTTTAAATATTAACTTTTTTTCAACGCAAATAGGTCACAAATTAGGTAAAGCGAAATAAAATATTTTTTATACTAATGTCACAACTGTATTTCCTTAAAATAATTTATGTCCGTAATAGTAATGATTACGGTACCCGACCTTGGGTCACATCTTACTTGTGGGAATAAGATAAAAACTGGCCTTGTGCCTAACTCCTGGAGAGGAGTAAATCAATACGGTAAAATTATTTCGTCTGTTTTGTCTCCTGGTGCTAATCTGTCCACAACAATTGGTCACCATTGATACATTGCATATGCAGGGGAGATAACTCATGCGTATGTAAAGGGAGGCAACTCCGTAATATTCAAGTTGAACAAATATACCAGTAGTACAATTATCGCTAAAAAATAATAACAAAAATAAGTTATTTAAAAAAAAAAAATATTTTTTAACAACTTAGAAATTTGGTGCTTAATCGATCAGTGTATATAAAAAAATTAAATTCTTTTTTTCCTTCCATGACATAAAACAATATTTACCTGATTTTAAAGAAAACGATCTCAAGTTCTACTGGTATTTCTGAACGCGCACGCATACGCGCAAAACTGATTTTATAAAACCGTTTTTCATATGATGATCACATAAAGCGATTGGACACATTTGAAAATAGATTTTACCAACTTTTTTTTTCTTTTTAAATAATTCATTAAAAAAATTAAACCGGTTTCCAGAATGATTAACATTTAAACTCGGTTTTGAGAATTATCATTTTATTTCGAGCCCAAATACACAAAACACGTATTTCTAAGTGTGACAATTGGTTTCTCTTATGCATCCTTAGTCAGAAAAGACATTTTGATACACATTCTTGTTCTTTTGTTTTCTTTTTTTAAAATTATTTAGTACTTATATCGATCTTGACCCAGTTTTCGCAAGTTTATTGTCGGAAGCGTTCGGTTATCCTACGCAAACACCCGAGAGATGACGAGCCGATTTGTACCAGACGACAATTTTGATACGGTGCTGCGTCCTATGATTTAAAGTTATATTTTCAAGAAATTTTCTAAAAGAAACAAAAAAAACAAAAAAACAAACAAGCAAAACAGAGCGAAATTACTGTTATCAAATAAATATTTTTAACCCTAACAACAAAAAACAAAACAAGCAAAACATTAAAACCATAGGACGCAGCACCGTATCAAAATTATCGTCTGGTAAAATCGGCTCGTCATCTCTCGGGCGTTTGCGTAGAATAGCCGAACGCTTCCGACAAGAAACTCACGGAAACTGGGTCAAGATCGATATAAGTACCAATTAGTCGACCATATTTGCCACCACATAACCCCCTCCCCCTTTATAGCAAATAGATTTTTGTAAAATAAAAAAATCAAAGTACAAGATTTACTGTAAGATTGTCTTTTTATGTGTTGAAAATTTCCATCCATTTCCTTTAGATATTTACAGGTCTGGGGCTTCCTCGCCAGCCTTTGTCATTAGCTCACCTCAAGATGGATTCTGATTGGTCAATACTACTGCTATGCAGATAATACACTGGTGCCACCTCTGTATTCAAGGAGACTTAAAGGGGAGATAATTTGGTTATATGCAGTAAGAATTAAAGATATTTAAAAAATAAAATTAAAAAATAAGATATATTTCTAAATAGCTATTTTTATGACAATTTGTCAAAATTAGTTAACAAGTATTTACATATAAAGGTAATTTAAAGATTTATTGTGGAAATTCGTGCCACAAAACTGGGTTTGCAATCGATTTTGTCTCCGGTTATCTTAAGGTGTCTGCCTTCGAACATGTCAATTGACTGTTTCCGAAAAATGGATTTTGCTTATAATTAAAGTTCTACTCGATCATTTTTCCTACTTTTTAGTGACGACTTATTTAAATCTGCTGCGTAAGTATATAATACTGTTTTTTTTTTTTTTGTGGTATTGATAATTTAATACGCACGCTTCTCTGTACAAGCACCTAAATTTTACTATTTCAATGAAAAAAATTTTTTTGGTTCAAAACGATATGCATTACTAAAGAAATACATTTAAGTGCAATATAAGTATTTTAATATTAGAAATTTATTTCCCACAGTACGTTATGTATTAAGCTGTTTTTTTTTTTCTTTTACTCCGTTGATGCTATTTGCATGGATAATATTACTAAACAAGCAATTACTTAGTCTTTGGGGCCGGAAATATGCAAAGAATACCACAAAGTGAAAAATGAGATTCGCACAGCATATCCCTTTTAAATAGGATTTAAAAATGTTTTATTTTATGCTATCCTGTACAGGTCTTATTTTTCATATTGTTGTATTCTTTGCTTATTTCCAGCCCTGCAGATTAAATAATCGCTTGTTTAGTAATATTATCCACGCAGACAATAGCATCAATAATAATAAAAAAAGCGACGTAATTCAACCACAAATATAAGTATATAAATAAAATAAAATCCAAAAGATATTTCTACATCTATTTTATATCATTTATATGTGGATCTTTAGCAAAAGTTGCATTTGAATATTTTTAATTCATTAAAAATTCATTAAAATTCATATTTGTAATTAATTAAAAATTTATTAAAATTTAATTTTTATTCCATCCGAATGTAATTTTATATGCAGCAAATGAATCGGGCAAATTTACTTTATTTCGGCTGAAAATAGGAGAGTAGAAAGTGACTAACTTGAGTTTACTTTCGACAGCCTCGTAACTCTCACTTCCCTTATTTTGTCCTTTAGTCCTCACATTCCATGAGCGATGTTTCTGACAAAGGGGGAAGAATTGCTGTTTTCTGGGTCGGAATCCATCCATCTAACAGTTAGTGTTGGCTAGTTTTTGACCTAGAAGTTTTTTTTTTTTTAATTTTTTTTTCAGCTCCTTACATCAAATGGCTTCATGCGTTGTCTGGAGCGATTTCCATAAAAAAATAAAATTGAGACAATGTTATAATATATATTACTAGGTGTACCTATTCAACATTTTTTTGTTGTTGTTTTTTTTTTTTTTTTTTTTTTTTTACTTCTATTTTTGTTTCATTTTTGATTTTATTTAAAATACGATTTTGAAAATTAAATCTTATTACGTTTGGTCATTAAATTACTAATTGAACCAATTGTTATAAACTTATAACTAATTTTGTAAAGTTTTAGGTACTTTGTTAGATTAAGACCCACACTAACTTTGACCGTGCCCCTAACTCTAACTCTAACTCTAACCCCCACCTTGACCCTAACGATGGGGTCAAAGTTAGCATTGGTCTTAATGTAAATAAGCAAGTTTTAATCTCTATTTCTCAAATGATTGGATGTAAATGACTTCGAAAACTTTAATCTTTTCATGCAGAAGGATTTGCTATAAATTTGAAAGCCAGTTTAAATGACTTTCTATTCGGCTTCCAAACTTGTCAAGTTTTGAAAGTTCACAAAGTAACTAATTTTTTTTTTTTTTTTACAACTATTAGCAAATGATAAAAATGGCCGACTTGTTTATGAATAAGCCAAAATGCATTCTGGTGGATTTAATTTCGTGCTTAAATCATTTTCTAATTATGATTTTTAAAAAATAATGTTTTTTGTTATAGTATTTTTTTATTTTCATAATCAATAATAGTAAATAAAAACAAATAATTCAGATAATTATCAAAGTTGACACAAAAAAATAAACACCTGAAGTTGTCTCATAAATTTATTTATATAGGGATTAAAATAATCCCAAATTAATTTTATCTTCTCAATATTGGCCCATGATGATGATGATGTAAAGATGCTGGGAATCGTCAAACTGCTCAAGTTGGTTCGTTTCAGTTTGTTCTCAATAGTTTCTAAAATGATGTCACAATTGATCTTTGAGAACAGGGAAGAGTCACAAGAACCCTTGCCAGCGGATTAAGGTGGTTGTTGTATGACAGAAATATGTGGATGAAAAAGAAAACTATTATCTTGCAAAGGAAACTTCTTGTTTTAATTTTTGTAATACATTCAATCAAAATCTTTTTAACTCGGCTGAACATGAATCTTGAGAGAAAAACACAAATTTAATGTTTACACATTTGTTCAAGGTTAACATGGCTAAACTCATTTTCAATTAGAGAAGCATACCTGAAAAATATAAAGTCTCATTACTTCTTTGACAGATCTCATATAAATGACTTTGAACATGTAACGAGAACTGGTTTGTCAACGTGATTGTATCATGTTTTTTGTTTATTTTTTTAACATGTAATTTCTTAAAAATAATTTTTTTGGTCAGAAGGCATCTAAACAATTTAAACGAATTTTTATTTGAAGCATTTTTATATTACATGTCTGTGTTATTAATTAATAATTTATAATTAATTAATGTGTATTCATAATAATTCTATATAAATAATTAATTTGACCATGTATAATTTTTTTTTTCAAATTTTCATTCAAAAAGCATATTCTTTCAAACATTTGTATGAAATAAAAAACGAAAAAAAAAAAAAACTGGAATTGTCATTAGAATGAAAATCTTAGCTAACATCTCTTCATTTATCTGAAACAATAAACAAAATGAAGGCAGCCAAAATGTTTGTTCTTTTTATTCAATATAAACAGGTGGAAAAAAAAAGCAGTTGGCCAAATTTTAGACCAGCTCTGTTGGTGATCCTATTTTTGAATAGATTATCTACGATTCTCCAACCAATATCCATGTTGTAGAATTTGGTATATTCGGACTACTGTTCTCATTATGGGTGTTTTTATCACGTTTCGGCCGATGTAACCTCCGCCCTTCTTCAAGTGTACCGTGTCAAACTCAGGAAACTTTCTATCGAACTCGGGAATCTGGAAGGAATTTCGAATGGAACCTTTTATTAAATCCACGGGGGTAGCATGCTCTCGTTCCATCTGCCATGACTGGGAAGAAGTGCGGGCGATACGAAGAATTGCGAATTACTGAAGACTTCTTCCCAGTCATGGCAGATGGAACGAGAGCATGCTACCGCTGTGGATTTAATAAAGGGTTCCGTTCGAAATTTCGTCCAGATTCCCGAGTTTGACAAGGTACACCTGAAGAAGGTCGGAGGTTACATCGACCGAAACGTTGTGATAAAAACACCCAAGATGAGAACAGTAGTCCGAATATACCAAATTCTACGAATTATCAACCCTAATCTCTAATATTCCGAAACATAATATCCATGTCGTTTGCTTACAGGTACAATCCCAAAAGAGACCCCCCCCCCCCCTCTTCCCCAGGTTGGATCCATATATGTGTGTTTGTCAAAAACGGAATGATTTGGTAAACGAAATGGCACTGGAAAAGAAACCTTTCACATGCAAGATTTTTAGGAAGCAGTTATAGCCGGGGTGTTGTTATCTGCGTCATAAAGCTATGGTACATTCTTTCAAATATGAGTTTTCTCATGACTCATCATTTCTGCTGTTCGCAAAAGAATGACGACAAACACTGATGTATGAAAATATAACAAGATATCTTTATTGCCTTTAGTGGGGAAGGAGGATGCACAGGAATTGGCAGTTGTTGTTTCGAACCTGATCGCCAGTCGACTCTTGATTTCAATTTCTAGTTTGTTTATGTAATAATTCATGAGACTCACGCATCCATCTGTAAATGCCCATTCTGGGATTTTGCCTTTGCTGTCAATGTCACCATATACCGAGGGGCGTTTATTTAGCAACTGACTATTCCTGTCTCCAACTATTCTTTTTTTCTTTTTTTTTCTTTTTTTTCTTTCTATTTTTCCTTTTTTTTTTTTCTTTTTTCTTTTTTATGGAAATCACTCCCGACAAGGCATGAATCCACTTGATGTAAGGAGCTAACAAGAAGAAAATATGATTATCGCAAAGAAAGGAGAAGATGCCTATTGGCCTTATTCTTGAAAAACCCAAGCCTATAGGTATGAGGAAAACAGTCAGCAGGAAGAAAGTTTCACAAGCCTGCAGTTCTTGGAAAGAAGCTACCAGAATAGGAAACCGTATTACAATAAGGTACCAAAACAGTGAATTGATGTAGTCAAACGAGCTGGAACAAAAGAAGCGGGGAATAGATCACACAATTCTGAAGAACACATGCCATGATAGTATTTATAGAGAAGACTGAGACTAGCAACATCACGTCTGTGAGAGAGAGGGTGTAGAGAAGAAGAAATGGTGGGGCCAATCAAATTACAAATACGTTTCTGCACCTTATCAAGAACTCTCAAATGGGAACAGAGATTCACCAGCCCAAATATGACAACAGTACTACATACATAGTCTGATTGTAGATTTGTAGAGATAGAGAATAGCCTCAGGTGTGAGAAAGTATTTGAAGTGATAGAGAGAACCGACTTTACAAGAAGCAGAAAGAGCAATGGATCTAATGTATGAGCTCCAAGAAAGATTTGATGAGAGAGAAAGACCAAGAAGTTTCAGAGTCGATTTCTCCTCAAGAGCAGAACCATCCATGAGAATCTCAGGAATAAAAGGGATACGCCTACGATTGAAAGACACGAGCTGAGTCTTAGCAGGAATAAACAAAACAAGCCATTTCTTACTCCAATCCACAACTAAACCCAAGTCAACTTCTAGATCAGCTGCATATTTCAACTGATCCGAGGGAGATGGGCGAGAAGCAACACCAGAATAGAGAGTGGTATCATCAGCATAGATGTTAATTTTCTGAATAAGATTCTCTGGAAGATCGTTTATATAGAGAAGAAACAATGTTGGGACTAGAATAAAGCCCTGAGAACCACCAGCATTGCTAGAAAAAGAGAAGGAAGAGTACCGTCCAAAGTTACTCACAAGCTTCGATCAGAAAGAAAAGACCTAATAATGTCAAGAACCTCACCATCGATACCATCACCCTGAAGTTTGTGTAGGAGACCATAATGCGACACTCTGTTGACCGCCTTGGAAATGTCGAGCGCAATGGCCCTACCCTCTCGAATTATCCATAAACCGACAGATCCGCTCAGTTACAACAGTTAAAAGATCAGCAGTTGAACGAAAACCACGAAAGCCATACTAAAGAGGCTCGGACTTTCCAGAAAATGAACAAGCTTGCCATTGACCAACTTCTCAAAAATTTTGCTAATAACAGTGAAGAGACTAACAGGACGATACTTAGTTGGGTCAGACCGATCACCAGCATTTTTAAAGATAGGAATAACAGAGGACTCTTTCCAACAAGAAGGGAAACAGGACTTAGACAAACACAGATTGAATGATTTAGAGAGGATAGAAGAAAGTTCTGGAGCACAATACTTGAGAAAGACAACAAGAATTGAATCAGGACCGGAAGCCTTAAACTGGTCAAGATCAGAAAGAACCTGAGACACCATCTTTGGAGTTGTAATAACAGAATCAAGAGACTGATCAGTTTTCAAAAGAAAAATCAGGAAGAACAGCACCCGAATCATCAAGTAAAAAGACGAGCGAAGAGATCAGCCTTATCCTTAGAAAATGAAATAATCTGAAGACCATTAAACAGAGGAGGAATAGCAACTTGCTACTATTAATAACACTATTGTAGATACTCCAAAAAACACAAGAGCCAACCCTTTGAGATGAGATAGTCACGAATCCTTTGAGAATAGCTAGACTTAGCCTCAGAGATTGCTCTCTTGCAGGCTTTGCTAGCTCTTCTGTAGGATTGTCTAGAATTCTCAGAACCATCCTGACGATACTGATTAAAGTAATGGTTACGATGGGCAATGGCAGAAGCACAAATATGAAAACCATGGAGGGAAATGGGGTTTGCTTTGAAACTTATGATGAGGAATGAAGGTATCAATTCCAACAAGAAGCCAGTCAGTAACCCTCTTAGCAGCATTATTCAGAGACATACAAAAGATAGGACCCCATGGAACGTCACATAGGAAGCTGTGAAACATATCCCAATCAGTCTCTATGTAGTTAAAGGTCTTTTTTATGAAAGAGATGATCAATAAGACTTCACCGAAAACAAAACAACGACCCCAACATCAACTTTGTGGATAGGATGACCTTTGCAGGTGGTTTTGAATCACTCAACAATTATTTTATTTCGGATAATCAACCATGTTTTGTTTCTTCCGGCCAGGTGTGTGTCTGTGTCAAGTATGTTTTATTCCTGCTTGATGACATTTCCGGTACATCTGGCCCGGATATTAAAAACATCCAGACGTTTCTTATCTAAACGAAAACCACAACTCTTGCTTTTTGAAAGCCTCTTCATATATGGACATTTTGGGAAGTTTGTCTTGTCTGGGTTCTTCCAAAACGTCTATAAAAATGACAATGACATTCTGAGTTTTTCTTTATTAATTTTTTAAATCTTTAAAAATGTATTTTTTTTTTATAGGTATTCCTGCATCAGAAATGTGTTCAAGTTGTGTTATCAAGTGTTGTCCACCTTGCAATAATTAAAAAATGATTCTCCGCCAAATTGTATTATGTGTAATGCCTGTTTGGGTATCTTCCTTCTTAACCACCTCAACGCAATCTCATATAAAGATAGATTTTGTCCGTCAGTCCCTCAGTCAGTCTTTTTAAATGTATTAAATCCATTGCAGAATTTATCTAATTTCGAAATATCAGAAATCTTAATTATTTTTAGAAATAGAAAATATTGCATTAATAAATATTAATATTAATAAATTCCCAACAAATAAAGCGGATGTCATGACCGGAAATCAAAACTGAAACCGTCTACTAACAGACCTTTTTGGACTTATAAATAGAGCTTATAATATTACCGTAATATAATAATTATAGATTTAACGTGACGTCATAGATTTATGATTTACGTCATGTTTCAAAACATGAATTCAAACATAAGTGATAAAAAAAAATGAATGGGTAAACATTATCAATAGCGTGGGAAATTATTTTAATAGTCCAAAACAATTTATTTTGTTTTAACTGCACATTGTATGTTGTTCTTTCACAATTATATAATCCTCCGAGCCTAGCAAAAATAGAAGAAAAATCTTTGCACAGAACATCAATCAATCAATTTTATTGGCAAAAAATAGCAAAGTGCAACAAGCCATGTAAAAAAAATCTATATATCGTTTGAATGTTTGTCCAAAGGATATGTTAGGCATGGTCACAACCTCCTCTGGCATGGTGTTTCAGGGAGCAGAAACACAGAGAGAGAATGCTGTCTTTCTTTTGTTGAGACGAAAGCAACGATCGTGCATCTTCTGCAGGTGACCGTGGAGACCAAAACTAGGTGTTGGGATGAAAAACTCCTTAAGGTAGATTTACATTCCTGTTGATGATGCTCTATGCAAGAATCAGGTCTCCTCACATCTTTCGCTTCTCAAGTGAGGATAGATTTAGTCTTTGAAGCCGTTTTTTTGTAGGTAAGCGTGGAGAGAGAACCCCGTTATCATCCTGGTTGCCAAGATCTAGAATATATATATATATATTATATAAAACGGGCCTCCATGTACACTTTATGTGATATCTCCTTTATTTATTCACCGATTACCCTTATTTTACAGGACATGGCAGAATCAACGACCATGAGTACACCAAGACTTCAGTGGGAGCTGGGACAAAGAATACACTGTGTTAAATTTTACTACAAGACAGGCTCGTTTAAGAAAACCCAGGACAGTTTCATTCATCAGTTCGAATGTGAAAAGGCTCCATCCAAAAGCAGAATTCAGAACTGGGTGGACCACTTCGAGAAGTATGGGACCGTGGAAAACCTCAACGCTGCCAGTGAGAACCGTCCAAGCCACTCAGGACGTCCCAAGAAGCGGACAGCTGAGCTGGTCGAAAGTGTGAGAGTCTCTCCAGGAGAGTCCGAAACGCTCTGTGCATAAGCGAAGTCAGTCCCTCGGTATCTCCCGTGAGACTTGCAGGAGAGTGCTGGTGAACGATATCGGGGTTTAGCCATACAGAATACAGACGCTGCAGACCCTTACAGCCTCAGACAAGAAGCAGAGGAGCATTGTGGCAGTCAAGATGCTCGATAAGATCGAAGAGACACCAGGTTTCCTTAACCTCCTTTGGACCTTAGATGAAGCCCACTTCCATCTTGACGGAAAGGCGAACTCCAAGACAAATGTCTTCTGGGGGTCCTCCAGACCCAATGAAGTAGCCACCAAGCCCCTGCACTCTCCTAAGTGCACGGTGTGGGCTGCAATCTCGGTCAGAGGCATCATCGGACCAATCTTCATCGAAGAATCTGGCGCAGCAGTGACAGTCACCAAGGAGCGGTATTTGGAGGTCCTCAAAACCTTCAAGAGTGAGCTCCAGACCCTCTACCCGTCGCTCATGAGCAAGTTCTGGTTTCAGCAAGACGGAGCAAGTTCTCACACCTCAAACCTGTCCCGAGATTGGCTGAAAGAGAACTTCAGAGGCCGAGTGATCAGTCTCAAGACTAATTTTGAGTGGCCACCCCATAGCCCGGACCTAAGCCCCCCAGAATTTTTCCTTTGGGGCTATCTTAAGGACAGAGTGTACGCAGGGAAACCCAGAACCATCACGAAGGAAGCTATCAGGGAGGAGATGGACAACTTCGTTCTGCGCCTCAAGAAATGCACGGAGCTAAATGGCGGCCATCTAGAACACATGCTGTAGAACGGAGAAAAAAAGGCCAAAGACCCTAGTGTTTTGATGTGATGTTATGAATATAATAAACTAGTTATGACCAAAAATTAATTTCATTCGGACGAAACACTAAGAAACGGGGCCTAATTAGATTTGGGGCCTGTTTTTTTGGGTCACCCTGTGTATATATATATATATATATATATATAATACTTTGTTTCTTTATCAATGAGGGTGGAAGCCCGAAACAACGCTGTCTGTAAGTATAAAACACTATAATATTTAATTAAAATATTTATAGTAAATGCCCTTTTAAGATTTATAGTCTTAAAACTAGAGCCCTGTTTGAAATTACAAGATTGTTGTCACCCTGCGATAAAGCAAAGTTCCGCTCGAGCGTAGAACACTATTGACAACACGACAAATTCGACAAATTTCTTCTTAATGTAATTGTAGCAACCATCATGCAGGTCCACAGGAAAAACAAGTGAGGGTTGCGCCGTGTATTGTCCATTGGGGATGGAACATAGAGTGTTCCGGTTACAAAATGGAAACTTGTAACTTTTGTCATGCGGCAAGAGTTCACGTATGCAAATGAGCCTTGTTTTGCATGGGCTGATTCTCGTTGTGATAAAAAGAGTAGACACTTTGCTCTGGGGAGCAGTTGAGAAAGGTTGACGTGACTTCGTCGAGTGCTGAGAGAGAAAGAGAAAAGAAAAAGGAATTAAATTTTTGACTTGACGTTTGGATGTGAACGCTGTGTCGTTCACATGCGTGTTGTTGGTGAAAAGAACAGAAAGAATAATTCGGCGTTCCGTTTGAACTCAGTGGTAGGGCATTCTTTCAACTCTGAGTAGTGAACCAAATACATTTCATTTCAGTTTATTAACTCTTCGTTACAGTAATTTAAAAAAAATATTTTTTCTGAATTCAATCTGAAACGTTTTCGTGCTATTGTTGTTTGGCAATGTTATTGTTCTGGCCCCAAAGAAATAAGACAACAAGGAGATAGTTAAAAAGAGTATGAATTTACAGAAAGTACTGAAGTAATGGGTTGCCAGAAACTGCTTTTGGCTTGATCACAGCTACTCTGTCTGTTTCCAACCATTATCACTAGTCATAGTGTTAGGAGGATTTTGTGTAATGATGCAATAGGGCGGATCACAATAACAGTTATTCAGTTTTCCGATGCATCAATACAGCATTTATTTTTAAAAGGGATAAATAAAGACCTGGCCAGAAATAGGCTAATTTGGAATTAAATTTTTAAAAGTCGTCTGACACATGACAGCATGTAAAATAGACGTTTAACCAAATATCATGATGATTATGATAAGATTAAAACAAACTTCTTTTCTATAAAAAAAATAAATGTATTTTTTGACGTACTTAAACATAAGTATCTCTCTTTCTCTTTCCTCATTTTGACCTTTCAGCTACAAGACGATCATCTGGTTGAATAATTCCATTATTTTTCTAAGGACGTGTTATTTGAATTACTTGAATACTTATATAAAGTAAACATGTCAGATGTCTTTTGTTGAAGCTAGCAGAATTAACTTTGGCCCTAGGAGGAAGACAACACACAAATTTCTTTCGTTTTTTTTGCATGGAGAACAACTGATGATACTCCGGGCTTTTGTAAACTCTGATCTCCTCATGCTTTCTCACTTTGTAAGACTCTGTCTCCCAGTCCTAATCTCGGTTTTATTGTTTTTACTTAAGTTTACATAAAACTCGATATTTAGCCCGCTATCATTTTAAAGGGAAATTTCTTGCGATTAAAATGAGTTTCATGATCTTGTGTCGGAAATGGGGAATGACGTGATATAAATCCACATATGTTTGTTTACTGCACAATACTTGAAAATGTTAATATGTATATAAAAGTGTGGATTTGGAAGTTTATCACTCGGACTCCAAACATTCATAAAAACAACCCCTGATAAAACCAACAATCTCTTTTCAAGCTTCAATAAGACAAAATAATCCGGCTCTGACTCTCGCTTTTCCCTTCTGTCCCCTTTTTCTTTCTTCCTTTTTATCAGCAGATTTTCAATCTCAGTTAATTCTGTTTAAACAATGAAAATAAAGAATTTGTTGGTTCACTATTTTTATTATTACGGTTGAATTTGCTTATTGCAGTGTAAATACAATGTCTAGTCGAAATACAGCAGGAAAAAAGAAAGGCAGTGCCAGTAGCACTAATGCTGCTGGTAATGTCTTGGGCTTCGTAGATCCCAGGATGCGTGGATCTTCAGGGCCTATGGATTCCATCAAGCCTTGCCAAAGACAGGAGTGGAGATAAAGACTTAGATTTCGAGACTAGACCCCACTAGGCCCCACCCTCATCAGAGGATTAATTGTGGCCTGATTCAACAAATAAACCGGTTGATGATGATGATGATGATGATGAATAACCAGCCGTTTTGTTACTAGTAGGTCGTGAGTTCAATCCTCACTAGCAACCTATTAAATTGAAATTTCTTTACTTTTCCAACTTCAAGCCAGACAAAAGCGGGTCCTTTTATGGTGGGGACGAAGCAAGTCGTGGCCACTTCCACCGCTTGATTCTGGCACAGGACCATCACTTCCACCACAATATATTTGCTCTATGTTTAGCTACATAAATATGTACACATTTCTACAAAAATATAGTTGTGCCATTGCGAGTTAAATGTGTACAATGACTTTGCTATGTTCGTTTATTGCACACGTCTGAAAAATGTTAATCTGTACATTTGCTCTACGTTTTGCTACATAAATATGTACGCATTTCGACTAAAATATAGTTCTTATTTTCATTGAAAAAAGGCGGCTCCACTCGAAATATTTGATTTATTATAAAAAAAAAAAAAAATCCTTGTATCTTATTTGTTTCTTAAACAAAAATTGTATTTCATTTTAAAATATAGTTGTTCTACACAATAAAATACAATACAAGTTCCTTGAACAACAACAACAAAAAGATGCATTTTTCATCGATCTACCAAAAGTGACTTCTTTGTCCCGCACAGAATTTACTTCCCATAGCAAAAAAAAAAAAAAAAAATTGCCTAATATCCCGGAATTGGTATCATTTTACTTTTCGATTTTCATGCGAAACTGATCCCCCATCTTTAATTCTAAAATAATAATTTTTTTTTTTCTACAAAGATTTTTAAGTTGCTCACACATAATCACCTAAAAAAAAGTATAAACTCATTTGTTTGTCGGCGGGGGGGGGGGGGGGGGAGGGGTAGTGATTTCTAGCAAAGGGTGTTAATCTACAATAACACCAAAAAATAATAAATAATATCCTTGAGTGGCCTTTGGCCTTAATAAGCAGTGACTCATTTTCTATAATAAGGTCCTTTTTGTGTTACATAAATGATTTAAATATTGGCTAAATTCTATTTCAGTCAGACAAAATATTTAGAATAAAATGGATCTCGTATATAATTTATGTGTGTGATGAAACTTGCTATATTATTATATAGCAAGTTTCATTGTACACTTAAATGCCGAAATGAAAACACCTACTTCAGTTAGAAGTTAATATTTTGAACTTTTGAATATATTTAACTTTTTAGTCTTTGAGGGTTGGAATAGAAACACTGAAAATGTTTTGTACGATAAGCGTTATTTATTTCGGCGTTTCACGTGTACGATTAAACTTGCTGGGATTTACTGTGTTTAATGTGTTTTTACAAACGGTAGGTCACTGATATGGGATGCGATTTGTGTCGACACTTTTGTGCCCTCGTTAATGATAGAATTGGCAATAAACCCTGGACATGCAGCAGCGGCAGCAGAGAGCCGCAAGCGGTCCAAATATGCCACTCTTCTCGACAGATTTGTATTTCAACCGATCGCAGTGGAGACGAGGTGAGTGATTGGCTCTGCCACACGCAACTTCCTCGGCAGCCTTGGTCTATTAATGACGCACAACATCGGAGACAATCGCGAATTGTATTGGCTTTACGAGCGCCTCTCTATCGCCATTATTCATGGAAACGCCTTGAGTCTGCTCTCGGCTTGCCAAGCCAGCCCGACATTCGAAGAAAACTATGGACTGTGATTCAATTATATATAAGGAATCAGGATTTCTCGATATTGAACTAAACAATGTCCAAGTGACGAATAAGGGATTTATTAATTATTTATTGAATAATTAATCTTATAGTTTACTTTTTCACTGAATGGATCAATGTAATATATTTGTTTCTTAATTTTTATTTGTGATTGAATAAATAAAAAACTATTAAAATTTTTTGAAAAAATATATAAATTAAAATCACTTGTTTTTGTCTTACTTCTCAACGCCGACATATTTCCATTTCTTGTATTGTGATAACCTTCTCATACTCCTCTATATACATATTACACGGAATGCTTCAAGCAAACTACTTCTCTTTATTATTTTTTCATTTATCAATTAATGTTTAATATATTTGTTTCTTATTTTTTATTTGTGAATGTGTTTTTTATTTTGCTAAAACATGGTTTGAGTAAACATAAGTTGTTTGAGATTATATACGAGACCCATGTAATTCTAGATATTTTGTCTGACTGAAATTAGCCAGTATTTAAATCATTTATGTAACACAAAAAAACTTATTATTGAAAATAAGTCACTGCTTATCAAGGCCAAAGGCCACTCGAGGATAGGGGTTAATGAGTTTGTTAATTGAAGATGAACAACACATTGAGAGGATTAAAAACATCACCAACAAAAATATTATAGAATCACTCACGGCTAACCCCCCCGCACTTATTTTAGAATTTATTTTTTGTTTTTTCCCTTTTTCATTTCACGAATTATAGATCACTCTTGTGGTTAAATGTTTGAGCACGGAATTTCTTGATTCTAGTGCTCTATAAAAAGAGGGTGATCATAACTAGGGACCAACCTCGAGACGTACGTTCAAGCTTCTTCCGAGACAGATGTTCTATCCCCACCAGCTTCATGTTTGGGATTGCTTCTCCTTCTACAACATGTCAATGACTACTGCTATCATTACTATTGTCATAGCAACTCAGTAGCTATTAACTGATCCATGCATCATCACTATCACCATCATCATCATCATCATCATCATCATCTGCAGTTTGTTCTCCTGCCAGTCAAAGTTCTACAGCAGCTACGCCAAAAGCAACAGCTCCCAGTGAAAATACCAAAGGACCTTTCGGCCAGGATTCAGCATCACAGCAGCCATCAACCGATCCATGCATAAGCATCATCACAAAAAGGACTTTCTGACCAGGATAACAATCATCATCCTACGATAACGAATCCTGAACTCTTTTTCTAAAGGCCACCTACACACACGAGTTCTTTTATTCTTCTTTTCAATTGCCGTATTTTTGTCTGTCTCCTTTCTTAGTTTAAAGACTTATCATCAGCGACCAGCCCTGCAACAATCTCATCAATCTTTACAAAATACCCTCACCCCCAATGAATTTTGAAAAGTACTTAACTCGGTGATTCAAAAGAAAATGAAGAATGGACTCTGGTTCATGTTTCGAAGTTCTAGAGGACAAACTGTGCGTTTTAGATGTTGCTAACCCTAACTCTAACCCTATGTTTAGCAGATAGGGGTGTATGTGCCTATAGTTAATAGTTATGTTGCCTATAGTTAATAGTTATGTTGCCTATAGTTAACAGTTATGTTGCCTATAGTTAACAGTCATGTTGCCTATAGTTAATAATTATGTTGCCTATAGTTAAGTTATGTTGCCTATATTTAACAGTTATGTTGCCTATATTTAACAGTTATGTTGCCTATATTTAACAGTTATGTTGCCTATATTTAACAGTTATGTTGCCTATATTTAATAATTCTGTTGCCTATAGTTAATTATTCTGTTGCCTATAGTTAATAGTTATGTTGCCTATAGTTAATAGTTATGTTGCCTATATTTAATAGTTATGTTGAGCATGTGTTTATTAATACATCTCGTCAAGTAATATTAGCAGGAATCTGGATTGCGATCCTGGACCCCAAGATCGGGGAAGGGAGAGTAACTTCTTGACAGACTCTAAAAGAAACGTAAGAAATGTCAAATCATTTTGAAAGGTATCGCTAAATTCGATATTGTCGATAACTTCCGAAATGAATAACCCTGTGATGTCGTGTGAACTTGAACTGATAGTCGAGGCTTTTGAGTTACATGAATTAGAAAGGTTGATGTAGGGCTTTTAGATTGTCCAAGTTTTTATAATATAGTTTACATGGACCATTGATTTGTCTGGGGACGTGTAAACTTAGATAGCCTTAAAACTAGAACGGTTAACTACTGAAAGAGCTGACGAGGGAAGTAGTCGGGAATAAATGGTGGGGGTATCTTAAAAAACATATTAGATCTTTGGCTGTTGATTATAGTCGTCAACTCAACCTAAAATCTAGAGCATCTAAATCGACGCTAGACTATAGATTAGATTGGGATGTAAGAGCGGGTGATTGTGCTCCGATGAACTTGCTGCCCTGATGCCCACTAGACGAACCTGACAATCGCCAACGGAATAGGTCCCTCACTGTCAACCAAGCTCCAGCCCCTGTCCCATCACCGCAATGTAGCATCCTTGTGCTTGTTTTACAAATACTTCAATGGATTATGCTCCAATGAACTGGCTACTCTGGTGCCCCCTCGACGTAAATTCACTAGACCAACTCGACAATCAGCTAAATCCCATCCATTCACTGTGGAGGTCCCCAGATGCCAGAGAACCTTCTACTCCAATAGCTTCTTTCCTAGTATTGCCGGCCTCTGGAACTCCCTCCCTTTTCCCTGTTTCTTCGACTCTACTGACATGCAGAAATATGAAACTAATGTAAACAGACACCTCGCTGCACAGCTAACAACTTAGGATGACCCTCAAAACTTACTCCCTAATTCTCAGTAGCCCCTAATGTCTACAATGGCGTCCTGCCTTGTTTGGGGTGAACTATGATAAAAAAAGGTTAACAGTTACGATAGTTAAGGCTGAACTATCCTCTTTGACAAATAAGAAGGACTAGGGTTACGTCATTATCGGCTAGGATAAAAAGAACGCCTCAGGAGGCAACAAACATGATCGCTGAATTGCATATAGATGAATGTTGAAATGTTACAGATAGACACATCGCCAGTGTCACCTTGCCAAACGAACGGACACCTTGTGACTACAAATGAAGGCATTTTGGAGGCATATCATTCTCATTTTCGATGGTCCGGACTGTCTATAGCTCAGTTCGACACCTATTTGGTCGACTTTCGCGTCTTGAGGCAAATGAAAAGGCTGGTGCAATGGTATATAACAGAGGAGGATATCAAACGAGTTGGAACAAAGATAGCAGAGACTAGATCACATAATTCTGAAGAACACATGACATAATGGTATTTATAGAAAAGACTGAGACTAGCAACATAAAGTCTGAGGTTACAGAGAAGAAAGAGTATGCTCAATCAAATTATAGATACGTTTCTGCATCAATTAGTTAAGATCGACAAGACCAGCCTTTCCCACCTCTTCTTCGTCCTTGTGTCACATTTTGCAATTGTATTTTTACAAATAAATATTAACTGTTAGTCTCACGAAGTGTCAGAGAGGTCGGCTATTTGTTGTTGAGTTGTTCATTGCCCGGAACACCGGGAATAGTATCAGTTGTGTAAACGAATTTCAGTGGAAAGTACGTTGTCGTTAATTAATTTATTTTTAATTGTTCCTTCTTCATTTAAAATAGATTTGAAAAGTTGCAATGCTCTTTGGCGACATTTCTGAAAGTATTTATCAAAGCATCAGCCAGATACTATTTTTTGATACGATACTGTGCTTCCAGACCTGCTGAAGGACAGTGAGATTCCTGCGGATGCATGGACAGTTTTTATATAACTTATATGATATCCAATTCATGTCCACAGTGCTACTAACATCGAGAATAGACGACATCTCGTATTTCCCTTGTCGATTTTAACTAATTGATGCAGAAACGTATCTATAATTTGATTAGCCACACCATTTCTTCTTCTCTACACCCTCTCTCTCACAGACCTGATGTTGCTAGTCTCAGTCTTTTCTATAAATACTATTATGGCATGTGTTCTTCAGAATTATGTGATCTATTCCCTTCTACCTTTGTTCCAACTCGTTGATCTTCATCAATTTTCTGTTTTGATACCTCATTGTAATACAGCTTCCTATTCCAGTAGCTTCTTCCCAAAAACTGCAGGCTTGTGGAACTCTCTTCCTGCTGACTGTTTTCCTCCTACCTATAGCCTTGGTCTTTTAAAGACTAAAACCAATAGGCATCTTCTCCTGTCTTTGCGAGAATCATCTTTCATTCTTGAACTCAGTTTTAGCTCGCCATTATTGAATATGATCTTTAGATCCTGGGTTCTAAATAGATCTTTCATAGGACGAAGTTGGATAATATTCAATTTATCAGAATATGCAATGCCAAAGGGAGGTAATTGGCGAAACTTTCTTGGAGTTATTTTTTATCTCCCTTATATTCTCCTTTCAAGAGAGCTAAGTACAACAATTTTCTCGGCGGGATTTATCTCCCATAGAACTTTTTCCAAATTCAAGGGAGGAAATTAACAAAATTTCTTCGGCTTGATTTGTCTCCCTTAGATTTTCCCCGACAAAATCACATCTCACGTGGTTTATAGTAGTCACGTGACTTGTGTTTTTCAAAATGGCTCTTATGTTTTCCAGTACGACGAGGTACGTCTAACAATTATTTTTATGAATAATTTAAACTTTTAATAAAATTAAAATATATATAAATAATAATCAAGAAAAGTACTCCATAAATGTGAGCATTCGCTGTTTATTTTTCTCGATTTTTATTAACCATGACTCCTTATGTTTTTATATGGACGTGAAGTGGGTGCTCGTTTTCGATTAAGAAATGTTTCCAAACATAAAAGGGGGCGTTCTCTTGTCAATCTTTAATTTAAGTTAAATTTATTTATTTATTAAAAATAAAAAAAAGGTTAATTCGTCGTTTCGCAGCCAAAATGGCGGACAATGAATCGGCTGAAATTTTCCCCACCTCACAAATGAGTAAGTACACCCAAATAAATTGTTTGGTACTAATTTCAAATTTACCGTAAATAATGTTGGTACTGATATCGATCCTGAACCAGCTTTCGTGACGTTCGACTCGGAAGCGTTCGGCTGTCCTACGCAAACGCCCGAGTGTTGACGATCCGATTTGTACCAGACGACAATTTTGATACGATGTTGCGCCCTATGATAATAATGTTTTGCTTTTGTTGTTGTTAGGGTTAGGGTTAAAAATATTTATTTGATAACATTAATTTCGCTCTGTTTTGCTTGTTTTTATTTGTTTTGTTGTTTAAAAGATTTCTTGCAACTATAACTAAAAATGATAGGACGCAGCAACGTATAAAAATAAAATATTTATTTGATAACAGTAACTTCGCTATGTTTTGCTTTTGTTGTTTCTTTTAGAAAATTTCTTGAAAATATAACTTACAATCACAGGACGCAGCACCGTATCAAAATTGTCGTCTGGTACAAATCGGCTCGTCAACACTCGGGCGTTTGCGTAGGACAGCCGAATTCTTCCGAGTCGAACCTCACGAAAACTGGTTCAGGATCGATATCAGTACCCTAATTTCAAATTTACCGTAAATAATACAGTTGGGGGCATTTATAGCGACACCTAACGGAACGAAAAAGGGGTGACCCCCCCCCAAAACAAACAAAAACAAACAAACAAATAGTTAACAAATAAATGTTACCAAAGGCAAGATAAGTTACTCTTCTACCTACCTGGATAAGTTTATTTGTGTTTTATTTTAAAGCGTTGTTTTTAGTTCGATTTAAAACGAGTGTCGAGACGTCACGTGATCAAATGGGGCGATTTTGTGTTTTCAATTTTAGCATGACGTCTCGACATTAGTTTTAAATCGAGCTAGACACGCTTTAAAGTAAGTTAAAACAAATAAACTTATCCAGGTTAGTAGAAGAGTAACTTATCTTGCCTTAGGTAACATTTATTTGTTGCCTATTTGTTTTATTTTTACCCCTTTTTCGTTCTGTTTGCTGTCGTTATAAATGCCCCAGTTTGGAAATTAGTACAAAACAATTTATTTGGATTTACTTACTCATTTGTGAAAGAAGAAAAATGCAGCCGATTCATTGTCCGCCATTTTGGCTGTGAAACGATGAATTAAAAAAAAAAATACATTCCCATCAAAATATGTGATTATTTTTTGGAAAGTTTTAACGAACATTTGAATTGTTCTTATAGGGGAACCCGGGTCATTCGGTACCACCTTTTCACCGAGCTTGCTGCTTATTGCCGTACAAATGCCATAGTAATCCTATATCACGTGCGAAAAGGGAATTTGGACACCCTAAATTAATCCTTTTTAAATTTATTTCAAAATTTGGTACTCAATCAGATTTAGATCCAAGCTAACATTGACTCTAACCTTAACCCTAACGACGGGGTCAAAGTTAGCTCGGGTCCTAATCTGAATAAGCACCCTAAATTTATTTCGAATCTTATAGATTTAAGCATTGCTGGTGCCTAATACTTCTGTTTACCCCAAATACAATCAACTTGGTCACGTGTGAAAAGGGAATTTGGTCATCCCTAAATTGATACTTTTTAAATTTGTTTCAAAATTTATTTCGATGTTTTTGGTGTTTGTACAGAGAAGCGTCTAAATAACTTGTAAGCGTTTTTGGCACATGTTCGTCTTTTCTCACAGTCCGTTTTTCACAACTTTTTAATGACCAGTTTTTTTTTCTTTTTTCGGTGTACACTTATCTATCAGGCTGCTAGAGAATTCCGGGGTTTTTGGAAAAAAAATTCAAATATTTTACATTTTAGGAGCGGGGATCAGTTTCCAATGTTAATTCAACGTAGACTGATCCCCCACTTTTTGACCATCTCAATTTTTGTAAAAGTCTTTTTCGGTGTACAATTACCTATCATGTCAGAGAATTCCGGAGTTTTTGGAAAGAAATTTCAGAAAATTTAGATTTTAAGACGGGGGATCAGTTTTCAATGTAAATTCAACGTAGACTGATCCCCCTCTTTTTGACCATCTCAAATTTAAAAAATTATTCTTCTGCTTACAATTACCTATCATGTCGCGAGAGAATTCCGGAGTTTTGGGAAAAAAATTAACAAAATTTACATTTTAAGACGGGGGATCAGTCTTCTTCGTCTTTTCCCACAGTCCGTTTTTCACAACTTTTTAGGTCTTAAAATCTCAATTTTTTTAAATTTCTTTCCAAAAACCCGGAAATTCTCTCGCGACATGATAGGTAATTGTAAGCAGAAGAATAATTTTTAAAATTTGAGATGGTCAAAAAGAGGGGGATCAGTCTACGTTGAATTTACATTGAAAACTGATCCCCCGTCTTAAAATCTAAATTTTCTGAAATTTCTTTCCAAAAACTCCGGAATTCTCTACTGACATGATAGGTAATTGTACACCGAAAAAGACTTTTACAAAAATTGAGATGGTCAAAAAGTGGGGGATCAGTCTACGTTGAATTAACATTGGAAACTGATCCCCGCTCCTAAAATGTAAAATATTTGAATTTTTTTTCGAAAACCCCGGAATTCTCTAGCAGCCTGATAGATAAGTGTACACCGAAAAAAGAAAAAAAAACTGGTCATTAAAAAGTTGTGAAAAACGGACTGTGAGAAAAGACGAACATGTGCCGCGTTTTTATTTACATGTCACAAACTTTATAAACTTTTTAACAATTAAAAAAAAAAGTTTTTAACTCAAAGCAAGAAGGAAAATGCGACGCTAATTTTTTTAATAGTCTCCATTTTTAAATGTCACAAAGAGGCCATAAACGAACATTTTTTATATTAATTGGTCTAAAGTTTGTGACATGTAAATAAAAATGCTTAAAAGTTATCCTTTATGAAACTTTATTAAAAATTAGGTAAAAACGTATTGTAGTATCCATATGGAAAAAGGGTTGAAGAAAGTGTCTACGGATGCCTGAAAGTGATACAACAATTTTTTTTGATTCATATTAATTTCAGACTTTTCTTTCATCATATTCTAATAATTAACATAATACAGACTATTTGAAAGATAAGTTATTTGATTGTTTTCAAAACTTTAAAATAAATTTCATTGAAGAAAATAAACAAAATAGAATAATCTTCTTTTTTTTTTCAAGAAATAATGTTTCTGAGCACCGGAATGTGTTTTTTAAAAATATTTAGTGAAAATAATGTTTTTTGGGAGGGTTAGGGTTTAGGGGTTAGGGTTTAGGGAAATGCCCTAACCTTAAGAAAAAAGTTTGATTCCGGAAGTTACTGAATTTCCAAGAAAAAAGGTTTTGACTATTATTACAAAAAAAAATGTTTTGAAAACAATAAAATAAAAACAAATAAATTATTTTTCAAATAGTCTGTATTATGTTAATTATTTGAAAGAAAAGTCTGAAATTAATATGAAAAAATGAAAAGTCTGAAATTAATATGAATCAAAAAAATTGTTGTATCACTTTCAGGCATCCATAGACACTTTCTTCAACCCTTTTTCCATATGGATACTACAATACGTTTTTACCAAAAATTACATTAACATTGTGAAATTTACAAAAGCAATCGCATTTTCTTTCATACAACGATAAAAAAGTTATCTCGGATTCGGATTAGAAAGGCGTGTAAGAAAAATAGAGTTATCTCCCTCAGCTTGGTTACTTTCTAGCCAAAAGCGCCCCCAAAAGTTAGTTTGTGTATTTTCTGTTTATATTTTTTGGAAAGAAGAAATGTAATGAAAGAAAATGTGTTTAGCTTAGATTGATAAAACTGTTTCCTGGAATTTAGTGTGTATATTTTTTACTATCTTACTCGGCGCAATTTACCCCTCAAAAAAGTTCAAATTCTACTTTTGTTTGTGCAAATACATTTAAACAGCCTAAAAAAATATCCACAAAGAAGGAATTAAATTAAAAAAAATATATATTTAAGATTTTAGAGTGGGGGATCACTTTCCTTTATAAATTTAACGTAAAATGAGCACCCATTTCCTGGCCACTAAGCGTAAAACGAGACATGTAACCGACTTGAGTTTTCAATTTGGGGGGGGGGGGGATTTAAAAAAAAATAACGTAAAAATTTAGCCAATTTAGTTTTTGTGGGGGGGTGAGAGGATTAGGGTAAGGGGTTAGGGTTTATTAAATAAGTAACCCCACAAATAATAAATTGGCTAAATTTCTACGTATTTTTATTAAGTAAAAAAATCCCTCCGCACAAAAAACTAAATCTCTACGTTTTTATGAATTTATAAAAGAAAGTGATACCCCATTCTAAAATCTGAAATATTTATTTATTTTTTTAATTCCTTCTTTGCAGATAATTTTTTAGGCTGTTTAAATGTATTCGCAAAAAAAAAAGTAGAATTTTAACTTTTTTAGGGTGTAAACTGCGCCGGGCGGGTAAGGTAGTAAAAATTGACCAAATTTAGTTTGTGTATTTTTTTTCCAATTTAACCTAACCCTAACCTGAAAGTTTACAAAAACACAACAACAAATAAAGCAGCCGGACAGAAAGAAAAATACGCAAAACAAACGTTTGCTGTAAAGAAATTGTTTAAAAAAAATTAAATTTTCTAATTGAATGAAAATGTCGTCTGGTATTCACAAATTGAAAATAAAAAGTGAAGAATCACAGTTGGAAATTGATCATTTTATTAAAAAAAAAGTCTGGTAAGAAACAAAAAAGTGCCTTGTATATTGTATTCGGCTGCCTCCATTTGTAGTCACACATGCCGATCTCCATTTGTAGTCACACATGCCGATCTCCATTTGTAGTCACACATGCCAATCTCCATTTGTAGTCACACGTGCCGATCTCCATTTGTAGTCACACGTGCCGATCTCCATTTGTAGTCACACGTGCCAATCTCCATTTGTAGTCACACATGCCAATCTCCATTTGTAGTCACACATGTCGATCTCCATTTGTAGTCGAAACTGCTTACGTCACGCATGATGTCTATCAGCACCAAATTCTTTAAGTAACAGAACCGAAAAACCCATTAAAATCTTAAAATGTTTTCTCAAAACACAAACATCTTTTTACAGTCCATAAAGGATTTGTGTGTTTTATAAAAATAAATATTTGGAAAGCAATTTTGGTTATCTTGAAGATTTTTACTCCTTAAGAGACGGCCATTTTTTCACGACTAGCTTTGAAATCAAATTAGTCCACCACGCAAAAGTTCATTGGATAAAAGACAATTTCTTCGCCATTATTATAATACAATATTTTCTTAATAAATAAAGCAGACACCATAACCGGAAATCAAAGATGCTTTTGTTTTGAAAGCTACTCATCATATTAATCATCGGCTTAACATCTGTTTTACATGCTGTTAGACAGCTTTTAGAATTTGACTTCCAAACTAACCTATCTCTGGCCAGGTCTTTATTCATCCTTTATTCTCGCAAACCCATTCTTATCACTTCCATGTTTTATTTGGTCTTCCCCTGCGAACTGACCCTGCTACCTCAACTGTTCTACATCTACTAAACCAAGCACACTCATCCATTCTTTCAATGTAACCAAACCAACTAAGTCTCCAGTTCTGCACACATCTCCCTATACTGTCCAGATTTAATCTTCCTCTGAGATCATCAGATCTAAGCCTGCCTTTAAGATTCACATTACACATCCATCGTATCATTCTCATATCATTTCAACGCTTGTTCTCAACTCCTACGGGCCAGGTTTAACTTCCATACATCATCAGACTTCACACACATGCCTGGTAGTCTCTGCCCTTGGGCCACAGCAGTAACTCTCTGCTAGTTGGTAATGGTAGAAAGTGCTCCTTAAAAATATAAAATAGAAGCTGAATTTTATTTCTATAAAATTGTTTGTTTGTAAAATAATCCAAATTGAATGAAAATCAATCGGTTTCTAAGACTGAAGTAGTCGAATTGAAATTTCAAACAAAATGAATGTGAAAATAAATCCAAATTCTGTCATTTTTGTTGTGTAAAATCTAATCTTGTTTTTCTGCTTATTTCAATGCAGCATCAAGAAAGGAGTCGGTTTCATCAACGAATTAGATTCCAAATTATTAATGCCGTTATTGTCACGTATTTTACAAAAGATACATTTGCAGGTAAGACATGCGCATTCATTATTTATCATTAATATTTCATTAAATGAAGAAAAATGTAGATTTTATAAAAAGTTATCTTGAGAGATTCTAAATCGCAGGACCTAAATAGCATTTAAGCTGATATATGAAACTTTGATTCGGACGAGTTAATTGTCATTTTTTTATTGTTGTACCAGGTCATTGGTCTTATAATAATGTACTTTGGCGAAAAAATTTATGTAGTCTAGCCCGGATATATTTGGTAATATGGAAACATATGTCAGTTGTGAACGGAAAACCAAAATCAGCAAGGGGAATAATTCATGTTTTTAATTGGAGAATATATCAAAAGAGTTTTCTCCCTTACAACTAAAATGTTATTTCTGTTTCTGTATAAATTAAAAGAATTTGCAAACAAATGAAAATTAAAAACTAAAATGACTTGACTGCATCCCGGGCAACGCCGGGTAGGGACAGTTAGTACGAAAAAAAAATCTGCAGAATTTATTTTTTGAATCACAACTTAAAGACCCTTTTGCTGACAAAATGTCCATAACTTATATAAAAGTTAAATTTATTGTTATAATCTTTGTCATTGATAAGAAGAATGGTTTGGTAAAATTCTGATTTAATTATCTTTGCCTCGTATGTAGAAGGAGATATATTTGTATTTAAAAAAAGTTTACACTGTAGGAAAGATGGAGACATAAGACAATATAACTTTGTCTAGACAAAGATCTTCAGGTTTAAAAATTTATTTTTTAAAATCAATAATTTAATGATCCAAGTATGAACTTGTACAATTAGGAAATAACTTTTTATTTTGATATTGGATCAAATCTGGAATTCTAGTTGCTCGACTGACACTCAGTCACCACCTCCTTCCATCCTCTCCTCCACCTCTGTTCCCCGCATTCAACTCTTTCCAATAGTGACAATAAAACCCTTTTTTTATTGATTATTTCTTTATAATTTATGTCTTTTTACATGTCTAATATTTTACATTTCTGTAAATCTTCTATGAATAATTATCTATTTACTAAGGAGTTAGGTTAAGTTTTGGGGCTGTGGAACGAATTAATAGGTTTTACATGTATTCTTATAAGAATAATTGATCTAACATACAAATAATTAAACATATGGACGTAGGTCTCAGAACGAATTAAATTCGTATCTAGATGTGTTACTGTATAAAGATCTCTTTCCATGGTCAAGGGTGTTGGGATTTCTCTCGTTAGAATGAAGGACGAAGACTGTAGTTTGCTGGAAGAAAAGTTGGTGGCGTATAAACGTGACTAGACAAGAACAGAGATAACAAACAACTTGGGTAGATAAAGAAAGGATATTTATATGGATAAAAAAGAGAAGAAAGAAAGAGAATGTTGCTTGCAAAAGAAGTGCCTTTGTGAACTTACTGAAAATGCCAGTTGTCTTGTAACAAGATTCCTTCTGAGGACAAGGCTGTGAAGAATAGTTCAGAACATCAAGATAGCTTCGTGCGTATTATATACGCTAAAAAGCATGTGTCCACTCGCACATGCAACAGCAGAGGAGAAGCGATGTTGATGGCAGCGAAGGCTTGAGAGAAGAGGCCGATATTTTCAAAATAGGTGCTCTCCTGGGTTTTCTGCAGAGATTTAAGCAGTGGTCTGTGATTGGCTGATTTTCATCCAATCACAGGGCACTTAGAATTCACTGCGCTTAATAATAATTCCAATAAGGGAGACCACTCTAGAAACAATTGCTTCCCTCGAAAAAGATAAAAGACGACACAAATATGAAACTTTTGTTTTTATCCTAGCTTTGTTTATAATTAATTTGTATCTTTATAATCTAAAATATACTAGACGGCCTGCGACTTGTTGGGTCAACATTGGTACATTGTGCATTAGCGTGTACATTTAGTACGCTAAACCGAATGTGAAGGTAAATATGTCCAGAAAGAAAATAAGGTTAACGTCTGTTTTTAATTTCACGAATAAGCTTTGGAGATGTCAGCTACAACAAAAATAAACACGGTTTAACCGTTTCAAACGCTGCTGTTGAATAAAACTATATTTACATCATCCAATCAAAACACCTGTTGCCATGGTGACTGATCAGACAGATGACTGTTTATGGATTATAACTAAAAGATTTATTTTTTAAGGGATATCAGTATTTTTAGGGTTTAAAATATTTGATTAGTAATTCATAAAACTTATGTTCAAATAAGTTATTTGCTGAAATATAAAATTTCTGTGTTTTACCTAATTTGTTTAAATAATAATCTAAACACTAAGTCTACTGAGTGGAAAAAAAAATGTATCCAAATTTTTTGTTTTTGATTTTTAATTTTATTTACTAATAAGTGACCACTTCTCAAGGCCAAAAGCCATTCAAGGATAAGGTTTAATGAGATGGATCAATTGTCAGTTGAAAATGATGTATGGAATGAACAAAATTTGATAACTCATGAGGATAGTTTATGACAAGTATTTGTTGGCAATGGATGTGAAGACCACCATGTTGTAGCTTGCAGAGAATCAATCCCATTGTAATGTGTTCCAGAGATAAGTTCTTGGAAAGAAACTCTGTTCATGGAAATTTTGTTTGATGTTGAGTACATGGAGGAAGAAAGGAAAGTTTTATTTGCAGTTGTGGGAGAAAGACAAGTCTTTGCTGCGAATGTCTTTACATGGAGGAACCCAAGATGGAAGCTCAGTCGAGCATTTTCCATGGAAATAACGATAGAGTAGAGAAAGACTAGCAACAGGGCTGTAGAGAATAGAAGAGATCATCTCCCACTAGATTGCCAAGTCGATTTTGTACTCTGTCAAGACAAGAAAACATGCGACACGCATTATCTCCTCCTTTCGGCTGTGGGAAGGAAGTAAAAAAAGCAGCATCTCCTCAGATGTGACCGCGGCAGAACGACATCTTTGGGCGTATCTTTTTTTTTTTTCCTCGTGAAAGATGGTAGACCAACTCTGTTATTTCTGCTAAGATGTTGACATTATTGATTTGCTGCACAACTCCCTACTTAGGATGCCCCTATAAATATGACCCCTTAATTCACAGTTGCCCATTACGTCTCAGTGGCAATATATCCCCTTTTTTGGGTGAATGAAAGTAAAAAAAAAAAAAAACTTCTAATAATCAGCTTCTTTTTTCTTTTTTCAGGATGAAAGGTCATTTACGGAAGAAGAGGAAGAAAAATTACAATCCACCTTCAATTTACCCGGACATGACTTAGAACTTTTGTTAGAGACGCTGGAGTTTTTTTTACAACAGGTTCGTAGACATCTTTATCGTTTTCACGTTAAAATAATAAAATCACTGGAAAAAGTCGATTATAGATTATATAAAGAGTTTTTCAATATTTTTTCGCCATAATCGAGAAGTTTGAAAATGTTCTGATTTGGTTAATAGAATCACCTCTAAATTTAAAATAAGAATTTAGATTGTGAACTCCAGACTGTTTGGGATAAATTCAACACCTTTTGGAAAGGAAAAAAAAAAAGAAAGTCATATCCTGGCCACTAATTTATGAATTCTCAAAACTCAGTGATTTTTTTAGAGGATCTTTTGCGTAATACAGTTTATTCGAAGAAGCTGTCCTGTAGAGATGGGCGGTTTTACCGAAAAACCGCGGTTTTTCGGTTTCGTCTCCATACCGAATACCGAATCGGTTTGTTTTTTTTAAACCGTAACCGTTCGGTATTGTGTTTTTACTACAGTAAGCCACCATATACAAGGAAACACGGTTGAAAAGATTTTCCGATTTGAATAAAATTGAATATTACCAAAAAATGTTATATTAGTAAGAGGACAGATGGAACAAATATATTACTGCAATTACTGCTATAAACACGAGGCGATTTTTGTTTATTTTCATTCTAGAACGAATTTTAAACATTTTAAAATATGAATATAGAAAATGTGGTTACATTTTTCGTACCCAACTAGTAAATAAATTAATCTTTCATTTTTTTTTATGCATTAAAATTATAATTGTAAGTTGTTTTGTCTTTCGGTAATAGTAATTTTAAATTATCTTATCCTAAAAAATATTGTCCTTTTTTTGAGCGAAAGTCAACAATGGCTGCTAGTATTGCTGATATAACAATCAATCAGCAGCAGCGTCTTGTAAACCTTTGTAAAATACGTTTATAAACTTCTTTAAAAGTAAGATAAAAATACTTTTTGTGCTTAAAAAAGTTAATCCTATTTGGTTCTTTTATAAAAAATACTTGAAAAAATACTGGTTTTCACTCAACTTTCGAACTTCTAGTAGTAATGAATTTCTAGTCGCCAATTTAAAAAAAAAATTAAGATTCTACTTTTTTAGGCGATTACGTCTTAAAGTCTTGGCGAAAAAAAGAAAAAAGAAAACAACAAAAAATAGTTTAGAATTTAGAGTGGGGGATCAGTTTCGCATATAAATTTAATGTAAAATGATCTCCGATTTCCCGGCCATTCTTGCCTTTTAGTGAAATTTATAAAATAAATAATTACTCTACCATTAACTCTAGGTACGACTAACAAGCCCACCTCCTAAAAATGCCATCTTGAACGTATCGTACCATTAACCTTAAATATGAGTGGCAAGCCACTCCTAAAAAACTCCCTTAACCCTAACACTAAGTCCGAATGGCAACCTCCATCCAAAACAAAACCCCTTCCTTAACCTTATCACTAACCCTAAGTCCGAGTAGGAAGCCCTAATCCTACAAAAAAGCCCATTAAAACCACACATAATCGTCTAAAAAAAAAAAAAAAGCAGACGCACATAAAAAAAAACGCACAAGATTTATTTGCCATAGAAAAAAATTGATTAATGCCTTAAAACGCTAGAATGGCCCGGAAATGGTGAATTATTCTGCATTAAATATGTGTGAAACTAATCCCCCACTCGAAATTCTAAATGAATTGTTTTTTTTTTCTTTCTGCTAAGTTTTCAGGGTGTTCACACTTAATTGCCCCTAGCCCTACCACTAACCTGAAGTTTAAGTGGTAAGCCCCCCTCCTCCCACAAAAACCCTTATAATCGTCTAAAAAAAAAAGAAAAAAAAAAAACAAGAAACACGCACAGGATTTATCTCCCATAGAAAAAATAATTAACTGTCCTAAAACGCTAGAATGGCCTTGAAATGGGGGATTATTTTATGTGAAACTGATCCCCACTTTAAATTCTAAAATAATTGTTTTTGTTTCTTTCTTTCTGCCAAGTTTTTCAGGGTGTTAACATGTAATTGCCTAAATAAAAAAAGTAGAATCTCATATTTTGGGGAGGTAAGGGGGTGAGTTAGCAGAAGGTGTAAATCTACAATAATGCTAAAGAAATCTTGCAATATATTCATTTTTAAACAGTCCTAGTATTAGATTTTAGTTTCTTGTACATAAAATGTATTACAATTCAACTTTGAGTTTTCTAACTTCTTTCTTTTAATGGATTCATGGTATTTTTAAGGTATTGCAGCATATTTATGTGCACTTAGTGCAGATTACTTGGAAACCATTAATTTCTTGAGATTTTCAGTGGCATATTCTGATTCCTTGTACAAAAATACACTTATATGGTAAATTTCATTGCTTAATCTTGTGTTTTAACAAAGATATAACATTTTTACTGAAAAATTAGTGTAAAAAATGTGACGAAACGCATATGGTATTAAAGAGGGGAAAATATCCAATTGTGTGAGGCACAAAAATAGTCATAACTTCCTTATTTTTAGTCAGATTTTAAAAATTTAAAAAGATTCTTTCTTAGATCATCAAGCTCTTTCTATATATGCCATTATTGAGATATTTTAAGCAATTTAAATTTTTTCATGTGTATTGCTACTTGTAGGAAGAAATCTTTGTTTACAGTTTGTTTATCATTAACATTTTGAATTTTCAAATGAAAAAAAGAGAAATACGACAGACAACATGACATCGTATTTTTAGCATAAACTATTTTCAAATGAAAAAGAAAAAATCAAACGCGTTCCGTATGATGTCGAAAATCTATTTGATTCAACTCAAAATTGTAAAATAATTATTTGTTTGTTTCAGAGTTATCTAAAAAAATAAGTTATTAAAATGAAATTAAAAAAAAATACTTGTAAAAGTAAATAAACGAAAAGTAGTGAGTAAGTATAAACATTTAAAAAGAAAAAAAGTAGTTGCCAATGCTAGTGTCACTTTATTCGGATTTTAAAAATTATTTTAAACATTAGGCATTTCATTGTTTACTTTTGAAAAGCCACTTCATACATAAATTGTAATTTCTAGAGAACTATCTCTCAACTATACCGTTTTCTCTCCCAAAAATGGGGTATTCAAAAAGTAGACTATGCAACGATTTATATTTTACTAAATTGTTAATATGGTATTTATTTAGAGTTGACAATTTATTCGAAAGTTTAATTATTAAACTTTAATCCAAGTCATGAATTCTATGACTTAAAAAATGACTTTAGGTGAATTAATAATCTCTACTTTTTTTTAACCATCCTTCCTTTTCCCTTGACGCGGTTTTCGGGTGTACTACTAGTCTTTTACGCATGTCTATAAAGTTTTATTACCCTGTCTTAAAAACAAATATTAACCCCAGTTGACAGAACTTCGAGCACACAAAATGACAGACATCCCAACAGTCAACACCGGCAATTCGAGAAGTATATGGTGTGTTTATTTTACGCGACAAGACACAGCGTCTTGCAAACATTTTCACCTATTAAAAAATTAAAATTTTTATCTGTCAAATAATTTTGACAATATTTAATTTTCATCATTTTTGCTTAATTTTATTTGTAAAATTATTTTGTTTGTTTAAATAAATTTTCGTTTTTTAATTTCTTGCATTTCTGAGTTATATTTTAGCTTCTGATGGGTTAAAGAATTAGATAGAATGTATATTCAAACTCAGTTTTATTCTTCAGAAATCTTTCATGAATCTTTGGTCACTGTTTTAACGAGTTAACTGTAAAAAAGGTATCAGAACTTTGATTACAACAGTCAACACCTTAAAACTTATATGATTCATATCATGGAGAATGATTCAGTCACAAAATTATCGAAACAGTGACATAATTCAACTAAACGTTGAATAATAACTAATCATCACACAACAGAATGAATAGGTTCCATAGTAAAATATTTTTTTTTTTAAACCGAAAAACCGAACCGTAAACCGAGGTTTTAAGGGAAAAAAACCGAAACCGATACCGAAACCAAAATTTCAAAACCGCCCAACTCTACTGTCCTGAGCCTCCACCATGGCTCCAGGTGGGACCTTAACCTGAAGCACGCGATCTTCACAGTGCACTTTGAGAAGCAAATCAACACCAATTTGATGTTGGCAATCAGCTTGTCCTTGGTGTTGCAAGTGGTATGATTGGGGGTTTTCTCAACTGTGTTCCACACATAATAGTCTATGGAGTTTTTTTTGTTTTTTTTCTCAACATAGTTCTTTCCAAACAAAGCGTAAGGGGCTACTGAGAATTAGGGTGAAAGTTTAGGGGTTATCCTAAATTGGGAGCTGTGCAGCGAGATGCTTGTTCACATTAGTTTTACATTTCTGCATGTCAGTACAGTCAGGGAAACAGGGAGCAGGGAGGGAGTTCTAAATGCCGGGAGCTCGAGGAAAGAAGCTATTGGAGTAAAAGGCTCTCTGGTATCTGGGGACCTCCACAGTGAATTGACGGGATTTAGCTGATTGTCAAGTTGGTCTAGTGTATTTACGTCGAGTTGGCACCAGAGCAACAAGTTCATTGGAGCACATTCCATTGAAGTACTTGTAAAACAAGCACAAGGATGCAACATTGCGGCGATGGGACAGGGAGAGACTAGTAAATGATACACCAGCCCAGATGTGACAACAATACCCCATGCATGGCCGGATGGTGCACCCTCAACGTAAATACACTCGACCAACCTGTCAATTCACTGTGGAGGTCCCCAGATGCCGAAGAGCCTTCTACTCCAATAGCTTCTTTTCCGTGAACTGACGATCTTTGGAACTCCCTCCCTGCTCCCTGTTTCCCCGGGAAGACAGTGGGACGAGGGAGAGGAGGGGCAACCGGATGTGAGGGCGACCGGGGAAGACACATCTTTTGCACCGGGGAAGAGAGGGATAATTGCACTTTTGCTTGCAGAAAGCACGGAGAAAATAGGGGGGGAGGACCGGCAACGCCGAGTACCCCTGCTCGTATAAAATAACATCTAAATCAGTGAAGTTTAAAAAAAGAAATAAGAAAAAGTTAAAAATAAAAATAATATATCAGTTGTTATAGAAGAAAAGAAAAAAAAAAGAAAGAACACATCTCATTATGGAAATAGAGTGAAGGGTTTCTTTCAAAATTCATTTCACTGCATCGTTGAATTTGCAATTTGCTTTCTCCCTTCCCCTAAACACTTTAAATCATTCTGTCTGGCAAGTCTTTTACTTCCATGACGGAATTGTGAGAGAAGTATATTTACTTGCGTGACAGGAAGGAAGTGCATATATATATAAGTGTATCTTAATTTCAATTACTGTCTGTGTCGATTTCTCGTGGCTGTGTGGTCCTGAGCGTTTGTCTCGTGATTCTAGCCTGTATCTACGAACTGCGTTCGAACCCATGCAACCACCACTCCTACACTGATGAAGGTAAGAAAGCCCGAAATGACGTCGTCTGTAGGTGAAAAATTCTTTAATATTAAAAAAATATTTATAGTATACTTCTAGTACTTCTTTCATATATCTTTATAATTGCTCTATCTCGTATATTGAGTTTAAACTATTTCACTATAGGTTCTATTCTCTAAAAGTATACTTTTCGTTTCATATTTTATTTCATATTGTATATATATATATATATATATATATATATATATATATTATACATAAATTCAAATGATACGGTTTTATTTATTTTTTATTTTTAAAAATAAATTCCCATTTCTTTTAAAAAGATGAATCTGTTAAGGGTCATCGAACTCTAAAAAGATGCACCCCCTTCACTAAAATAGCTGACAATAAAATAAACAAGTTAAATTTTGTAATTTAATTAAATTTACATTACTAGAGCATGCGGTTCCCAGCGTAGACTTCGGAAGTCAGCATCACACTGAATATTCTTGTCTTTTAGTACAAACTAAACGGAATTCTATTAACAAAGCTTCTTCCCAAGCAGGGAGGTAATTCATCCAAACTCGACGTAGTAGTATTAATACAACTTTCGTTATACATGTAAACAAGAAGCAGACAACAACTGATTTCTTTCTTCTTCTTGATGATGATCATCATCATCTTTTCATTTGACTCCTGGTGGAGGAACTGCTCTCTGGTTTTATCCCTGACTAGGCATGGCCAAGTAGGACCTAGTTAACTATCGAGGTCGTCTCTCCACCAGATTTTTTACCTTCCTCTAGGTCTTTTCCATTGCCTCGAGGTCGATTCTGTCGCTCTATATGTTCACCTTCTGTCTGTACATCTCGAAAGGCGACCAGCCCATCTACGTTTTGCCATTCGTATGGTAGTGATGATGTCATTTACTCCAGTTTGCTGTCTGATCCAGGTGTTTCTTTTTCGATTATGTAAATTGATGCCGAGCATAATGTGTTCCATTTTGTACTGTACCACTCTTAGCTTTTCTATCGCTGCATTATTAAATGCTCATGTTTCGCTACCATATGTCATAACAGGCATGATGTATTCATTGAACACTTTTTGCTTAATGTTCATCATGGACTTTCTACTCTTCATGATGTTGTCTACTTAGGAAAAGACTGTCCATCCAAGTGCAATTCGCCGTTTGAGATCAGGCATGATATCAGCATCACCATCTTCCCTAGGTAGATGTAGTTGTCAACTTCCTCAACGTTTTCACCTTCACTATGACAGGGGCTTTTGTGGCATATTTCTTGAACCGAGGTCTTTTGATTTCTTTCAAGTTAATTTTATTCTAAAAGTTTTAGCTAAGAAAGTTATTAACCTTGAATTTTGTAGAAGAAAAAAATGTGTAAACTCAACACTAGAACAACACAGTTTTAAAAATTACACAAATTGTTTGATTTATAATTGTTTGATTTATAATTGTCTGATTTATAATTGTTTGATTTATAAAGTTGAAAATGCAACTGAGACCGCATTTTCCTTTCTTTTCTAGGCGGCATATCACCTTGCGAAACCAGCAGTGTTAACGCAACAGTTAACAAATCTTGACATCAATGAAGACAAAGTAAGAATTATTCTTTTTCAAAACTGCTTTCATTCTAATTCAAATGCAATCGTAACATTTCTTTTTCAAAACTGCTTTCATTCTAATTCAACTGCAATCGTAACATTTCTTTTTCAAAACTGTTTTCATTCTAATTCAAATGCAATCGTAACATTTCTTTTTCAAAACTGCTTTCATTCTAATTCAAATGCAATCGTAACATTATCTTTTTCGAAACTGCTTTCATTCTAATTCAAATGCAATCGTAACATTATCTTTTTCAAAACTGCTTTCATTCTAATTCAACTGCAATCGTAACATTATCTTTTTCAAAACTGCTTTCATTCTAATTCAAATGCAATTGTAACATTATCTTTTTCAAAACTGCTTTCATTCTAATTCAAATGTAATTGTAACATTATCTTTTTCAAAATTGCTTTCATTTTAATTCAAATGCAATCATAGCATTTCTTTTTCAAAACTGCTTTCATTCTAATACAAATGCAATTGTACCATTTCTTTTTCAAAACTGCTTTCATTCTAATTCAAATGCAATCGTAACATTTTTTTTTCAAAACTGCTTTCATTCTAATTCAAATGCAATCGTAACATTTCTTTTTCAAAACTGCTTTCATTCTAATTCAAATGCAATCGTAACATTTCTTTTTCAAAACTGCTTTCATTCTAATTCAAATGCAATCGTAACATTTCTTTTTCAAAACTGCTTTCATTCTAATTCAAATGCAATCGTAACATTATCTTTTTCAAAACTGTTTTCATTCTAATTCAAATGCAATCGTAACATTTCTTTTTCAAAACTGCTTTCATTCTAATACAAATGCAATTGTAGCATTTCTTTTTCAAAACTGCTTTCATTCTAATTCAACTGCAATCATAACATTTCTTTTTCAAAACTGCTTTCATTCTAATACAAATGCAATTGTAGCATTTCTTTTTCAAAACTGCTTTCATTCTAATTCAAATGCAATCGTAACATTTCTTTTTCAAAACTGCTTTCATTCTAATTCAAATGCAATCGTAACATTTCTTTTTCAAAACTGCTTTCATTCTAATTCAAATGCAATCGTAACATTTCTTTTTCAAAACTGTTTTCATTCTAATTCAACTGCAATCATAACATTTCTTTTTCAAAACTGCTTTCATTCTAATTCAAATGCAATCGTAACATTTCTTTTTCAAAACTGCTTTCATTCTAATTCAACTACAATCGTAACATTACCTTTTTCAAAACTGCTTTCATTCTAATTCAAATGCAATCGTAACATTTCTTTCTGCTTAGTAAAGGTTTCATTCGTGTTTCATCATCAGCATCAATCGTAATACGTATTGTCTTTCTGTTCCTTATATAATATTTAAATATTTATTCTTTTTTATGTAAATCCAAAGGAGGTAAATACAACTGACTCGAAGTATTCGGATTAAAGATGTTTGTAAACAAAACAACAGTTTGTTTCAAGTGAATTTAATCATAAAAATTGTAGGCAACTTCGAACATCTTTCGAAGTAAAATGTGTACAAATAATAGAACAATGCAATCAATTTTATTTTGATTAAAAAGAATGTTTTTGTTTTTATTGAAAATCTTTTCCCTTGAAGTGAATGCTGCAAATATAATGGATGTAATTCTTTAACCGGATTGCTTTTCATAAAATCATTCTATTTCTTGACTTTTCTTGATGTCAAAGTTTGACAGTAAATGATTCATTAATAGCATTATTTCATCTTAGCAATTACGTGGTAATTATTCAGTAAACAGAAGCAATGGAAAGTGTGTCATCATTTTTGACAACATCGGTACACTAGTACACTTATAAAACACTTGTACTGTTATAAAATACTTGTACACTTATAAAACACTTGTACTGTTATAAAATACTTGTACACTTATAAAATACTTAAAAAATACTCGTACACTTATAAAACACTTGTACTGTTATAAAATACTTGTACACTTATAAAATACTTATGAAATACTTGTACACTTATAAAATACTCGTACACTTATAAAATACTTATAAAATACTAGTACACTTATAAAATACTAGTACACTTATAAAATACCTATAACATACTAGTACACTTATAAAATACTTAAAAAATACTAGTACACTTATAAAATATTTAAAAAATACTAGTACACTTATAAAATACTAGTACACTTATAAAATACCTATAACATACTAGTACACTTATAAAATACTTAAAAAATACTAGTACACTTATAAAATACTAGTACACTTATAAAATACTAGTACACTTATAAAATACTAGTACACTTATAAAATACCTATAACATACTAGTACACTTATAAAATACTAGTACACTTATAAAATACTTATAAAATACTCGTACACTTATAAAATACTAGTACACTTATAAAATACTTATACACTTATAAAATACTAGTACACTTATAAAATACTAGTACACTTATAAAATACTTATAAAATACTAGTACACTTATAAAATACTAGTACACTTATAAAATACTTATAAAATACTAGTACACTTATAAAATACTAGTACACTTATAAAATACTTATAAAATACTAGTACACTTATAAAATACTAGTACACTTATAAAATACTTATAAAATACTAGTACACTTATAAAATACTAGTACACTTATAAAATACTTATAAAATACTAGTACACTTATAAAATACTAGTACACTTATAAAATACTTATAAAATACTAGTACACTTATAAAATACTAGTACACTTATAAAATACTTATAAAATACTAGTACACTTATAAAATACTAGTACACTTATAAAATACTTATAAAATACTAGTACACTTAAAAAATACTAGTACACTTATAAAATACTAGTACACTTATAAAACACTACTGTGCTGAAGATATTGTTTATAAAATGCATGAGTTATTTATAGACTGAAAATGTTTTGTAAACGATTTATTTTCACAATCCTATTTTTTCTTTTATTTTAAATACAACCAAATTTTCCAACGCTTTTTTCAACATACAAAACTAAAAATCTTTAATATTGTTGAGAAATCAAATTTTGTCTAAGGAAAAGAATTGCTGCATAGATATTTATCATCTGTTTTTGATGGGTACGGAGAACAACGGGTGACCATAGTTTGGAGTTTTAAGTAAAACAGATTATAGTACTTAGCAGAGTCCCACAGTTGATGTAAAAAGACTAAAATAATTTGAGGTTGTGTCGATTGTTTAAAAACTCGCAAGTAGCAATTACTTTGTCCTGAAGAGATATCTTCGAAATTAAATAAAGGAAAAATGTTCTCAAAACTCGATTTATCGGACGCATAATGTTAACGAGCTTGTGACACGTAAGCGGACTACAGGTTTAGAAAAAAACAATAAAAAGACGGACCCTTTCTCGGACTCCACTCAAAGAGATCAGAGACATGAGAGAATCAATGAAAAACAGACACACATGGAATAATTTATACACAAATATTTATTTTTCAGATAAGGAAATGGAAAAAATTAAAATAGAAAAAATTATTTAACTGAGGAGGAGGAGTATTTGGATATGAAATGCAAATAAACATGTGACAAAAAAATCAAACGAAGCAGTACTTCACTTTTTTCACAACGGATGCAGGGATTAGTATGATAGCAGGCATCGATATTGGAATACAGGCTTATTAAAGTTTGTATATTATATAATTCTTCACCAGCTGACAACTTTCAATAATGTTCTTTTCAACACCACAGGTTTTTTAGTTTAGTTTAGCTGATGAGATTATCTTTCTCGCCCACAGAGGCATATTGTAACATCAATATCTTGGATAAATAAAGGTTCATTTTCTTAACCTTTTCTTCACCAGTCGTCAAGATGATTTTTTTTCAGTGACCATCTTTACAAAACTAAAAAAAAAGGATAATGTCATAAGAAAGCTGTGTTAGAGAGGAAGCATAGGTTCACAGGGTGCTGTTTGCCAGATCTTACTTGGATTGGAAAACAACATTCTAACAGGGAATTGCTAAAAAAGGAAAGAAGGGGTTTGATATCTTATCACATGGGTGGTAAGTTTTCGAACATTAAGAAGGGATTAGGTTTTTAGGTTCAAAAGAGTGTTGAGATTCCTATTATTTCCACCTCCATCAAGGAGGTTATGTTTTCAACAAAGTTTGTGTGTGTACAGCTGAGTGTCCAAATCGCTTGACCAAATTTGGTCAAAATATATCAGTCATGGTTTTAGAACTGATTTAATTTTAGGATATCTAGGTCAAAGGTCACACTTTTGGCAATAATTTTGGTACTGTTCATGATAGAGACTCACTACTTGGTCCATGTTTTAGTCAATGAAATCACACATCTTATATGACCATGACTTTGAAAGTTCAATCAAGGTCATAAATTTGACAGAATTTCAATTTCCGATTTTTCTAATTTAATGTATAAATTTGATGGTCTTTGAGAACGGTAACCACCATGGAAAGTTTGAGCCTGATTACATAAATAGTGTTTACGTTATCAGCATTTCCATGGCATAACTTTGGTACGTGCTTCCAGAAAAAATAGTTGAATTCAAATGTGTCAATGTTTATATTTGATCTATTCATCCGTTCTTTCTTTGCTTTGTAATTTCAGTGTGGGAGATGGAGTGATTCCCACCACACACAGTAATATATATATCCTAATCTTATCCTCAGACAATTGTAAAAGAAATCTGGGCGAAATCTAATTGAGTTAAAGGGGTCAAAAACCAGGCACAGCCAGATCTACAGCAATAAAAAATATGCATCCACTAACAAGTGTCTGAACATTGCCATCTTTTTGGGATTTGCAAATTATTACAGCAACATTATTCCTCAAATGCATGCATTAAGAGCTTCACTAAATAACCCCAACCCTAACCCTAACTCCAACCCTAACCCTAACCGCTCTACTAAATAAATGACTTAAGAAAGATACAAAATGGAGCTGGTCATCTGAATGTTTAAAGCCAAATTTGATAAATTTATTACAAAAAAAAAACAAAAGCAATTATAGTGAGCCAACACCACTGAAGAAAAAGATATTGAAGGATTTTTATATGGGACATCCCAGAATCACTTATGAAGCGTGGATGTGAGATCTCTGCTTTTTAGACAAATTTTGCTTTTCTGTATTTCAAAAAAGGCAGAATTCGGCTTTTATGTTTTCTTTTATTCAGAAAAAAAAGTTGGATTTCTGCTTAAGTCTGTTTTTTTCCCTTTAAATAAGAAATCTGATTTCTGTCTTGTCTCGATTTTATTTCTCTTTTTCACTTTTTCTTTTCCTGTTTTTTTCTCTCTTCTTCTTCCTGTCTTGTCCTTATTTGTTTTAATTCCCTTTCCTCTCTCTCTCTCTGGAATGTTAATTTTGCCATACTTAAAATGATTCACAATGGGACCTGTAGGGTAGATAGAAGACTTTTGTTTCACAAAAAAATTACTTCCTTAATAATACATATCAACATTTTAGTAATTTTGATAGTGTTGTGAACTAGTTTGTGAGTGGTAAGACACAAATAGGAAGAAATAAATGGATGAAAACGATTCTATGAAGATCAACAATATAAAATGATTTATAAACAATTTTACAACTGAAAGAATTACTATGGATGAGGAAGATTTCATTGTCTGTTGTTGAGCCAATTTCATTAGCGAACTCCATTTTTAATTTTCCTTGTGTTTTGTTGCTGTTTGGTCGATGCAGGAACAGATAACCCTGACAGATCAAATATGTTTCAAAATGTCTTGTCAAGTGAGATAATTAGGTGCCAAAAGAGTTTTCTCCCATTAAAAATATTTAAAAGTGTTATAGGTATCTATCTGACAGATAAAAATTTATTAATTTTTTAAATAAGACCGTAAAGAAATAAAAACAAAGAAGAAATCAATTTGTCTGAGTGATTGCATGTGTGTGTGTTTTTTTTTACATTACAGTTAACAGTTTAAAAACAGATGACAACTTGTCAGAAAGGCCAGAAAGGAACATTTAAACACAAATGCGAACCGTTTGTCCACAGGATCAAAACAATCATTGAATTTAAAAACAATAAAAAGAAAATGTGGCATTGCCAACGGGGAGGGAGGGGGGGGGAGGAAGATAGCAATCAAGCAGTCACCCTCTTCCCTTTTTTATGAACTCTTCTTGTTTTTTTTTCGCTAACGATGTTAGTTTAATTGAAATTATTTTCCTTGAAAACTAATGAACAAATATTTTAAGAGAGATTTCAGTAATTTATCCCTTTTTTATTTAATCATTTTAATTAATTACTGTTAATATCGACAAAACTATTGCATATATATATAGACAAAATAGGATAATAAAATTACAAATGAATAGATAGAGGTAATTACAGGGGCTTAAAGTTGATGGATAACATCCTGAAAGTGATTGAGAGAATAATTGAGCAGCAAATAAAAAGTCGGATAAGCATAGTTGAAATGCAGTTTGGTTTTATGCCTTGGCAAAATACCACTGGTGCTGGATTTATCCTGAGACAAATGCAAGAGAAGTACCTTGGTAAGAAGAAGAACCTGTATTTTGCTTTTGTGGATTTGGACAGAGTGCCAAGACATGTTGTCTGATGGGCACTGCGTAAAATAGGAGCAAATGACTGGTTGGTGAAGCTTGTTCATGCAATGTACAAAAAATGCTCAAAGTCTTGTTAGAATTAACAGCATATTTCGTGACAGCTTTAATGTTACAGTAGGAGTATGATGAACTTGCTGCACTAGTGCCCCCTCGATGTAAAATCACTAGACAAACCCGACAATCAGCCAAATCCCATCCATTCATTGTGGAGGCCCCTAGATGCCGAAGAGCCTTATACTCCAATAGCTTCTTTCCTTGTGCTGCCGGCCTATGGAACTCCTTCCATGCTCTCTGTTTCCCCGACTGTACTGACATGCAAACTAATGTAAATAGACATCTCGTTGTACAGCTCCCAACTTAGGATGCCTCCTAAAACCTACACCTTCTTTCTCAGTAGCCCTTACGTCTACAGTGACAGCCTGCCTTGTTTGGTGTGAACTAGGTTAATAAAAAAAGAAATTACATCAGGGTTCTGTATTGAGTCCGTTACCTTTCATTTGTATCCTAGAAGCATTGTTCGCTGAGTTCCATGTGTGTTGTCTAGAAGAGATGCTGTATGCTGATGATTTAGTACTTGAAAAATAGAACAATAAAACATCTACTCGTTAAGTTAAAAACTTGGATGAATGCTATGAAAAGTAAAGGTCTGAGAGTGAATGTTACCAAGACCAAAATGGTGATCAGTGGTTGTAGTGTTGGAAAGCTCCCCAAAAGATGAAAAGTTCTCCTGCTCAGTTTGTGGAAAAAGGTGTCAGGTACAACTTTCTTGCAAGCATTGGTGCACAAGAAGTGCAATGTAATTACTGGTAGGTTAAGAGATGGTAACCAGTTTGTGTGCAAGAAGTGTAAAACAATGGAGATGGATGAGAACTCAGATGTGAAGGAAGTATAGGTGGATGGCGAAATTATGGCTGTTTACATTAGTTTTACATTTTTGCATGTCAGTACCGTCAGGGAAACAGGGGCAGGGAGAGAGTTCCAGAGAACAGCAGCATGAGGAAAGAAGCTATTGGAGTAGAAAGCTCTCTGGCATCTAGGGACCTCCACAGTGAATGGATGGGATTTAGCTGATTGTCGAGTTGGTCTAGTGAATTTACATCGAGGGGGCACCAGAGTAGCCAGAAAGAAGGATAAATAAAGACCTGTCCAGAGATAGGTTAGTTTCAAAGTCAATTTCTAAAAGCCATCCAACACATGTCAGCATGTAAAATAGACGTTATACCCAATATGATAATGAATAACCCCAGACATTAATTTATTATGAACCGTTTAAAAAATAGTTATGGAAATTAGGCATTTAGATGGCTTTCTCTGCATCTTTTGTCTGTACTATATATACAGTATTTAAAAATATTATGTTGTATTATTGTTTGTTGTTTTGATGGTAATATAGAATAATAATAAATGAAAAAAAAACAAAACTTGTTCCATCAAATACTTCAGCACTAGAAGAGAAATGAAAAGTCATCATTGATAATTTATCTATATGAATGGGTTTGAGTGGCACCTAGGGGTCAGGGGTGACTTCAGTAAAACAAAAGTCAGCGAAATCATGTAACATCGGGGGGGGGGATAATTCTCTCTTCCTGACGACACTTCAAGCAGAGAAGACACAAAAGTCGGTGTTCCCTGTTTGAGGGGGGGGGGGAGTGCACAGACGTCTGATATATATATATATATATATACACACACATATATATATATTTCTTTCTTATTCATGCACACACAAGTAACCTGTCTCTGGTTTTCTCTGGATTAAGTCAATTGTGGAGCACTCTAATTCATCAAAAGTTTAGACGATTTTTCCCCTGTACCTTTTTGAAGGATAGGAAACTAACACATGAATCACAGGTTACTAAACTCACCACTATATTATGCTTAGTTACTCGACTGTCTAAATTTGTTATTATTTTTCTCCAGCTAACACTTAATATTTCTTTTGCCCCATTATCTTCGATTCTCCTCAAAACATACTCCATATAGGTGGTAGCAAAAACTTTTCCCCCTAACATTTAACTACTGACACTCCCCCCACCGACACCAGGAATTAATAAACAACGTCTACTTTTCAAAAAAAGTCCATTATTATTTTCTATTTGTCTGCTATTAATTTATTATATAATACAAAACATTATACACACATTTAATGGACGCTCCCGTTAATTCCGCAGAATTTCAAGAATATCAGATTACGATATTTCTACCAATTGCATATACATTTATAGTCATTTTGGTTTTTAGAGAATGCAATTAACGAACATAGGTCTTTGCAGTATTTCATCTTTCAACATGGCAGCTACAATTTTTTCAACGACTCAACTTCTGAATTAAGTCACTCGATAGACACGCATAAAGTGTACATTTTCTGATTCCTACATCTTTCACACACATAATATCCAAAAATTGGAAAAAAACATTGATTTCTTGGTATAGAAATAACTCAAAACGTGTGATTGTTGGACCGTACATTTGGTCGCCTTATGACGGATCTTATGATAACACGCATGCTGGCATCATTTAGATGACCTATTTTTTTGTAGATTTTATACTCGCTTTCGTGACCGAAACGGTAGCAGCGTAGATCCAAGATCGAAATGTTTATGGTTTGATCCCAGTCGTCTCACAAGTTTTTAAAATTTTTTATTACATTGTTAAAGTTTTGCCTACGAGAGAGGGGCAGAAGATAGGACTATGGGCCGGATTCTTTAAAATCAATGTTATTATGTAGTCATTTGAAAAGAAATCAATGTAATATGTAGCACTTTAACTATTGTGAATATCATTCCGATTGACCTATTTGCATTCGATCGGATGTTGACAAATTTTAATTCATTCTTTTTTATTTCTTACGGGCATCGCCGGGGGATGGGTCCAGCTAGTTTGAAATAAAATCTTTTGAAGCTGAACTGAAGTTTAAATTAAAGCTACTTATTTTATCATTTTCATCTCATAAGCAGTTTTTTGTAAAAAAAGCTAATGAATGATTAATAAAATTCTAACTACTCTGAAAATACTTTAAAAAAAAACATTTTTCTTTTCCTATGGTAATTTTCTATGAAATAATGAGTGTTGAATAAAATTTTGACCATTTCAGTTTTCTTCTAATCTGAAAAGATGGTTGACTGACTTTTAATAAAACATTTTGTAGTTCTTGAAAATGATGTAACAGTGTTTTCATTTACCTGGTTTGATTTTTGAATCACTAGCAATTGACAAAGCTAATGCAGATGGCCGCTGAGCCTGGGCAGACAAAGCCAACTCATCCTATTCCGGGTGTAACCTGTTAAAAATATAGATAAAACTAAATACTTATTTATAATTACTTTCAATTTCGTTTTCCTTTTCACTGATGAGTCATCACTTATCAAGGCTAAAAAGCATTCGAGGATAAGCGTTAATTTGCTAGATAGACAGTTGAATGATGATGAATACTATGAGAGGATTGAAAATCTCTGCATACCACCCACTGAGAACAACAGCTGACCTAGAAAACAGCAATTCTTCCTCCTTTATCATAAATATTGCTCATGGAATGTGAGATCTTAAAGACAAAATAGAGGGGGAGGAGGCAAGAGATACGAGGCTGCGGAATATAAAAACTCCGAGATCCATTTTCTCTTCTCTGTTGGTATGGATGGCTGTTGACTCCCATGGAGCTCATCCATCCTCTGGTTTTTAGTTCTTATTGAGGTTCAACACACACCTCATCAGATAAGCCAAGGCTTTCCTGATTGGGATGTCAGTTTAGTCATCGACAGTCCGACCACGGAACATGATATACGAGTCTACATGGAATTAGTAGCAGCTAAGAAAGCAGATCTGACCTGATTATTTCTAATCTTTTAAAATATTAGAAAGCGATGATTTTTATCAAATCTTTTATGGTTAAGAAATTATTTTGATCTGAATTCATTAATAATTTAGAGAATAATACATTTTCCTTTTTAGAAATGTCACTTATATATATATACTCAGTCCTCCTCAATCGCTGGCTTGTTGTCTACGACACCCTCACTTGTGCTAGAATCCCAATAGGACTGAAGAAATTTTTTATAGTGTATTTGTTATCAGCTGTGAAGGTTCATGGGTTGTCCTGCTCTCACCACACCCCACATTAAGCTTAACCTCGTGAGCATCATACTCTTGTGGGGAAGCAGATAAATACAAATAACAAATAATAAACAACCGATTCAGCCTTTTCCATTGTCGATTTGATAAATCTCTCTCCCCCCCTTCTCTCTCTCTCTCTCTATCTATCTATCTATCTATCTATCTATATATATATATATATATATATATATATATATATATATATATATATATGAAATATCATTTTATGTTATATATTTGAAGTGAACTCTGCAACCAGTACTCTAATCTGTCTGAAATTTAAAAAAAAAATGATTCTGTGAATGACAGCGGGTAATATAAGTTATATTTGTTGATGGTTACTTTTCTATTTATAAAATAAAATTCTATTTTATGTTATATATATATATATATATATATATATATATATATATATATATATTAAAATAAACATAGTTTGAGTATTCGACAATTGTTTCAGAATCTCTTCGGCTCCTTCTCAGGGATATACTGATGAGCAAAGATTAGAACCGCCAATACAAAAATAATAAAAAAAACAAAAGACAAACAGACAAATTACATATATATATATATATATATATATATATTAAGGGAGGCGCGAGAGCGCTCTATCCCGTAATAGACTACAAGAATGGCCTATGCTGGAAATCTCATTTCTTTGATCAACCATAACTCAAAAACCAATAAACCAAATTAGTTAAAATTTTGCACAAAATTTTTATTTGATAGGTTCTATAAGTGTGTAGAATTTCAGCATCATTAGTCAAGGCAACCCAGAGAGCCAGAAAGTTCAATCATGAAATCATGTTATCTGTATGTACGTATGTGCCATCCTGTATCTCATCAACTATTTGATGGATTCAGCTGATTTTTGGCAGAGATAGAGGTTCTAGGGTCTAGTTGATGGCAATTTAATTTCAGTTTACCATATACCTTAGTTTTCCAGAAAATTCCTAAAAACCTTAAAAATGACCATTGTATTGAGGCATAGCCTTTACAAAAGTAGTGACATTCCATGATAAATGCCAGTATACTGAAATCATATGCCCTTAATAGGGTTAAGATGAACATTCATATACACTAAATGTACAAAAGCAAGGAAATTCCCAAATTTTTACACTTTTATTGTCATTAAGGGTATGCGAGCACAACAGGGCTATGTATTTTACTGGTAGGAATTTTTCTTCAGCACACCTCACATACTTCATCCACTCATGCATAGAGATTTATACTGTAGTGATGTAATAATGAAATGGTTTGGTTGATATGTAGTCATACCCTTAATTAATGACAATAAAAGTGTAAAAATTTAGGAATTTCCTTGCTTTTGTACATTTAGTGTATATGAATTTTCATCTTAACCCTATTAAGGGCATATGATTTCAGTATACTGGCATTTATCATGGAATATATATATATATTAATTTATTTTAAGACAAACTTTACTTTTTAAAATTTATTTTAATGTTCCTGACATTCTGTTTTTAAATTTTTAATATTTTTTAAATGTTCAAAGCACCGCACATCTGTCAACACTGTGTTGCGTAATATTTATGATTATAGATTCCATCATTCTGGACTGACTTGAATTTCAATTTAATTCGATTCTGTTGTCTCTTTGACAAAATGTCGTCGTCGTCGTCGTCGTCGTCGTCGTCGTCGTCGTCGTCGTCGTCGTCGTCGTCGTCGTCGTCGTCGTCGTCGTCGTCGTCGTCGTCGTCGTCGTCGTCGTCGTCGTCGTCGTCGTCGTCGTCGTCGTCGTCGTCGTCGTCGTCGTCGTCGTCGTCGTCGTCGTCGTCGTCGTCGTCGTCGTCGTCGTCGTCGTCGTCGTCGTCGTCGTCGTCGTCGTCGTCGTCGTCGTCGTCGTCGTCGTCGTCGTCGTCGTCGTCGTCGTCGTCGTCGTCGTCGTCGTCGTCGTCGTCGTCGTCGTCGTCGTCGTCGTCGTCGTCGTCGTCGTCGTCGTCGTCGTCGTCGTCGTCGTCGTCGTCGTCGTCGTCGTCGTCGTCGTCGTCGTCGTCGTCGTCGTCGTCGTCGTCGTCGTCGTCGTCGTCGTCGTCGTCGTCGTCGTCGTCGTCGTCGTCGTCGTCGTCGTCGTCGTCGTCGTCGTCGTCGTCGTCGTCGTCGTCGTCGTCGTCGTCGTCGTCGTCGTCGTCGTCGTCGTCGTCGTCGTCGTCGTCGTCGTCGTCGTCGTCGTCGTCGTCGTCGTCGTCGTCGTCGTCGTCGTCGTCGTCGTCGTCGTCGTCGTCGTCGTCGTCGTCGTCGTCGTCGTCGATACAAGAAACAAACATAGGGATGGCTATTCTTGTAGTTTGATTATAGTGGTTTTGCTAGTTTTGCTTTTATGGCATATCAACCTTTTTTCAGGTTATTTAATGCCAAATCCAGTCATTTTGGTACAAGATTCCAGGCTTCAAGTTCTAAATATTTTCAAATATTTAATAGATTTTATTTGTCTACGTATGGTTTGTAGATTAGTTTGTTTTTGTAGGCATATATTTTGCAAATATATAATAAGTGATAAATTCTATTTAAGCCATAGATGGGGTTCTGACAGGTACTACCACTTTTCCAGGTCAGAGTGGACCTGGGAGTAATGGCAACTAAGGGGTCTGTCTCATCAGTAGATGTAGTTTTATGTTATACCTAGGATGGTTGAGGGTAGAGAGAAGTTGAGTAGTTCATAGAGTTCGAGAGTAGGGTAGGCAGAAAAAGAAAAAGGGTAGGAAGGGCTTGACTAGGTATATTTTGGGGTGAATAGAGGCGAGACACCTTGCTGAAGGGTGCCCGAGACAGTTTAATGTTGTGCTAGAAACAAATTTCAGTTCAGCTATAGATGGGACCCTGGCAGGTACTCCCACTCCTCCGGATCAGAGTGGACTTGGGAGTAGTGGTAACTAAGGGGTAACTCCATACTCCCCAAATTTCCTAAATTGTAGCCTCATCATTTTAAGGTCATTACCCATGACCTCTGATCATATAAACAAAACTTATATTATACCATGTTCAAATCTAAGAAAATTTACACCATGTTCAATTTATACCAATGTAAAGTAACTTATATTACACCATGTTCAAATCTCCTAAGAAAATTTACACTATGTTCAATTAACACCAATGGTCAATTTATACCAATGTAAAATAACTTATATTATACCATGTTCAAATCTCCTAAAAAAATGTACACTATGTTCAATTAACACCAATGTTCAATTTACACCAATGTAAAGTAACTTATATTACACCATGTTCAAATCTCCTAAGAAAATTTACACTATGTTCAATTAACACCAATGGTCAATTTATACCAATGTAAAATAACTTATATTATACCATGTTCAGATCTCCTAAAAAAATGTACACTATGTTCAATTAACACCAATGTTCAATTTACACCAATGTAAAGTAACTTATATTACACCATGTTCAAATCTCCTAAAAAAATGTACACTATGTTCAATTAACACCAATGTTCAATTTATACCAATGTAAAATAACTTATATTATACCATGTTCAAATTTCCTAAAAAAATTTACACCATGTTCAATTAACACCAATGTTCAATTTACACCAATGTAAAGTAACTTATATTACACCATGTTCAAATCTCCTAAGAAAATTTACAGTTGAAATATACCGAAGAAAGTCTTGTGTTTACTTCTGTTTCGTATCTCAACCAAATATGCACAGGTTATTATAAAGTTGTGTAATGGTTTGCTATTTCCTTTATGGAATGGTGATTGACTGATCTCACCTTCACAGTTCTCTTGGAACCATGTGTGGGACGGGATAGAGGAGGGGGCGGAGGCAGGTGGGATTAGTCAATATTTGTTAACGACTTTTTCAAAAGAACCAAAATAAAACATGCTCTGGGCCAACAAAACTTTTACTTGATCGTTTCCTTTGAGGCTTTGGCAGGTGTTATGTTCTTGAAGTTGAAATGAAAAGATTAAATAATTTTTATCCTGAAGATTTTCTTTTTTCTCCTCTTTTTCTCTTTTTTCATTTCATTAATTCTCTTTTTAATTTTTTTTTTCTAAATCACCTTTTTTTTTGTTCGCTTTTTTTTTCGAAAGCATCTTTTAAAATAATTTTTTTTTTTTTCAAGTTTCATGGTTTACTGGATTTTTTAATCATCTCAAGCAATGAACTGTAACAAAATCATCAGAGCATGATATTATGCAAATATATCTTTTTCGTCACTTTGAAAATGTTTCCTCTTTCCAGTTATAATAAACTCCTCCTCCTCCTCCTCCTCTCGTCCAGTTTACAGTTTTGCTCAACGTGTTAACAATCACTAAACAAAATTATTTTACTGTTTGCTGATATTTATCAGTTTTCTTTCTGCGTTTCTTATCTGATTATTTCATAGATTTTGTTGTCTGCAAAACTAAAATACCCCCCCCCCCCCCAAAAAAAAGAAGAAAAAGAATCAAACGTCTGATTGATGTCTAAACGTGTCAAGAAAGAGTACTTGTCTGGCTTCACATTTTCTCTTTCGGACGATGGCTTCTTCTTTCATCAGTGTTAAATTTATTTCTCTTTGATGTCGTAAGTTAGTTCAGCGAAGGAAAAAAAAGTTGTAAACAGCAAAGATGAGGATAATACCCGGTTAAAAATCATTAACTTTTAGTAGATGAGGTCCCTATGTGCTTGCTTCCCAACGAGGGCAGTGTTAGACACAAGGTCGGTTTTTAATGTGGGGAATATCCAGTTCCCCCAAAAAGGGTCACTCTGAATTGGAACAAAAATTTTAATTGCCTCGCTCTAGAATGATTTCTTCTTCACTAACCGAGCACATAAAATATAAAGTGTAGTATCAGAACAAATACTACACTTTGCTCCTAGCAAAAGGCGAAGTTATGGGATTGAGTTATGTTTGAAAAATAAAATCCATTTAACTCTTCTGGTTAGCCGCAATTTTTATTAACTCATCAAGCGACCCATTTCTGTCTATCGCTCTTTTTCTCTCTCGTTGTATGTTGTTTGACCTCTCTTCGCTCTTATTTTATACATTGTCTATCACTCTTGCTTCCATCTCTCTCTCTCTGTTTATTAACACTTGAGGGTAATAAAGAAAGAAAAGAATAAAAAAAAGTAGTTTATTATAAATAAAACAGAATAACACAACTAGCAGTAACACTATTTAACCCTGAGCTGAGAGACATATAATGAGCAGAAAGCGACTAATTTTTGGAATTTGTTTTTTACTTTTTATATTTAACTGACTTTGCAAACTCACTTTTTTCTGATTCAAGCCATCGAACCCTAACCCGAGGGGAATGGGTTAACCAATATAAATATAATAAATATTGAAAGAAGAAATGAATGCATAATTTCTGGAAACACGCATGAGGGCTTGGGCTCATTGAATTGCAGAAGAGATTAGCATATCGAGGTTTGGGTTATTAACCTAACATCCCAAGCCATCCTAATTATTACCAGGGGTAAGGTCAGTGATAGCGTGATGCTGTATGGCAGTGAGTGTTGGGCCCTCACCCAGGCCTCACTTGCTCGACTCTGGAGAAATGACAGGGCATTGATTAGGTGGATATGCAATGTAAAGCCGGACCAGATTCAGAACATTAGGTCGGACACTCTACTTGAGAAATTGGCCATTCCAAAACTTGGTGTCCTAAGAAGGGCAAACCGTCTTCGCTGATTCAGACATGTTGAGAGAAGCAAGGGGTATATCAGCACATGCAGAGACCTAAGGCTGGACAGCAAAAAGGAAGCTGGCCACCCTAGGAAGATATGGAAAGAAACCATCAGGCAAGACGTAAACAGTGGCAAATGGACACAGTCAATCCCACAACTGTGATCGCTGGAGACTTAGCATATGGACAGCCAGACAACGTCGAACCTCTTGTCAAAGGAACATAGATGATAAACTTGAATAGTGAAAGAGTGAGTGAGTGAACCTATGGCTGAATGCGGAGGTGGGGGGGAGACTTCACTTTATTATATAGATTATCTATTATTTATAGTGTTTTGATTTTAAAGATGATTGTTTGTGGATTTAAAGACTCTGCGAATTGAACGTTTTTTGAATGAACAAAATGTAAAGAATTGCTAAAGAAAAAAGTCATAAATGATGAACCAAAAACAAATATCTGAATTTCGGATAGATTTGAGGTTTCGAAGGCTGTGACAATGTAAGGTGATAGGAACCAGGTAGATTGAACGAATGGATCGGTGAGACACAAGATGGTAATAGACATAAAGAGATAATATGTAATGTAATACTTTTATTTTATTTATTTATTTTTTATCTCCCTCCCACAGCGGTAAGATGTGACACAAGGTCGGAAAGTAGGATTGAAAAGCCAGCCCCCTAGAGGTTGAGCACTCTGGCCTACAAAAACATGCCTGGGCAGCCCTGTCGGCATTCCCTTGTAGGGGCGCCTCAGGCAGTTAGCAATAAACTAACCCCCTTCTCAAAGGGTGAGAAGGCAAAGCCTGGGAGGGTTGACCTCTTAGGACTGCACAGAACAATTCTTAAGACTGGTGGAATCAACGCCCGAAGGCTAAGATGGTACCGGTCTAAGGATTGTAGCATCCATAGGAACAGATACTACACTTTGATCTCAGCCAAAAGGTCGAGAGGTTCGATTAATCGTGTGTTATATGGTATCGACTTTTTGTATAATATTTCAACGGTAAAACATCCTTTTCAAAGTAAATCCATATTGAATCCACGTATCAGAATCTTTGTGCCATTATTAACTGGTGGTTTTCTTTTTTCTTTTTTTTAAAGACACCTGTCGCTTAATAAATGACACAAAGATTCTGATTTTTTTTTGTTTGTTTGTGGTGTTTTTTGGTAGGAGATGGTCATTCTTTACTAACATTGACCCCTAAAGCAATTACTTTAACAGCTCTGATAAGAACTATTTTTTAAAATTTGATAAAATTGCTAATGAAATTAAAAATGCTTTAAACTGTGTCGGCCCAGTAAAACGTTTCTTTCCTAAACGTACTTGACGACCAAATATAAGATTGGCATTGTTCTTTGTTTACTTCATTCTTTCAATAATAGCCGTCTGCAAGTCTTGTCGAATGTCACTGTATGAATAATCACAGCCATCAAAGACGTAACTGCTGACATGCTGTCACTTTAGCAGACAACTGCATTCATGCTTACAGCAATCGTCAAGAACTTCAATTCCAGTTTATGATGAATGTTTTAAAAGAAATTACTTTGGCCTTATACTCAGTGTTAAAGTCGAAAGTTAACCCGTTTTCTTATTTGCGGTCGAATGCGACAAGGATATTTTTCTAGTCATACTTCGAACACAGAATGTACATAAAGCAATGTGTAACTTTTTAATTTATGGATGAAAAATAAAATCAGACGCCATTTTTTTTTATCTTTGTCTCTTTTTTTATGACTGAAATAATTTTTGATAAAGAACACAAAAAGTATTTTTGTTTCTTTTTCTTGAAAACTAGCAGGTGTACCCGTCTCTGGACAGGTACCGAGACATCCTTGAACCGTTTAATACATGCAAGGTACTCAAACACTAACATAGTTCAAAGCAATTAAAAATATACAACTATAGTGAAAATAGCGAAGAAAATATTGAAGTTTCTTGCTTTAAGGCATGTTTTAAATGGTTGAAATTTTACTCAAATGATGGTAGTCTGTAGAATTTTGTGACTTGCCTTTCATTTAAATTTAATTTAAATTGGATTTATAAACTTTTTTAGTTGATAGTTTAATATTCCTTTATATCTCTTTATCAGAACCCCCCCCCCCAAAAAAAACAAAAACAAACTATTGTAGCAATATTGGAGAAGGTGGATGGAATTTTCCACATAAGTTAAATCAAGCAGAAGAAGAAAATTCCATTAAAGATTAAAATTAGGCTGACGTGTTCAGGAAGTTGTATCACAGGCAGGAAGTCTCCAGTGACACGTAACATAAGTTGATGCAATCTTTTGTTTTTGAACCCAAAAGAAAATGAACATGTTTAGAACATATCCCCCTCCTCCATGAGCTATTATGTAACATGAAGTTATCAATATATATTTTAAAGAAAATTCAAAACCCAAATGATTGTGTGCCGTCATTTTTAATAAATTCTATAGCTGCTGCTATCAAAAAAAGTGGAAATACGCACGCATACCAACAGACAGATGACAGCTGTTAAAAGAACAAAAAAAGAGAAAATGAACTACTGCTACACATCATCAACACAACAAGCCGTCATGTGAAGTCAAAGAATTGGTCTACCGTAAAGCTACACTATGTTAACCACCCAGATAATAGAATGCTTGTTACAAATTTAATAAATATAATGGGTCTCGAAATATATAAATTACTTGTTTGCATACTCCGGAGAGGTTCGCCACATGCTTAAAAAGAAAATTTCAGCTGTCAGGAGCAGCATGCCAGTCTCAACCCTAATCTGGTTGTCCCATTTCTTTTGTGGCGGTCTTCCTGATCTTTCTTGAATAAAATTTTTTTGATATGATTTCTTTACATAGCTAGAGACTAGTAGCCAGGAAACATGTCCAAAAACGTTAATCTTTTTTATTTCGAATAATACTGCTGATGTATCTGTTAATATTAAGCCTCTTTCTGATATCTGCATTTCTTAGTCTGTCTCACAAAGTCACTCCAAGAGTAGTTCTTAGAAATTTAATTTCAAAGACATTGAACTTCCTCTTAGGCTCTGCCAATATAATCGATGTTTCATTCGCATATGCAGCAGTAGGAACTATCAATGCATTGTCAAGTCTTAACTTCGGAGGTGTTACTATGTCCTTCTTGCTCCGTGTCTTTTCTTTTAGATATCCAAATACAGAAGCTGTCAGATGAAGATCCTGGAACCACTGTGCCAAGAAAAACAAAATATTCGGAGATTTTTTCAACCGTTTTTCTTGTCTATTGAGATATTATCTCCAGAAGTGGAAAAGATTTTGCATTTGCTTGGGTTCACTTTTATTCCCCATTTCTCACAATTGGCTTCCAGCTCAGAAATAGAATGCTTCAACTTATTGAAGACAACGGCAATAACGTAATGAATATTAGTAGAGATCTCTAAGCACTAGTGGTGCTGGCAGACTTTCCAGTTCTTTCATCACAAATTCCAAGAAATTTTTGAAGAGGACAGAAAATAAGAGACATACCCTGGTGTGCCCTGACAGTTACTTCAAACCAATTTGTGATATGCCCATTAATAACAACTGCACACATTCTGTGTGTAAATTGTATAAATTTTCAACAATGTTTACGATTTTGCTACCGACTCCAATCGCCCTCCGCATTTTCCGTAGAGCCTTTCACCACACTGTCAAAAGTCACTTTTGAAGTCTATGAATTTGGAGTGCAATTTTTTTCTTTCTTTTCCAAATATATAAATAGATATATTTTAAGGTGGGGGCAGGGGACACGAGTTATAGAAACCATTTTGTGACTCCATTCCAAGGCACTCTGCATAGGTAGAGTAACCTACCTAGCAAATTTCACATTCTTAAAACTTACAGCTTAAAAGTCCTTGGTAGACACTTATATTAACAGAGATTTTGAACAACTTTCTTTGAACTTATAATTGCAGGTAAATATTATAGTTGAAGCGTGGACAACACATGCCAAGGATGTCATTCAGAAACTTGCACGTAGGACCCTTGCTCCGAATCAGGTGGGTAACCGATTGTTTTATACTCAAAACAAATCTTCTGGTGATACCAGATCAGGCTGCCCTGTGGCTCCCTGAGACGAAATTCACCTACATTGACGTTTTTTGTTTTTCTTCTTTTTTTTTTTTTTGTAAAACTTAATTATGTTCTACAAAACCAAAAACAAAAACAACAGCCCCTCTCCCTTTCTCCCTCCCCTTTTTTATTTTATTTTTAGAACTTGAAGCATAAATCTTTTACTATAATGACCAGATTCGGCATTAAATAACCCAAAAAGGGTTGATATGCCGTAAAACAAAACTACCAAACCAAAAACGATGATTAAACATTTGAAGATATAAAGAACTTGAAGCATAAAAACTTTTACTATAATGACCAGATTCGGCATTAAATAACCCAAAAAGGGTTGATATGCCGTAAAACAAAACTACCAAACCAAAAACGATGATTAAACATTTGAAGATATAAAGAACTTGAAGCATAAAAACTTTTACTATAATGACCAGATTCGGCATTAAATAACCCAAAAAGGGTTGATATGCCGTAAAACAAAACTACCAAACCAAAAACGATGATTAAACATTTGAAGATATAAAGAACTTGAAGCATAAAAACTTTTACTATAATGACCAGATTCGGCATTAAATAACCCAAAAAGGGTTGATATGCCGTAAAACAAAACTACCAAACCACCAAAACAAATCTTATTTTACTTTTTCTTAGTTTTACTCATAGTTTTTCAGGATTTCAAATCTATACACCAATGCAATTTTTCTTTATATGACACTAGTGCTACCTATCCAGTGTTGCCCGGGAGTCTTTGTACTTTTATTTTTATTCTCCTTTTTTTAAAACTTTTTTTTTAATACTAAAGTATTATTTAAACATTTTTTTTAAATAGGACTTTTAAAGTTAAATTTAATTATTAAAGTCTCGTTTGATCTTTAAATTATTAATTAAATCAAATTATTATAAAACTTTAACCAATTTTATAAAATTAATGTTGTTTTATTTTGTATTTATTAAATTATTGAATGTAAAAAGCTTCCAAAATTTCTAATCTTTTAATAGATGAGGAATTGCTACGGATATTAAATCCTTTAAAATGAAGCTAAGTCTTTGAGAAAAAAGTGTTTGTTAGCGTCTTTTCATTATAATGAATGATACCCTATTGTCTCCAGTACTGGTCTATGTATAAATGGAATACTTCGAAGAAATGGCATTTAGTATCTACATCATGAAAACCATCAATGTGAATAACATGTTTATACTTTAGCCTCGGGAGGTGACGCGGACTGACGATCTGGGTGTGTCAAGTTCGAATCCAGTCGGTTCTATAGAATTGCTTTCATTTAGGGCTGTTGGCAACCATTACGTGGTCCCTCTTGCAAAAATGCCAACAACAGGATCAAGCCGGTCAATAAAGTTGTACCGTGTTGATTCGTACGAATTTGTTTTTTTTATATTTTTATTCGGGAGGATGTGCAAGCGTTGCTGGACCATGTGAACTTCATCTATCCTTCATCTATACAGTTCACCATGACAAAGGAACAATAACAAATTGTCCTTCCTAGATCTGCTGATAACTCGCATGGATCAAGGGTTCAGCTCATCTGTATAACTTTCACTCGATGAACTGGCGCTACCAAATCAGGCTGTCTGAAGTTATTGACTTCCTTACTCAAAATGCACCAAACATTGATGTTTTATTGTTTTTTTTTCCTTTGTGAAACTCAGTCATGTTCTGCAAAATCCAAAACAAAAAGCAACAATTTCCCTCCCTCCCCTCTTCTTCCCTCTCCCCTCTTTCTCCCCTCACCCTTTCACTCAACCAAACACCATGAATACATACTTAAACATATAAAGAACTTGAAGCATAAAAACCTTCACCAAAATGACCGGATTCAGCATTAAATAACCCGAAAAGGGTTGATATGCCGTGAAACAAAAACAACCAAACCAAAAACCATGATTAAACATTTGAAGATATAAAGAACTTGAAGCATAAAAACCTTCACCAAAATGACCAGATTTGGCATTAAATACCCCAAAAAGGGTTGATATGTCGTAAAACAAACAACCAAACCAAAAACATGATTAAACATTTGAAGATATAACGAACTTGAAGCCTAAAAATCTTTACCAAAATGACAACAATTCAAAATACCAAAGCTCTTAACTAATGACTATAAATGACCCACTGACTCAAATGAAGGATATTTCCTTCTACATTCATGGCATGAAATGACCCAAAAAGGGTTGATGTGCCATTAAGCAATCTCTTACGTTCTACTGGACGATATCTTAATTTCAACTTCCATCATCCAAATAATGTAAAGAAAGGAAACATCTTTGCCTATAAAATTGAGCAATGGTGATATGTAGTAACAGCAATATATATCAAGAGAAGATGGACAGCCTAATAGAAACCCTCCACCGAAACAACCATCCAGAGAACATGACGTCAACTCTGAGAAATCTGGATCAAACGTCAAAGGACCCCCTCGAAAACTCACGACAGTCTGTCTACCATATATGTAGGGCTTGTCTGAAAAAGTTCAGAGAATATGTGATCCATATGACATCAGGACAGTATTCAGGAGCGACTCAACTCTCCGAAACATCTTGTGTGAGTCAAGCCTTCTACAGAAAAAGCTATGACCAAGAATTGTGTATATGCAATTCCATGTAAGTGTGGAAAAATATATGAAAGTGAGACATACCTGCCACTAAAAGTAAGGCTAGAAGAATATCGGAAAGCCGCAATACAGGAGATATTGAAAAGTAGGAGATGGCTGACCACATATGAAGGAAAAAACGAAAACCATCTACCCTTAAAGGATGAAGTAAAAATTATAGAGAGAAGAATAATAGAGAGTAAGACGACTCAAAGAAGCAGCGCATATGTTGGGCGACAATGGCCTCCTAAGAAGACCAGGTAAAAAATTTAATACAATATGAGAATCATTAATTATAAATAATAGATGAGAACACCATTAACAATATATATATCATATATTATATAATATTCTTATATTATTATAAAATATTAGCATATCTACCTCTCTCTCTCTCTCTCTCTCTCTCTCTCTCTCTCTCTCTCTCTCTCTATATATATATATATATATATATATATATATATATATATATTATAATATAAAATGAAGTAATAAAATAAGGTGTCAATCAAATTTTATTAGAATTCAAAGTTCAAGCAAAGTATCCTTAAGTCCTTAGCTCATGAGTTTTCAAAGATAATTCTTCTCTTCAGAGGACCATTACCGCAGTTATACTACTACAGGTAATAAAATTACGCTTTGAAAATATATAAAATTATATACACAAATACATAAAAATACATAACATCAAACATATCAACCCAAAAACATACTTTTTGTTGAATCCATACAGTCCATCCAGGTCATACAAATTGAGAAACATAATCAGGAAAGACATTACTCCAAGTTATAAACAGCAGTCCATATACGTGAAATTTTATATTATAATATTAATGCTCTATCCAGTATATTGAGCTTCAGTTTTTATCCGGATGTTTCACTAATTATAAGATATTAGTTGACGCTTATATCTTTTGTTGGATTGCTTCATATATATATATATATATATATATATATATATATATATATATATATATATATATATATATATATATATATATATATATATATGATGAACTCTCCCTTCGATTTCGACGTATGAGTGCCCCACCAGGGGCTGCCCGCGCGTGAATTTGTAATTGCAAGGGTTGCGCAATCTCCAACAACCGCTCTCCTGAGTCGGCATTGCTTGATTCCAATGGCAAGTAGTAATACAAGACGACTAGAAACAATGCCAAGATAAGCAGAGAGCACATACAGCACCTGGTATTCCCAAATGGTCACCCATTTAGTACTGGCCAGGCTCGATGCTGCTTAACTTCGGTGATCTAACTGGAACCGGTGTGTCAACGTGATTGTGCCGTATGATATATGATTATATTTATATATATATATCACCAGTTTTATCTTGCTTATTCATTCGTCCGTCTGAAGACGACCGATGTTGGTCGAAAACGTTCGCCAAAAATATGGGGATTTCTTACACACCATGGATAACAACACAGAATCGGTCGTTTGACGACTGGAAAAAATGGATCAGAAAATGAATAAACAGAAGCTAGCACTCCTGTTCAATCAAACGTGTATGTATATATATATATATATATATATATATATATATATATATGAAGAAAAGTGAGGATAAAATGATCTGACGTAATGTCCACAGCCATACCGAAGTGTGGACACTTTCTGACAAATCAAAACTGATATTCTGTATGATTTTTCTACATTGTTTTCTTCATCCTGAGAAAGTCTTTCAATGAAGACGAAACGTTGATGAATACATAAATCACATAGTTTTTGGCTTTCCTTTTTTCATTTTACATATATATATATATATATATATATATATATATATATATATATATATATATATATATACTAATAAGTAGTATGATTACACATCTAAAACAAGGATAGGTGCATACTTGAATTGTCTGCAAGAACTCATGGCGCAACGGATAAAAGTGCTAAGTGATAATCAGTTTGAGGTGATAGTCTTCTGGAGGTGAACTCGGTTTTAAAAAAAAAAGGTCGATTATCGGTTAGAAAAAGAAAATAGAAGGTCACCTTATGAATATAAGAATAGGATATAAGAATTTACTGTTTTTCAAGAATTTATTTTTGCCTTTAAATATTTTTTCTGAATAGGTTTCTAAATAATAGGTGTTTATTCTGTTTCTGAATTTTTGAGATGAGGATTGATAAGTTGTAATATTTGGATTGTTCAGACTACTGTTCTCATCTTGAGTGCTATCATCACAACGTTTCGGCTGCTGTAACCTCCGGCTTTCTTCAGGTGTATCGCTTCGAACTATGGAATATTTTGGGAATTCTCGGTGAGAGCGATACGAAGAATTGCGAATTACTGAAGATTTGTACCCAGTCATGACTGACGGAACGAGAGCATGCTACTCCCGTAGATTAAATAAAGAGTTCCGTTTGAAATTCTGTCCAGATTTCCGAGTTCGACAGAAAGATTCTCGAGTTTGAAAAGATACACCTGAAGAAGGCCGGAGGTTACAGCGGCTGAAACGTTGTGATGATAACACTCAAGATGAGAACAGTAGTTCAAACAATCCAAATTATACAAGTGTTTATTCAATTAACAATTTCACTAGAATCCGACCATTGTTTTAATGACTAAGATTTACAAAAGTCTGTAACATCTTGTGAGATTTTTCTCTTCTTCGTCTTCTTGAAATGTTTGTCAGTGAGATTTGTCTGACACTGGATAATCTGTATTAGTCCTCGTCAAGAAATGCTTCTTTTTTTGTATTTTGGTTGTTCTTCAACATAGCAAAGACTTTCTCTTATGTGAGTAGTGGACTGCAAATCCTTATCGTACGAAAAAGTGTCAGTATAATTCTATGCAAAATTAAAAGCAATAAATATGAGAAGGTAAGGAAGGGGAAAGGGGAAAGGGGAGAAAAAAAAGGGAAAGGGGAGAAAAAAAAGGGAAAGGGGAGAAAAAAAAGGGAAAGGGGCCAGACAGAAAGAGATAAGTCCTAGCCAAAAGTAGGATTTATTCCAAATTAATTTTTCCATTTTATATATATATATATATATATATAATAATATTTATAAATAAATATTAATTATTTATTACCTACAGACATCAATGTTTCACACAATCTTTAGTGCAGGAAGCTAATTCCCGACGGTCGACGGGCGCAAACTCAGATCACAAATCGCCACTGATTCGTAGTCAAGAGACTTACCAGTTAGCCACCAGAAATTAGCTTGGAATTTTAGGAGGAATTTAACTTTGTAAATACCAAGTCGACGAAGAGTGATTAACAACAACAAATCATGTTGGATCTCGCAATGAAGCTAGTAGTACTGATTGTTATTAAACTCACCCAGAGTGCCCAGACTTAGTAAGGGGGCTATACAATAATATTTATAAATAAATATTAATTATTACCTACAGACATCAATGTTTCATGCTTATGTAATCTTCAGTGCAGGAAGCTAATTCCCGACGGTCGACGGGCGCAAACTCCGATCACAAATTACCAGTTGGCCACCAGAAATTAGCTTGGAATTTTAGGAGGAATTATATTGTGTGTATTTTCTTATTGTTGAAAATAACAGAATTTTTCTGTTTAATTATACCTTTTTTTATTTTTTCAAGTTTTCTGATGGTCTTTTTTGTATTAAAATTAAAAAAAATAATAAATGTTCCATAGGTTTCATGAACGTTTTCGATTCTTCGTCGAATCATCCCCAGGTGTCAAAAGCAAATAAACAAAAAAGATGGAAAAATGAGAGAATTAAAAAAAAAAGTCGTCAGAGAAACGCGCAGTTAACGTTTTTACGTATTGTTCTATGAAAGTCAGTGACGATTTAAATTCAGCGATGCTGAAGTGGCATCACTGAACAAAATCGCATCACATAAACATTTTAAAATGTTACCAATGGTTTCATATGTGATGTTGTTAATTTTAGGTTGTTGTGTTTTTATGTAGATAGCTTCCAGTATATATTTTTTTTTTAAATTGGTTTTGCAATGTATTATTTTAGTGTTATTAACAAGAATTTGTCTTAAATCAGAGGGAGGGCTGTTATGTTTTTGTAGATGTTAGTAAATTGAGCTAGAGTTTACAAGATGCATGGTGAGATGGTGGGATAGGGTAGTGCTTGTAAAACCAATGTAGCTATTAGCTTTATTAATAGCTTTATTATAGAGAATGTAACTCCCATAATAATAATAAAGTTAATAGCTACATTGGTTTTACATTTTGCATGTAGCGAAATGATATGAGAATGGTACGATGCATGTGTAAAGTGAGTCTTAAATACAGGCTTAGTTCTGATGACCTCAGAGGAAGATTAAATCTGAACAGTATAGGTGTGAACATGTGTGAGTGCGTGTGCATGTTTGTTTGTTCGTGCATTCACTGTACTGACCGTAATCGTATCCGCACACTTCGTGCCAGTTCAAATGTTGTTGTGCGATCTCGTCTCCGTGCTGCAACGAAGACTCTCGTGCCAAGCAGAATCACAACTCCAGTTTATACACAAGTGACAAATTTATTTGTTCGAGGTTACAAATGAAACTCGTGTTCACCAGTTGAATGGCAAAGTTGCAAAATGAGATCTCTCTATCCCGGTGAAATAAAACATAAGTCCCGCACAACCCTTTAGCTAAGAGACCCAGATGGGCCATCCTGCCTGGCTGGCACCCCAGATTCAACTGCCCGCCAGCTATCCCAGCAAACCCGACATCCTGTCATGCCCAGTGAGCGAGCCAGATCTCCTCTCCCATCTCTTCCTTCCTGGCTGGGTCTTTCTCCCTGGTCATAAACCACCCAGGCATTGCCCACTTGAGATAGCTGCAGAGATAAATGTCAGACAGAGAATAATCATGGCGACAATCCGTGAACATACCCGCATGGATCCAGTCTTTCATGAGATACTTAATTCATCTCAAAGGGAAACAAACTTCTTGGGTGGCCCATTTAAAACCAAAGATATTTTCACTTTATTTTCTCCCCCCCCCCCCCCCCTCCTTTCTCTGGTCGAGCATCTAACATTTGCAACGTCCGCCATTCATATACATCGTTTTTACATAGGGATGTAGTCATCTTGAAAAAAGTGATGAGAGTCTTGGGTTAATAGATGTGGAGGAGTTTGAGATGGCAGTGTCAGTTGTAGGGGGGGGGGGGGAGGCCATGGAAAAGATGGGAGGAGGTTGTGATAAGAGAGGTTTTGAGAGAAAGGGAGATAAAGACCTGATGAGAAATAGGTTAATTTGGAAATCCATTTCTAAAAGCCGGCCAACATATGCCAGCATGTAAAACAGACATTAAACTGATGATGATGATGTGTTATCACTAGAAATAGGAGATGATGATGGTGGTTAAGTGGATAACGACGCAGACTGACGATCTGGGTGTGCCAAGTTCGAATCCAGTCGGTTCTATAGAATCATTTTCACTTCGGGATGTTGGCAACCATTACGTGGTCCCTCCTGCAAGAATGCCAACAACAGGATGAAGCCGGTCCTCAAAGTTGTGCCGTGTTGATTCGTACGAATTTACTTTTTACTAGAAATATGTAAAGAAATTTTATTGACTTGCTGTTTTTGTTTTTTAATGTCTTTATTAGCTGAGTGATATCAACTGGAGGCTCAATTTAGAAATGGCCAACATGGGAAGATCGAAAATGAAATTGCCCAATGCCATGTTTGAACTGAAGATCACGCAAGAAGATGTGCAGGTAAATAAATAAAACTATTTGCTGAGTAGCTGTTGTGTGAAAAATGAACGAGAGAACTGTTACATTTTATGAACAAATCAATCAAGCCTTGGAAATAGGCGACGTGATAATAAAATGTCATTACATTTCATCAATGAATTATTTACATAAAAAATGAACTTCATCAGAATGAACTTCATCAAGATGAACTTTATCAGAATGAACTTCATCAGAATGAACTTCATCAAGATGAACTTTATCAGAATGAACTTCATCAAGATGAACTTCATCAAGATGAACTTCATCAGAATGAACTTCATCTTGTAACTTTACACGAAATGATCAAAAGAAAATGTCACTTTTTATAATGTTTGTCGATTATTTTACGAAGCTGAATTAATCAACGTTTGTTTCCCTAAGGATTTTTCCGAAATATTTTAATCACAGAAAATACATCCTAAAATATTTGCCAGTTTTGGGATTGGGTTATGTTTGAAAAGTTTCATTTTAATTGTACTAATTAGTCATAATTTGCAATTAACTCACCAAATAATCCAACTTGTACTAACTTTCTATTATCTATCACTGTCACCCTCTCTCACTGTCCGTTGTTTGATCTGCTGCTCTTATTTTATATGTTGTTGATTATTCTCGCTTCCGTCACTCTTTCTTTCCTTTCGGTTTCTTATTACTAATCAAACGTTATAAAGACAGAAAAGAATAAAAAGATTGGAAAATAGTCCTTGATAAACAAAAGGGAATATTATCACAGGCAGTAATACCATTTAATCCGTAGTTAAAGAGAAAATGAGAGCAAAAAAAAAGTCAACAAAAAGCGGATAATTTTGAATGTTGCAATTTTATTTTTTTATATTTAAATGGGTTTGCAAACTCCCTTTTTTCTTATTCAAACAATTTAATCTGAGCTCAATGAGTACCATTTTTTGTACTTCACACATTGTGTTTATTATTTTTGACAAAGGGAAGTTTCTTTTTCCGAAATATTAAATAAATGATTTTTAATAATCATCCAAACAACACACAAACAGCTAACACCACACTTGTTGTTATGTAAGATTCTAAGAAAAAATAAATAGTAAGTCACATTCTGTATTCGATTTATTATTTTTGTTCCTTCCAACTTACATCCTATCCGGAATTTGCATTGCCCACAGCCTTTTAAAAACATACTACTAATATATATATATATATATATATATATATATATATATATATATATATATATATATATATATATATATATCATTAAATAAATATTAAATTATTTGAACCTACAAACGCCAGTGTTTCAAGCTTTTGTTATCATCAGTGTAGAAAGTGGCAATTTAAGACGGTCGGAGGGAACAGAACCCAGTACAGAATCAGCCTAGACTCCACAAGCTAGCGCTCTAACCTCACGGCCAAGGGAAATTATAACGTAAAGAAGGGAAATTAAATTCTATTCATGCCTTAAGAAAGCGAGCAACAGATAGTAGACAGTCGAGAATGTTCAACGAGCGTTTTTGAAACCTTGCGTATAGCTAAGTCACAGTCTATTTTGAACTCCGTGAACAGGACTCAACTTTAATTTCTTAAAGGGACTTATAACAATATTTTATTAGATAAATATTAAATTATTTTATCTACAGACGCCGGCGTTCCAAGCTTTTGCTATCATCAGTGTAGGAAGTGACAATTTCAGACGGTCGAAGGACACAAACCCAGTAAAGAATCAGCCTAGACCGCAAGCTAGCGCTCAGTACGTTATATATATATATATATATAAAATAAAATATGAAACTAAATGTATACTTTTAGTAGATAGAACCTATAGTGAAATGGGTTTAAGCTCAATATACGGGATAGAGCAATTATAAAGATAGATGAAAGAAGAGCGATAAACATGTACGAATGACAAATTTGTCATTCGTACATGTTTATCGCTCTTCTTTCATCTATCTTTATATATATATATATATATATATATATATATATATAGATGAAAGGATATATATAATTTATTTAAAAACTATACGTTACATATTTCAGAATCGTACTGCAGTTTCATCAAGATGGGCTGACGTTTTAAATTAAAAAAAAAGTTTGTATCTTTGAAAATCCATGGATTAAGGAAAAGATTTTTTATATTCCTTGTTTGAATATTTAATGAATTACTAAATATTGTATTTTATCAATTTTTTATTTTCATCATTCATTTTCTTATTGTATTGCTTTATCTAGTATATTGAGCACTTTCTGATCATGATAGGTTCTAATATAAAGATATTTATCTTTATAACTTCACGTATATATATATATATATATATATATATATATATATATTTCAGAGGAAACATTTTTTAATCAATGAAACGGGTGGGTGGAAAAAAAAAGAAAATTGCTAAAATTTTTCTTTACGGCTTTATCGTCTGACCCTCTAAGCAATTTTCTTTTTTTTTCCACCCGCCCGTTTCATTGATTAAAAAATGTTTCCTTTGAAATTTATCCTACGATTTTGTTGTATGCGAAATTTACTTTAATAAATATATATATATATATATATATATATATATGTCTTGGAAGTTTTTTAACCGTTAAAATTATATAAAAAAAACAAAAAGAAAACACTTTTAGTCCCAAGTCCTTCGTTGGAAAACTACTTTGCTTGTAAGTCAATTAATCTTTTGCAATCACTACATTATTTATCTTCAAAGAATTTACGCTAGTCTTAATATTATAGTAGGAATCATTAGTTGTTTACCATGAACACCGTTTGTGAATTTAAAAACAAAACAATATTTTATTTCATGGCTTCTCAGCAGTGTTGATCAGATACCACTTCCCTTAAAAAACAAGAACAAAAACGTTCCAGATATTAGATCTAGTTTTTTGCTCCAGATCAATTTGTTGCTAACCTATTTTGTCATTAAGATATGTTCTCTTTACCCGTGGTGTTCGTCTGTGTCCAAGAAAAATGTATTTGTTATTTACAAAAATTGCTGCATTTTATAGAGTTCGGACGAATCCATTATATTATTTATTTGGTTATTTATATTTTTATGTATTTATATTATTATTTATATTCAGTTTCATTTAAAAATAATTATATATATATATATATATATATATATATATATATATGTAGATTTGCTAATAAAATGTGCTTATTGTGATTTATCACATGAAACTTTATATTAATTTTCAGAAAAAAGAAAAGATCCACCTTGAATTTTCCCACGATGAACTTTACGCCTTTTATAATCAGGTTTGTAAAACGAATCGCTTGACAATGTTTGTTCTTTAAAAAAACCTTTTTACTTCACATAGTTTCTCTTCGGACTATTGTCCTCACCGTTGATATTTATAGTTCGCCTATATATCGGCTGATACGCTCTTTCTCTTTCTCTTTCTTCATGTGATGCTTTTCCCCGTATTAAAATATGATTGTTGGTAATTATTTGTGTATCGTAGTGGCTGATGTATCCTACTTAAAACCGATGGACTGGTTATTTTGTCAATGGTTTTTATCTTCACAAAGACGCATGCATAGCGTGACATGAATATAAAGATATCTGTATAAAGTTAGGCCATTTATCGCGCTAACAGATGAAATGGTAAATTGATGTTTATTTACTCCTCGCGGAGTTAGGCACAAGGCCAGTTTTATCTTACTCCCACAAGTAAGATGTGACCCAAGATCGGGTCGAGCAAGTGGGGTTAAAAGCCAGCGCTCGAGAGGTGAGCACTCTGGCCATTTAAAAATTGCCTGGGCAGCCCCGTCGGCATACCCCGGTAGGGGCGCCTCAGACAGTAAGCAATAAACTTACTCCTCCCCAAAGAGGGGAGGCGAAGCCTGGGAGGGTGGACCTCCTAGAACTGCACAGGACAGGCGTGCAGTATCCATCGGAACAGTAAATTGATGTTTACGATAGAAGACCATAACTTTCTAATAGACTGATCATGTGTATGCCATCCAAGAGTTAACCAATTTGCATATTGCTCTGTAAAAGGGGTGCTTCTGCTGTTTCACTATGACATGTATATAAAAAAAATAGCTAAAGAAATGCATAAACTTTGTTATGTACTTACGTGGTAGCTTAATTTATGCAAATTCATCCAGTATTTATTAAATAAAAAATTAAAAACGATTTTTATCGGGCTTCGCCATCTTGTATTTTTCAATCGGCTGATTTTATTCTGGGTTGCCAAGGGACAAGGGAGATAACTCATATTTTTTTTGAGTTTTTGGTTTTCATCTAAATTGGTAATAACATTTCTTTTAGTTATCTCTCTTATTACAAAATGTCTAACAATACATAAAATCGTTTCTTTTCTTTTTCTTATAATTTAATAAATACTGGATGAATTTGCATAATTTTTCTGTACAATCTTATTTTCAACTAACACGTAAGTACATAACAAAGTTTATACATTTCTTTAAATATTTTAATGTCATTGTGAAACAGCAGAAGCAACGCAAAAGGACATCTCATTAATTCACTATTTGTTGTTTCGAATTGAATGACTTGTTTTGCATTTTATTATCACATATAATTTTGTTTAGCCTATTTTCTATCCCGTGGATAGAAACATTTTGCGTGGAAAGAGTCTTTCCAGTTTTTTCCAGTCATTTTACTTCTTGGGGTTGTGATCCATTTCTACATTGTAAATTATAAACAAGGTAGAAGACTTTTGTTTCATCAATAAATAACTTCCTGTCGATACTTTCAGTATGAAAAAAAAGGTATTGTGGATTAACATCTATTCACTACCCCCACCCCCGTTTAAAAAACTTTTTTTTAATGAAATTATGAGTGAACACCCTGAAAAACATGATGGAAAGAACAACAAATACAAACAATTATAGTAGAATTTAGTGTGGGGGATCAGTTTCGCATATGAATTTCTTTCTTTTTGGTATGATAGATAAAATCTGCGCACTTCTTTTTTTTTTTGGGGGGGTCTACTTTTTTAGATTATGTGTAGTTTAACAAGGAGGAGGTTTTGTTTTGGGGTGGCTTGCCACTCGGACTTAGGGTTAAGGAAAGTTTTTTTTAGTGGGGAGAAGACTTACTATACTGACCTAGGGTAAGTAATATTTTTACTCACTTTTCAGCATAACACCCCCCCCCCCCACACACAAAAAAAGCACAGATTTTATCTCCGATAGCAAATTGTTTTTGGTTACTGTCCTAAAAAGCTAGAATGGCCAGGAAACGGGGGATCATTTTACGTTAAATTCCATATGTGCAAGAGAAGGTTGCGAAATGGGTGGGGGCCATGGCCCCCCCAGGTTGAGAAATTCATCTTAATTTCATATTTTTTTTGCTTTTGGTTAAAGTCACATCCCCGGTTAATGTTAGTTAACCATAACCACTCATTCTGTCCAACCGGCATCTGCAAGTGTCATTCATGGTCGGACACGACCGACGAAGGCCTACTACTACTCATTCTGTAACCACAATTTTGTTTCATATATAAATTGAATATTGTATTAGGAAAATAGGAAAATAGAGTAAACAATATCTGACAGTATTTCTTGATGATTAAGAATTTGATGATAAAATCATCTGAAATAAGAGTTAAAAACTTAAGAGAAACTTAAAAAAAACTTTAATTGGATTTTTAAAAATAATAAAGTACATTATTTTATAAAAAATGAAGTGAAAAATGGTTTTATTGTCGAAGATTTTAAGAGCAAACTTGATGAATTCACAAATAATAGTAAAAGAATAAAATTATAAAAAAACGTTTTGGTTTAAGTCCTATTTTGCAACTTTTTATGTATCAACTTATATTTTTCTGTTTGTATGGTGTGCCTATATATAGAAAATAAATCCGGATATAAGAGCTTTAAACTCTTCTTATGAACATTGAAAATAAACAAATTGTTATATCGTAGTCATAACAATAAATAAATAAGAACACAAGATAGGAATAGAAGGAAAAAGAAATGTATTAAGAATACTTGATTACATACAATGAGTCAGTCGCAAATACAGGCTCTAGGCAAACGTGCGCTAAGCGGTGCCCCCTTTGGTTAGGCAAAAGTGTCGACTTTATAGTGACCTGACGAATCTATCCTGTAACTATGGGTAAATCCGGATCAGTCCACAACACAAATCTATGTTCAAACTCAAATAACTTTGTTTTTATGTATTTTTATATATTTCCGAGAACCTATATTGGTTATATATATATATATATATTGCATATTATTAAAAAAAATAAAAACAAAAACGCTCAGGGTGGTGAAAAATAAAAACGTACCGTAAAAAACACTGGTTGCTATTGTCAAATACAAAACAATAACAAATAATCTACATAACATTATAGGCGATAAAAAATTGTGAACGAATGGGCCAGGTCATTGTGGTCTAGTGTCTAGAGCGCTAGTCTACGAATATTAACATCGAAAGTTTGATCCCTGCTTTGGGAGGCATGCTGATGACGGCTTATAGCCAGAAACGCGCGTCCATGTCTAACTTTTGTGCACGCAAAAAAATTAATTCGTAAATTAATTATAAAAATCTGTATACAATAAATTGGTTTATTAATTAATTAAAAAATATCTCTCTCCCTCTCCCCCCCTCTCTCCCCCCTCTCTCCCCCCTCCCCCCCTCTCTCTCTCTCTCTCTCTCTCTCTCTCTCTCTCTCTCTCTATATATATATATATATATATATATATATATTGTTTCAAAGCATTCATATATTATCTCTGATACTATGGCTGTCTGCAATTCACCTTTCAATTTAGCTTCTGAGTCATGGAGGGTTTTTATGTGAGTTTCATCTTCCAATATTTATGTAACTGAATATCATTAGACAGGCATTAGTCAGAGAAGCCACTTGTTCGTGGTGTGGATTTCCATGTCTAGCTTGTTGACTTCTGACCTTGTTGTCAATTCAGCCCCTTTCTCCAATTCAAACATGTAATTATTTCTGTGATATGAAAAGCTCTTTCTTTTCTCTTTCACTTTCTCTTCTTTTCTTTTCTCTTCTTTTCTCTTTCTATTCTTTTCACTTTCTCTTCTTTTCTCTTCTTTTCTCTTTCTCTTCTTTTCTTTTCTCTTTCTCTTTTCTTTTCTCTTTCTCTTCTTTTCACTTTCTCTTTTCTTTTTTTTTCTTTTCTCTTTTCACTTTCTCTTTTCTCTTTCTTTTCTTTTCACTTTCTCTTTTATCTTTTCTCTTCTTTTCTCTTTCCTTTCTCTTTTCTTTTCTCTTCTTTTCACTTTCTCTCTTTTCTTTTCTTTTCTCTTTTCTCTTTCTCTTCTTTTCTCTTCTTTTCTCTTTCTCTTTCTCTTCTTTTCTCTTCTTTTCTCTTTCTCTTTCTCTTTTCTTTTCTTTCTCTTTTCACTTTCTCTTTTCTCTTTCTCTTCTTTTCACTTTCTCTTCTTTTATCTTTTCTCTTCTTTTCTCTTTCTCTTCTTTTCACTTTCTCTTCTTTTATCTTTTCTCTTCTTTTCTCTTTCTCTTCTCTTCTTTTCTTTTCTCTTTCTCTTCTCTTTTCTTTTCTTTTCTCTTCACTTTCTCTTTTCTCTTTCTCTTTTCTTTTCTCTTCTTTTCTCTTCTTTTCTCTTTCTCTTCTTTTCTCTTCTTTTCTCTTTCTCTTCTTTTCTCTTTCTCTTTTCACTTTCTCTTCTTTTATCTTTTCTCTTCTTTTCTCTTTCTCTTCTTTTCTCTTTCTCTTCTTTTCTCTTTCTCTTCTTTTCTCTTTCTTTTCACTTTCTCTTTCTCTTTCTCTTCTTTTTCTCTTCTTTTTCTCTTCTTTTCTCTTTCTCTTCTTGTCCTTCATGCAACTTGTAGCCATTCCTTGTGTTGGCTTATCTTGCCCCCCCCCCGCTCCCCCTCCCCCTTCCGTCCTTCAGTATAAAATTTCTTTGCTAAGTGCTGCTGACATTAATTACAGCTTTCTGCGCCCCCCTAGTTTCTTTTAATCTTCTGACTTTATTTATTTTAAATTTTATTAATTATCTTGCTTTTATTTTTATTACTATATATATTTTTTTCCATTTTAATGCTTTTATTTTTATTACTATATATTTTTTTCCATTTTAATGATTTTTGTTTTCATGTCTGTTTTTAATTTTTTTTTTTTAAATTTTGTTTTGTTTAAAATTTTGTTTTGTTTTCATGTCTGTTTTTTCTTCTTTTCTACCCCCCCCCCCATTATTCGTCTCTATTTTCCTTTTCTTGTCTTTTCTTCAAGTTGATTACATTATCATCTGAATTCTACCACAAAATCTATTCTTAGAGCTAAATTGAAGAAAACTTTAATTTCTGAAAAGATTCGGTTTCTATATAAATTGTACATTTTATGTTTACATCCACCAAATAAAGAAAGTGAATCGTAGATATGAAGAGAAACAAAGTGTGGCATTTTTTTTTGTAATCTTGAAATACAGGCACGGGTTGATTATATATAAAAATGTTAAAATTTAAATTTTGGCCAGGGTCACATATATAACATTTGACTTTTAATAACTTTATTGTTGGTCATTTTGTCAGATGACTTCTTCTTAAAGATGTCTATTATATATATATATATATATATATATATATATATAGTTTGAAAAGTCACACATGGAAGCGCTGCTGAAATGGCAATAATAAGGAGAATATTAAAAATAATATTTTAGAAAACCTGGAAACGCAATTTATTAATGTTTTTTAAAATAAATTATTTATTTACTTTAAAAACTTGAGTACTTTCGGTGATATATACCCTTGTCAGAAGTATAAGCATATTTTTTTTTCTCTTTTTTCATTTAATTTAGAAGAGAAAAAAAAATATGCTTATACTTCTGACAAGGGTATATATCACCGAAAGTACTCAAGTTTTTAAAGTAAATAAATAATTTATTTTAAAAAACATAAATAAATTGCGTTGTCCAGGTTTTCAAAATATTTTTCAAAACTATTCTCCTTATTATATATATATATATATATATATATATATATATACAGTTTGTGCAGCTACTTTTATCAAATACAAACCTATTTCTAAAAAAGACTCCTATATTGAAAATACATCCATTACCCAACCACAGCTTCGAGATTAAGTGTCAGGTCACGATGCCCAGTTAAGAGACCCTTTCCATTTGATTGCATTGAAACATATCCTTTAGCTGTTTTTTTATTTATTCCTTTCTATGTTTTTATTTTTTAATTTTTTATGACTCACCTTAGCAAAGAAAAAAAAAATACAAAAAATATTAGGCTTGTCGTAATTTGGTTTGATACTTTATTGCATTTTCATAGTTGTCAGGACTACTTTGCTTCAAACTGACTTTTACTATTCCACCAATTTAGTGTCATTTGGAATTCAATGTTTCTCTGGGAGGGGAGGGGGGCGTCATTTCTTTATTTTTAATACCTACATCGGTGCTTGTACAGAGAAGCGTCCATATTAAATTATCAATACCACAAAAAAACAGTATTATATACTTACGCAGCAGATTTAAATAAGTATCCTCACCAAAAAGTAGGGAAAAATGATCAAGTAGAATTTTAATTAAAAATAAAAATCAGTTTTTTGGTGAATGCAATTGATTTATTACTTGTTAATGACAGACTGGGTTATCTCCCCCTGAATTTCGCGTTTTTCGCTCGAATCAATGGCCGAACCCGATTAAACGATATAACGGATTTTTATTTTTTATTATAATTCTACTCGATAGTTTTTGCTAATTTTTGGTGTACAAACCTATTTTTGCTTGATACATAAGTATATCAAAGAGTTTTCCAGTTAATTTAATTGGAACTGCGATTTTCAACGTTTTTTATATGTACGCTTCTCTGTACAAGCACCCCTACGTCTTTTATAACTTGTTTTTTTTCTTTTTCTTTTTTTCTGGTTTGAATCTTTCTTTTTCTCCTTTTTCTTCTTTCTTTTTCTCCTTTTTCTTCTTTCTTTTTTCTCCTCTTTTCTTTCCTCTTTTTTATCATCTTTTTTCCCTCTTTTTTATCATCTTTTTTTCCCTTCTTTTTCTCCTCTTTTCTTTCCTCTTTTTTTATCATCTTTTCTTTCCTTACTTTTTCTTTTTCTAATTCTGTTTGAGACCTTAACGGCCGTGTTCTATCCAAATACGTCCTGTCTTTAAACTCTGCTTTCCTCCATACGCGTGAATTACCAATTAACTAATTGTCAGCTTTAAACATTGTAAATATTTTATAGATGAACAAGTGCAAATATAGACTGGTATAATCTTAAGAGCTACTTTAACAATTTTCGCGCCAGACAAGGCATGAAACCACTTGATGTAAGGAGCTAACAAGAACAAAATATGATTATCGCAAAGACAGGAGATGCATATTGACCTTAGTCTTGAAAAGACTAAGATTATAGGTAGGAGGAAAACAGTCAGCAGGAAGAGAGTTCCACAAGCCTGCGGTTCTTGGAAAGAAGCTACTGGAATAGGAAGCTGTATTACAATGAGGTATCAAAACAGTGAATTGATGGAGACCACTAGACAAACGAGGCAAACGAGCTGGAACAAAAGAAGCGGGGAATAGATCGCATAATTCTGAATAACACATGCCATAATAGTATTTATAGAAAAGACTGAGACTAGCAACATCACGTCTGTGAGAAAGAGGGGGTAGAAAAGAAGAAAGGGTAGAGCCAATCAAATTAAAGATACATTTCTGCACTTTATTAAGAATCCTCAAATGGGGCAAAGATTCACCAGCCGAAATATGACAACAGTACTTCATAAATGGTCTGATAGTAGATTTGTAGAAATAGACAATAGTCTCAGGTGTGAGAAAGTGTTTGGAGCGATAGAGAGAACCGACTTTACGAGGAGCTGAAAGAGCAATGGATCTAATGTATGAACTCCAAGAAAGGTTTGATGAGAAAGAAAGACCAAGAAGTTTCAGAGTCGATTTCTCCTCAAGAGCCATCCATAAAGATCTCAGGAAGAAAAGGGACACATCTACGATTGAAAGACACGAGCTGAGTCTTAACTGGATTAAATGAAACAAGCCATTTGATACCCCAATCCACAACTGAACCTAGGTCAACTTCTAGATCAGCTGCATATTTTGACTGATCCGAGGGAGATGGGCGAGAAGTAAATTTACTAAAAATACTTATCTCTATTTGTGATGTTACCATAAAAATTTATTTATTCCAAGACAATTATCCGCTAGAATGATTTATGCTTATTTATTTTTAAATAACAGAAACCGATCAGAACAATAATCGATTGAGACAAACAATTGTATACAATTGTTTGTCTCAATCAAATACTAATATATTATTATTATACACTAGCTATTCCGACCGGGTGCTGCCCAGGATTTATTGATTGCACATTTTAAAATTAATTTAGATTAAAAGAAAAATATAAAGGGAGATAAGTCTTGTTTTAAGGTACAAAGATTTATCCCCCTTACATTATTTGCTTAATTATTTAAAATGTGCCAGCATAACAGTCTTCCTTATTGGATTTTTTCTTTCAAAGAAAGTGAAGCTAAAAATATTTTGATATTATAAAAAAAACACTGGGAGAAAAAAAGAAGACACAATGGTTAGTCAGAATCAAATATTAATGTGTCAGATGCGATGTTATTTGGGTGTAAATTCTATTTTGGTGTAAATTCTAAAATCTGACAAAATATGTTTACAGATTAAATTGAAGAAGATCGATGATATATCTGGATTAGTGTTCTCATTTTGATTGTCATATTGTCGAAAGATTTTGAGTAGATATTCTTTTGTACAACGAAAATCATATAAATTTTTGTCTTAAACTCTAAAAAGAATAATTTGGTTTATTTTCAATTGAAAAAAGTAAAAAATAAAACGAGAATCACGTAAATTGTAAACTTTCACAACAAAAATTAACATTGAAGGAGAAAGATTGAGTTTATCGGAGTTTCTTAGTAGGTCACAAAACCCAAACATGTTGCATGGTTCATTGAAAAACGATGCAAATTGATGACCAAGATGTGCCAAGTTCGAATCTAGTGTTTCCATAGCACCACTTACATGAATGTTGGCAACCTTCACGTGGTCCCTTCTGTGAGTACCTGATTCTAGAAAGAATCGGGGAAACCAACGCCAACAACAGAATCAAGCTACTCAAAAAGTCGTACAAATTTACTAAAATAAATTCCTAAAGTGAATCAGAATGATACAACTTTGTTGACCGGTTTGATTCTGGTGTCGGCATTTCTTGCAGAAGGGACCACGTAATGGTTGCCAACATCCTTAGCTGAAACTGATATGGAACTGACTAGATTCGAACTTGACGTACCCAGGTTGCCAGCCCGTGTCGTTATCCGCTTGACCACCGTCATCCCCAAATCATGTTAAATAAAGAAATTCTAAATTGATTTTGTTTACTTGAAAAAAAAAAAATGAGAAACTCTCCCCAGTCATGAGAGATTACTTGTGAAAATCAATCTGCCAATCGTGTGTAAGATGATTTTATAGAAATATTTTCTTTTTTTTTTGTTTATTTCAGCTTGAAACAATTCAGAAGCAGCTTGACAATTTGGACTGAGTTGTGTGTCGACCAATTTTGTGTGAAAGAAACATTTCCCATTTGTTCCCAAGACGAAAAGTATCAACAAATGGTAAATCTGAAGTCAACGATTGAATGCGTAACACGAAGAGACTTACATAATATTTACGGCTGATCCTGTTTCGAGGCAACCAGAAACTTCTGCCCTATCAGTAGTGACACCAACACTCTCTTTCTCTTTTTCTCTCTCTCTCTTTCTCTCCTCTCTCTTTCTCTCTCTTTCTCTCTCCCTCTTTCTCTCTCTTTCCCCTCTCTCCCTCTCTCTCTCCCTCTCTTTCTCTCTCTCTCTCCCATTTCTCTCTCTCCCTCTCTTTCTTTCTCTCTCTCCCTCTCTTTTTCTTTCTCTCTCTCTTTCTCTTTCTCCCTCTCTCTCTCCCCCCCTCTCTCTCCCTCCCCTCTCCCCCCTCTCCCCCTCCCCCCCTTTCTCCCTCTTTCTTTCTCTCTCACTTTCTTCCTCTCTCTCATCTCCCTCTCTTGCTCTCTCCCTCTCTTGCTCTCTCTCTCTTTCTCTCTTTCTTACTCTCTCTTTCTCTTTCTCTCTTTCTCTCTCTCTCTCCCTCCCGCTCTCCCCCTCTCTCTTTCTCTCTCTCTCTCCCCCATCTCCCTTTCTCTCTTTCACTCTCTCTCTCTTTTTCTCTCTCTCCCTCCCTCTCTCCCCCTCTCTTCCCCCCCCCCCTCTCTCACTCACAGCATTTAATATTTTATTCTTGAACATCTATTATTTTCAAGCTAAAATCTCATGACAATTTACAGAGATGCTGTTGATGCTTGTGCATATTCCGTGTTGATTTTCTGTCTTCAACAATTTGTCTCTTGTATGTAACAGGTCTCGATCTATTTTTCATGTGGATTACTTCTCACACCTCATGTGCACCCACATGTTTATTTATTCTATAAACGTGTGAGCAAAAATACATTGTACCGAAGAGAGTGTTGTAGTTTACTTAAAACATTGTGTCTATAGTTAGGTTTTTAGAAGGTTGTAAGAATGTGAAGGTATGAACACCGGGTGAACTGAAAAAAAATGGGTGAGAAACGAAGCGATAAAAGGACACGTAGTCATTTTCGTTTTATTTCTTACTGTTTCATCTACAATCAATAGCATGTTACACGGTGTTAAAGTTTTACTGATATTTTGAGGGTAAAACCTCCTTTTGAAAGTCTTTCCATTTCAGAGCATTTCAGTGGATTTCATTTGCTGGTTAGAAGTCCGAGTAAGAAATAAAAAGAAATTTATTACATATTGTCTTTTGTCTCAACCATTTTTTTCAGTTCATCCGGTGCTCATTCTATCGCATTGTTATAACCTTCTAGAACCTATCTACTCTCTGTGTCTGTATTTATGCATCTGTATTTATGCATCTGTATTTATGCATCTGTATTTATGCATCTGTACAGAGGAACATGGAAATCTTATATTTTTATTTTAGTTCAGCTAGTTCTCCGAGATCAATAAATCCTTTTTCTTTTGCGTTACATCGATTTCTGAGTATCAATTGAAATGTTGTCTCTAACACACTATTTGGTAGACAGATAAATTGCAATTTAGTCACGGGAGAAATGTCAAGCTGGTTAGGAAATATGAAGATGTCTATTGATGAAGGAATTAGCAGGAATTAAGATTATTGGATATTTAAATTACAGGTATTTGCATGCGTGCAAAGCTTTGGGTGCTGAGATATAATGTCATGAATAAGTTATCAATAGGGACGAGCAATGAAAGTGAAAGTAATTAGTTTTTTAACCAAAAACTGAATTTTACCCCAGATTAAAATTAAAAAAAAAAAAAAATCCACAATAAAATCAGAGTTATCGGATTTTAATAGTATTTTTAGTATTAATTTTTTTTTTTATTGAGATCGCCCCAGACAAGGCATGAAGCCACTTAAGAATACTTTAAGGTAAAAAAACTAACTAGCCAACGATACAATTTATACAAATATTAATCAAAATTTATTTATGATCTACGAAAGAATAAGTGTGGATAGTAATGAGAGTTCAAAATATCCATGAACGTTCTAAATGAAGAAAGAGTTTTTTTGTTTTTTTTTTGTGGAAAACGCTCCAGACAAAGCATGAAGCCACTTGATGTATGGAGCTAAAAAAAAAACTACTTCAAGGTAAAAAAAACTAGCAAACGATAAGTGTTGGATGGATTCCAATCATGAAAACAGCAATTTGTCAGAAACATCGCTCATGGAATGTGAGGACTAAAGGACAAAATAAGGGAAGCGAAAGTTACGAAGCTGTTGAAAGTAAACCCAACGCCCACTTTCTACTCTCCTTAATAAGTAAAAGTATTTATTTTCTTAAAAAGAACACAAAAGAACCTATGGATTTTTTAGGTCTCGTAAATTACTTTAATTGGCTTTCATTTCAATAACGAAATACACACTAATATACCCATAGTCGAAACTCCATGACCACCTTTACAAAGTTTTTGTCTTATTTTCTTTAAAAAAACAAATTACTTTAATTGCCCGTCCCTAATTCTCAATCATTCTAGATTGATTTGATTGATTCGAGACAGTTTATATGTAAACCAATTGGAAGAGAAAGAATTAAAAAATACATAGTATATAAGTATATAGTATATAAACATATATAATAAAAGTATGTAGATGTCAAGTTGTAACTCGTGGGAGAGGGTAATAGTGACCATACTCTCCCCGCTGACTTATCAGGATTATGAAATTGAAGAAACCTTTTTCTTTCGTTGTATTTTTCTGATGTTCACTATCGATTTTGTTTGTAATTTGAATGTATATTTCAGAGAGTATTGTTTATTTTTGTACAACGTGTTTATTTCTATAAAAATCTCTTGCGACGACGACAAGGAAATAAAGTTTTACACTTATGATGAATCAACGATGTTTTTTGTCTGATTTGTGTAAAAAAAAATTACCCCAAAAACAAGGGAGAAATTATGAATCAAAGAAGAAAACATTTGAAATAGACAGAAAAAAATAAAGAAATAAAAATGAAGATAAAAAAGAATGAATAAAAATGATAAAAATAAAATGAAGAAGAAAAAAAATGAAAGAAAAAATGAAAGATAAAAATGAATAGATAAAAATGGTAAAAATAAAAATGAACAAAAAAAATGAAGATAAAAATGATAAAAATAAAAATGAAGAAGAAAAATGAATGAAGAAATAAAAATACTTCCGTTTTATTTATTTTTTTAACTCTTAAATTTATTAATAATTAGTTGTCACTAACCGGTGTTGCTCGGAATTCTTTGACAAATCTATTTTTGTAGTTCTTTGAATTTTGGTATTTCACATGTATGCTGAACTTTGTAGGAACATAGTGTTTTTAATGCTACGTAATTCTTTTACTAAAACAGGGTTTTGTTAAATAATGCAAAACCCATTTTAACTGAAAATAATTTCTACCCCTTTCTCCTGCATAGTTGAGGAAAAAAAGCGATAAAAACATAAAAAAGGCTCCCGGGCAATGCCGAGTAGTTACACTACATGAATGTTCAAAGTTTATTTTATGTTGTTAAAAAGCTTGTTTTTTTTTTCTGTCAGCCATGGCTAATAGCTGAAGTACTCCATTTTTTTTTCAATTAAAATACATTTTTTTCATAAGAGTAAGGATGATAAAAGGAAGGTTAGTTTAAAAAATCTTTTTTTTTTAATGGAAGTCGCTTCAGACAAGGCATGAAGCCGCTTGATGTAAGAAGCTAATAAGAATGAAATATGGTTATCGCAAAGACAGGAGATGCCTATTAGCCTTAGTCTTGAAAAAACCAAGGCTATAGGTAGGAGGAAAACAATCAGCAGGAAGAGAGTTCCACAAGCCTGCAATTCTTGGAAAGAAGCTAAGTTAATTATGACTTACCCTAATCATTGAAGTTGGTTAAATTTTGCATTGGAAAACGTGGATAAAAAAGAAATAGAATGAAGGTTTCTGTCTCTGTTTCTGAGAATGTAACGCCCTTTTTGATTCTGTGTACACTTTATTATTTTCAACATTTGCGTCATCGAGCATTAAAGCCAATGAAAACGCTTGAAACATGATCAGCATATGTAAATCAAACAAATTCACTGTTATAACATTAGTACATGGTGATTAAGGTAGAAGGAAGAGGACTTTGAACTGAGAGAAAGTTATCTCCTCCAACTCACTCTGATATTAGTAATCAAAATTGACCTGAGATGACCTTATAAGGGTTGAAAGGTCGTTAAAATCCAACAAACAAACAAACAAGTAATCAAAACAAAAACTTTGTAGGATTAAATATGAAAAGTTAAAAATAGATTGGAAATAAAATTGCTTTTTTTTAAGAACATGAACCAATATGTGCCTTATCTTGCTGGCTAAACAGATTTGTTTATGTAGATTTTGTTTATTAAGATATTCTGTTTAATTAAATAGGGGAACATTTATTTTACTTGATCTATAACATAAGAAACTGAGCGCCAGAGGTGTGTCGGCTTTTTTTAATTTACCAAATTATATTATTTTTGAAACATGATTTTAAAACTCAAATTATTTTTTTTTCTTTTCATAAACTATTTAAAATAAATTATTAATTGATTTTTATTTTTAAATTTTAACAAATCATGCTTATTCATCATTAAATGCACCCCCCTCCCCCCGGGTAGCCATGCTAGTTTTTTTATGAAGCAAGATAGAAAGAAAAGAGAAAACATGAGATCAAATAAATAGAAAGTAAAAAAAAAAAAGAAGGAACCAAACAACTCAACCCACTAACAAGAATGAAGTAATTTTGCACAAGATTCCAGTTTTTAGATGTTCCTTCTACTTAGAAAGAAAAGACTAGATGATGATGATGATGATATTATGATGATGATATTATTATTATTATTATTATTATTATGATATTATTATTATTATTATTATTATTATTATGATGATATTATTATTATTATTATTATTATGATGATATTATTATTATTATTATTATTATTATGATGATGACGTCGTCGTCATCATCGTCAGTATTTTAATGCAAATGTAATTTAAAAAATTTTTTTTTTAATTTAATTATTTTTTAACTTAGTTCACCCCAAACAAGGCAAGTTGCCATTGTAGACATAAGGGGCTACTGAGAATATGAGTGAAAGTTTAGGGAGTCATTCTAAATCAGGAGCTGTGCAGCGAGATGCTTGTTCACATTAGTTTTAGATTTCTGCATGTCTGTACAGCCGGGGAAATAGAGAGCACGGAGGAAGTTCCAGAGGCCTGCAGCACGAAGAAAGAAGCTATTGCAGTAGAAGGCTTTCCCGCAGCTGGGGACCTCCACAGTGAGATTTAGCTGATTGTCGGCGTGGTCGAGTGTATTTACGTTGAGAGCAGAATATATGGAATGGAGACATAAATGGATGGTTACATTTAATGCTATCAAGACAAAGCTCCTTTTCTTTAACAATTATGAGAAACCTTTCCAACCCCTGATTGCCATGGCTGATAGCACCCTTCCTGAAAGTCCAACAATTAAACTGCTCGGCCTAACAGTCACAGGTAACATGAATTGGAATAAATACATAGAAGATAATGCCAAGTCTGCTGCAAAGAAGCTGGGTTCCCTCTACGATTCTAGAAAACATCTCACACCTGCTTATATCTCTACAAAGCCACCATTCACCCATGCATGGAGTATTGTTGTCACATCTCGGTCGATGCACCAACGACTAGTCTCTCGCCCTTGGATAGGGCCCAAAAAATAGCCTCTAACCTAATAGGTCTCGCACTGTCTACCAAGCTCCAGCCCCTGTCCCATCGCCTCAGTGTTGCATCCCTGTGCTGGTTTTACAAGTACTTCAACAGAATGTGCTTCGGCGAACTTGCTGCACATTTACAACGTAAATAATCCCGACCAACCCAACAATCAGCAAAATCCCACTTCTTCACTGTAGAGGTCCCCAGATGCCATAAGTCTTTCTACTCTAATAGCTTATTTCCATGAACTTCTAACCTGTGTAATTCCCGCCCTGCTCCTTGTTTCCATGATTGTACCAACATGCAGAAATTTAAATGTAATGTGAACAATTATCTCACTGCACAACTCCCCACTTAGGGACCAAATTTATAGGGACATTCACAGTATCTCCTCATGTTTCAGTGGTGTTGTGCCTTGTTTGGCATGAATTGAAGTAAAAAAAAATATTTGTAGGTAAAATAAAAAAAAAAAAACTATGTGTAGTTAAAATAGAAAATAGCTTCATTTATTGTAATCAATAATCTTAAACGACAAAGATGTTTAGAAAGTTCTTGAGAGAACCAAGCAAATGTCCGGAAAGATGGAATCGGTGACACAAGACAGGAAAGAAATCCATGCGTCATGTCTCCTGAAAATTCTCTCTCCCGATATGAATCCCCAGTATATATATTTTTTTCTTGCGATCTCAAATGAAAGTAATATTTACTCTTTAACCAAAAATGTTTTCAACGTGATACCAATTTTTTTTATTACTAAGAAGTCACCACTTATCAAGGCTAAAACCAACTCGAGGATAATGGTTAATGAGATGGATAGATTGTCAGTTGAATGATGATGTATATTATGAGAGGATTGACATCTCCGCACATGCGGGTTTTCTACTCTATTAGCATCTTTCCCAAGGCTATCAGCCCGTGGAACTCCCTCCCCGCTCCCCGTTTCCCTGACTAGACCGACATGCAGAAATTTAAATGCAATGTAAACAAAGTCCTCGCAGCACAACTCTCCTCTTAGGATGTCCTCTGTAATTTCTGACACCTAATCCAAAGTAGCCCCTTACGTCTCAGTGGCATATATATATATATATATGTATAGATATATATATGTATACATATATATATACACATATATATGTGTACACATATATATATGTACACATATATATATATATATATGTACACATATATATATAGATATATATATATATATATAGATATATATATATACACATATATATATGTACGCATATATAAATTATATATATATAGATATATATACACATATATATATGTACGCATATATAAATTATATATATATAGATATATATACACATATATATATGTACGCATATATAAATTATATATATATAGATATATATACACATATATATGTACGCATATATAAATTATATATATATACCTATATACATATATATATACATATATATATATATACATATATATATATGTACACATATATATACATATATATATATGTACACATATATATACATATATATATACACATATATATATGTACACATATATATACATATACATATATATGTATACATATATATATACAAATATATGTATACATATATATATATACACATATATATATGTATACATATATATATATACACATATATATATATCTATACATATATAAACATATATATACACATATATATATATATCTATACATATATAAACATATATATACATATATAAACATATATATATACATATATAAACATATATACATATATATATATCATATATATATATATATAAATATATATACATACAGAGAGAGAGAAAATGAAAACGAATTGTGAAAGACAATGAAATAATGAAAACGTAAAGAAAAAAGAAAGATTCTTAATCATTCCAGTTTCTTTTCCAATATATAATCTTGAAGGCAAACTTATTGAATTGAACGTTTTCGTAATGATATCTCAATGTTATGCGCTTGCTACAAGGTTACTTCCAATATATTGTCAGGCTTATTTGGTTTAATAGACACGGCTTGATCTTACGGTCACTTAGTCCATGGGCGAAAGGGTCATCTTTCCATCTAGGATAAACAATTGAACGTTGAGAAGTATTTCTTATGAAAAGTATTTTATTGGCAAAGAAAATCCAACGAGTCAAGCGGCGAAGAAAATGTTATGTTATTCTAAAAAAAAAAAACGGAGGGAGAAGAAATGGGTATGGTTTGGAAATCGGTAATGAACAAAGTGATCTTATATATACAAGGTTTGTCTAGACAATTTGCTTACTTTTTTTATATTCTTTCATTTCAGAAGGTAAAAAAATTCGTTGAGAAGCTGCAGCAAAATCCGTGCAAGGTTTTGCTGCACCTTGGTGAGTGAAATGCGCGTCGGCGACTATAAAGAAAATTAGGATCTCTGCTACTCCTCATACAAGAGTCACAAGGGACAAATACTCACTCCCAAGAGAACCGCATTACGAAAGTCAAGAAACTTTTCAAACACGGAATCGTGCTCTGGTTTTTCTCAGAGCCAATCGCAGAACAACAGGTGGCTAGTCTACAGTCTACATAAAGACTAAAGGTTAGGGTTAGGTCCGCAAACTCTGATGGTCTTTGGGTGTGTTTCCAGTGAAGGCCATATCATGCTACCTAACGTCTTCGAAAAACGACTTGTACTCAATTCAGGTGACTATATTGAGTTCTTCTACTTTGTGTGTCTTTGTGTTTCCCACTTTTTTAAGCAGTCTTTTGAATTTTTGTTGTACTCGGCAAAATCTTTCAAGCAGAAATCGTTTGGCAGTAGAAGGCAAATTATTATTATTATTAGGATGATGATGATGATGATGTAGTAGTAGTAGTAGTAGTAGTAGTTTTCACACAGGTCATCATCAGAAATTATTCACTGTTCCCCAGATTCTGGGTGACAACAAGTCTCCCCAGATTTCCAGATCTCTCCACCTCTTTCAATAACCTTTGCAAATGACTTTGCATTATCGCAACAGTCGCTTACCATTGATTTCTCACTGGCAACGACGATTAGTCTTCACTGGAATTTGGGTGGCAAAAAGCCTCCCCAAGGTCCCAGTACTCTCCGTACAAATTTATTTATTATTATTATTATTTTAAAAAAATTCTTTTATTTGGAACACTTTGTTTTGAACAACTTCTTGTTTGTTTGCGTGTCTTTGAAGTGTCATGTGTTCATATGACAGTTCCCCACTTTTTTTATGCAGTCCTTTGCAATAATGTTGTACTCTGCAAGATATTGGGCAGTAGATTGCAGATGAGGCAGAGTTGCATCGTATGGTTCTCCTCTCCGCATTCGCAGATGGTTGGGTCGGTTTAGCAGACCCATTTAGTCAACTTTTGATTGCCTCATTTCCATTTTTAGGTGGTTGAGTGTTTTCTCTTAAGTTATCTCCCTTTGTATTGAGATATAAGAGTTCTATTCCTTTGTGATGACCTTTTAGAGTGATTTCCCTTGCTTGTTGTTATTGGAAAACAAAGATGGTGGTTTGGACAAACAGAAGTGTGTCCATGACTTGATTTATGTAACGAGTAAACAAACGTCTTTTGTGTGATGAGAAATTATCTTGTTCAGCAAATGTCGGAACACATTTGAAAGAAAGATGGCTTCTTTTACAAAACACCCACCTATCCTTGTAAATGAAGAGTCATATGCTGAATAGAAGCAAGATAGAGGCATATGGCGAAACGTTGTGATGATAACACTCAAGATGAGAACAGTAGTCCGAATAATCGAAATCATACAAATTATCAATCCCCATTAGAAAAATTCAGAAACAAAATATCACCAATGTTCTGGATTAAAACTATGTGAAATTTACTTTGTTTAATGTTGATTTATTTTATCGAACAAATGATAAATGGTATATATTCTTTAGTAAAACGTCTCCAATCTTGTGAAAGAGACATTGGATAAAGCAGTGTTAGACTCTGATGCTTGTTCTCGAACTGTTGTTGGAAAACTTTGGTTAAATCTATTCTTTGAGACATTAAATCACCGAGATAAGCAGTTAGTAGAAACGGTTAGGTTTAACAGAACATTTTGTTTAGAGATGGATTAGAGTTCAATTTCCTGTAGGTGTCAAAGTTTATATTTAGGCTGACATCGTCAAAAATAATTTACCCCTTAGACCTCTTCAAAATTGACCTTTTTCTTCAAACATATGGAAACTGCTATTATTCCCATTCTCCAAGGTCTAAATTAGCTAAATATACCAGTTATTGTGATCTTGGACCTTGGCTATGCCTGCCTCAAGAACCATGTAATTTTATTGTTGACGTTTTTCAAAAACGCTGCAAAATATGGGATATTATGTCCTTATTTTCATTGTAGCTTTCCAGAGGTTGATGCTATAGCATTGAAAGTGGTACCAAATGAAAGCTAATAAAATTTTCTTGCATATGGTAGTAAGCACAATAAAACACATGAACACCTGTGTAAATTTTAACTAATTTTAATGCACAAACAGCTGGGACACTACAAAAAATCAGTTTGGTAGTATGATAGCACTGCACTGACACATATATTGCATAAGAAACTGTCAGATAGGATGTTACTAATACATGTATTATCACTTGTTCAATGTGGCTTTTTTGAAACTGTCAAATTTTTTCCTGTGGTACTCCACAACTTGTAGTAAGCAGCTTCTTTGCTCTGGGTCACTTGTGATCTGAGTTGCAAAGTCACTCATTAGTTTCACACCTCTCTCAGCCACATCATTGGTCACTTTCACTGACCTCACAAACTTCTGTGCATTCCTGTAGCTGTCATTGTCTTCCCAGGTGTCAGCAGGAGTAGTGAGCCAGTCACATTTCACTCGAAGAGCATCAAACAGAAAGTGAGACTCTGGCCCTACCAGGTCTGTGAGAACTGTAGTTGCATTGATGACAGGAAACACTGGCTTGCCTTTCCTGTAACTCTCAGGTTTCTCTGTTTCTGACAGCTTGACTGCGAGCTTCTCTTTTGCAGACTTGGTCATGCTGGCATGTGAACTGAACAAGGTGAATGGCACTAGTTCCTGGGTCAGATACCAGCGGTGGTTGTTCATTTTCTTGAGAACAGAGGTTGCCAGTTCATAGTCATACTGCTTGTATTGCAACATGTTCTTCATAAGCTGGAGGTCATGGATAGGTGCATCAGCTGCAGATGTGGTGGTCACCCAGTGGCTGGTGTAGAATAAGGTCAGGAACTTGTTCATCCTCTCCAGCTTGAAGATAGTGTCCGTGTTGTATTTTAGTTCCTTGGAAAACATGAGCATCTTCATACAGTAAATGTTCCTGGCCATCCAGCGGGCTTGGTGAATGGCACCTGGCTTGGCCCAGTGGATACCTCGAGGAGATTCCTCACCAAGCAGGATCAGGCACAGCTCTGCCACCTCTCTGTAATCTGCCCTTGGACTTGCTTCCTCAAGGAAATTGCTTAAGACTGCAATTGTGCTTGTCTTCTTCTGTTTCAAGTCTTGTTCAACTAGGCCCAGAACTCTTGGGCAGTCCTTAACCAACTTGTCCCACTTCTCTTTCACATTGCTGAACATTGGGTTGTCAGGACTCTTGACCTTGCTGAACACAGCCTCCCATACACTTCCAATTATTACCTCTGATATGTGATGGCGACAAGCGAAGTAGAATACCTTTTTGCCTAGTTTTTCTTCAATAAGCTTCGCTGCACCCTTGTTGATGCCACTGTTGCTTGCTGTGGTATCAAATACCAAGCCTACAATGTTGTCTGTGAGACCCCATGCTTCTATCAGTTCCAATGTAGCATTACACTGTTGGATTCCTGTGGAACTTTCTATGAAGGGCACACCAAGCAGCTTCCCTTCTTCATACTGTGGAGTACCAGAGACGAGCACTGCAAGACTTTCCACTGGGTATCTTTCACCAAGAACATCCCGTAGAAGTTTTCCATCCAAGTGTAGTGTGCAGTAATCTGGCGGACTTTCCTTGAAGTTATTCATGTAACTTTGGCACAAGTTATGACGAGTGTTTATCCTATTTCGTCTTGTAGTAGAGGCTGATATAACAAAGTCATCAAGATCTGCGCCTCCTGCCTTCAACACTGCAGACACCATGGCTGTAGTCTGGTTGTCAGAGAGTGACAACCGATCTGCAGTGCTACAAATCTCTTCACTGGTCATAACTGAGTGTGGAAAGTGTAAGGTTATCGTACTTGGTTTTGATGAACAGCTTGGTGTTGTCTCAGTGTATTCTGAACCCTCACTAGTACCAGAGCCTTGACTGTTCTCTGGGTCTTCATCACTTGAAATTTTCCCAACTTCTGCTGCTGCAGCAGTCACTGATGATAACATTCTCTCTTCTCTTTCTTTTCGGAAGCTTTTCTCTCTAGACTTCTTCTCAAACACCTTATCATGACCTGACATGTGTGCCAGGCGAGTTGTCTGTTGGTCCAAGTAGAAATTGACGTCCTCTTCCTTGGTCTCCTTTGTGAGCAGCCTGTTGCTTCTTATCTCCTCCACAACATCCTTTGCTCTATTATCAAATAACTTGTCTAAGTCCTTCAGAAAGTTAGCTCGTTTCTCTTCCTCTGGTTTGTTATTTCTTCCCTTGTTTTTAACAATTTTCCTGTACTTTTCATGGAGGATCATGAAACGGTTGACTGCATTTGGTCTAGTTAGTGTTTTAATCCTTGCCATATTCCAGAATGGCAAAACGACATCCACTGTATCATGGGCTAAAGACCTATTGTCACTGTTGGGATTATCATTCCTCAAATGCAGGAAATACTGGAACACCTGGCGATTAGTAGGAAGTTGAGAGCCCCTGATGCTGGAGCTGGGTTGCCCAATGAGATACACATCACTGAATGACCTTGTGGCAGGAGTTGCCACCTTTCTTCTCTTTTCAGTTGGTTCATCCCGTTCACTTGTATCGCCGACCACTTTACCATAGCATAGTTGTCTTCCAGATGCCATGTTGTCAGCAGTTCACAAATCTTAACAAATCAGCTTTAACTTACAATCTGAAATGAAGAGATAAGACATATTTAGTGATAATAAATTATATACATGCATTAAGAGTAACATTTTTGAGATAAAGTTATGTATTATATGATGGCATCCTTTCCAAGCATAAAAAATATATATGTTTGTGCATTAAAATTAATTAAAATTAACACAGGTGTTCATGTGTTTGCTACCATATGCAAGAAAATTTTATTAGCTTTCATTTGGTACCACTTTCAATGCTATAGCATCAACTTCTGGAAAGCTACAATGAAAATAAGGACATAATATCCCAAATTTTGCAGCGTTTTTGAAAAACGTCAACAATAAAATTACATGGCTCTTGAGGTAGGCATAGCCAAGGTCCAAGATCACAATAACTGGTATATTTAGCTAGTTTAGACCTTGGAGAATGGGAATAATATCAGTTTCCATATGTTTGAAGAAAAAGGTCAATTTTGAAGAGGTCTATTTACCCCTGTTATTAAATCAATGAAAACTGCACGAATAAAATTAAAACTAAATTAAAAAAAAAGAACGACAACTGTCTCATTTTTGGCAAATATATTACATTGCAAATCACGGCGTCTGGATGTTATAGTCTTCCACTAAGTTTTTGGAGGTTAAAACTGAACAAATCATAGTGTTACACTGTGAGACTTTAAAAAGATGCTCCCGAGGTGAAAAAAGAGGAAGGCTGAAGAAATTACATAGACAGTTTGCTCATGCATCTAAAGAGAAATTAATAGCTTCAGTTAGAGGCAGTAAGAATTTCATGATGAGGAATTTATGAATCAGATCAAAGATGTTTGGGATTTTTGTTCAGTTTGCCAAAGGTATAGAAGACCCTATCCTCGTTGTAAGATTGGCTCTTGGTAAAAGGTTTAATGACACTGTATGTTTGGATTTAAAGGAACATCGACATAACCAACGCTGGATCTGCACCTAATTGAAACTCCCACTCGGTACTCTGCTGCCATATTGATTAAGACCAAAAAAAGCGAATAAATTATTTGCAACATATTTTTAATGTGAATATCTTATTCTGGATCTCTCCAGTGTCTTTTAAGTGACAATGGGGAAGAGTTTAATAATTAGGGCTACCGAAAGATGAACGAAGAAAGTCCATTCAGTACATTTGGTACTGTGGAACCTCACAATCTAATAATTACTGAAACATTAGATGAATGTTGTGGGCCTGTAAAGTGTCCGGAAGGAAAACAAGAACTCGGAGTTTAGAGAAACAAGTGGATTGAAAAAAAGAACAAGAGTGGTTGTACGTCTGTCTTGACTGCCAGTATAGTCTCGTGTGTGTCCAAAACTGAGAGGCAGGTGCTTCCAGTATTTATGGTGAGTGGAAGAGTTCAAGTAGTCCGTATAGGTAAGGTACATTAACACCTACCCAAGCCTTACCTCCTCAAGAGTCACAGCTTGACGTTGTTTTAAGGCTGCTTGGGGTATCCGTTTGCCTAAACTGTCATATCCGGTGACCATAAACTTCTTCTTGGGAAGTTCTGTAAGTGTTTTCCGATGGTTGTTCCCTAATTTGATTTAGGTGTCTCTTATGAGAGAACTGTATGCCTCTATCAAAATAAGATTTGATATCCTCCAGCTTTTCAATTCTAGACTTCTGATTTTGGAGCACATCTTTTATCTTGGAAAATGTATTATTTGCTTCGACATTTAACTTCAAAATCAGTCGCCTTATCTTTCATAGTCTTTAGCTCTTCTAAGACATCTTTGAGTTGCAACTTTAGCGATTCCAGCTCTGGAACGATGAGGTCACTCTTTTTATTCTCTAACTGGTTATCCAAATAATTTGACTTAATTTCTTTCAGTTTAGTGTTAGCTATTTTCAGCGTGAATTTTGTGTCCTTATGTGCTTTAATTTCTGCAGACAATTTATTTTGAGTCCATTTCATATGATTTAAAAATCATATGAAATGGACTCAAAATAAATTGTCTGCAGAAATTGCTGGTTGAAACGTTTTTCTGACTAGGTCATCAGATTTTCTTTTTTCTGGTCAAAAACGTTGGTTTGCAACTTGCATAAGGTGAACCGCTGCATCAAGTCTGTGCCAAATAAATTGTTGGTATTTTTTAATATGACAATTTTTGCTTTTTTGGTAGTTCTGTTTAAAGTAATGTCGGTAATAATTTCACCCTCGAATTTAATTTTGTCACCAGTCACCGTTCTGGCTATTTGGTTAGTTTTTAATATGGTCGGTTTATCCAACCTTCTACATGTATGCATATTGATAATCGACACGTCTGAACCAGAACCAATTGTACTTTTACATTTTCATTCAGGATTTTTACTTGTACATATTTTCTTATAATTCTATTGTCCTGTTCATTCGGTTTTATGGATTTAACCCGAGTTTTATTTCTTCTATTCGTTCTGCAATGTGAACTCTTGTGTCCAACTTTATTACAAGTTAGACGGGGTTTAAAACGGTACGAGCAATCCGTCACCCAATGGAGAGCTCCACAACGGAAACAGGAGCAAGGCTGTTTTTTTTATTAGGCTGACTTGTCTTTGTAGGAGCGTGAAAATAATCCGTCTTTTTGTTTTGAGTTGTTTATGAAAGAGAGTTGAAATCTGATTTCTGACGTACCTATCTTATGTGCGTAATGTCCGACTATCTAATGTCTTTAAAATCTTGTTTAACATTTACAAATCTCTAGCAGTCTTCGACTAATTACTGTAATGTTAAATTTGTTTCACTTTCTACCTTGTTTCGAACCCTACGTCTAGTTTTTGTATGTTTTCCTGATACAAGTCCTTGCACGAAAATTAAACATTTAAAGTTATCCGCACTAATTTAAGCTAATTTGAAATCGTTGCGTAGTCTTCGCCATATTTTTTGACTGAATTCAAACACTTTCA
>OY744529.1:113693453-113698453 GCA_963556195.1 Sepiola atlantica
CGTCAAATGGATGAGCCACTCATGTAATATAGGGTGGAACACAGATGAAGTCTAGGAAGATTGGAAAAAGAGAGCGGTTGTATGCATTCGTAAGAAAGGCAACCTTGTCGATTGTGACAACCGGAGGAGGTGACTCTTCTCCCTATACCACGGAAGTTTTATCATCAAATGATCTTGAACCGTATATGTGATGTGATTGATCAAGAGTGACATGAACAACAAACCGGATTTCGGCCAAAACTTTCTTGTACAGAACAAATTTTTACGCTACACCGTATAATTGAAAAACATGTCGAATTTCAAAAACATTTTGCCATCAGTTTTATAGATTTTTCTAAGGCATTCGACAGCATTCACCGGTCATCACTCTGGAAGATCTTGCACGAGTATGGCCTACCAAAAAAATCATCACTGCAATAAAGCAAATTTATGCAAACTCCAAATGTTGCATCCAATCAGAAGATGGTTTCCGTGACTGGTTTGTGGTGATCACTGGAGTCTACCAAGAATGTTTGCTTTCTCCATTACTCTTTACCATAGCCATTGATTGGGTATTGCAATCAAGGATCAGGGTATAGTGTGGGTTAAAGATCGTAAACTTTCTGATCTAGACTTTGCAGACGATATTGCTGCACTAGCAATAAATACCACTCGCCTACAAGGCATTGTCAACAAGGTCAAAACTGAAGTAGGGAGCATTGGTCTCTATATCAGTGCTAAGAAAACTCAAAACATGCTCTCTGGAGAACACCAGACGCCTACAAACGTCTTTATCGACCAAACAGAAATAACCACAGTTGACAACTTCACCTATTTAAGAAAGCTCTTTAAACAAGGAAGGCAATATGGACCACGAGTTGCAGTGTAGGATAGGAAAAGCCTCAGCAGCATTTAATCAGCTCTGAAAGATCTGGAAAAATAAAAAATTCACCCTCAAATCTAAATTAAGATTTTACAACAACGTTTTGTCCACACTGATATATGGAAGTAAAAATTGGCATCTCAGAATCAGCAAAGAGAGAGAATTTGACGCGTTTGATTCCAAATGTCTTAGAAAGATTCTAGGGATCAAATGGAGGGATCGAATTACAAACCCATAAGTCAGGGGGCATCGTCAATAATCTGAAAACGACACCTAGGCTGGCTCGGACATGCTCTAAGATTGGCCTCAGAGAGATTTGCAAATTAAATGCTTTAGTGAATATCGTGCCAAGAACCCTACACAGTGCATCATATACTGGTAAGCTGTATAGACTTTAAACAGATCCGACTGAGACACTACCAAGAAAATAACCTGAAGGAGATCTTCAACAAGGTTGACCCGAATAACATTTTTAAATTTCTAAGAGCAACGAAGCTATATAACAAGATATAATCGAAATGTTTTTCTGAACCGTTTGTAACATTAACTCTCATACTACAACTAATGTTTCAACATTAAATGACCCACAAGAGGTTGATATGCCGTAAAACCAATCAATCAATCAATCAATCAATCAATCAATCAGTGGAACCCTGATGGAAAAAGAAGAAGAGGAAAACCAAAAATGAACTGAAAGAAATCATTAGAGAGAGATTTAATTGCAACGGGAAGAAGAAGCTGGAGGGACGCTGTGGATGTGGCTTCAGACCGAAAACGATGGTTTACTTTGACTACCTCATGTGTCGCAGGATGCAGGAGTTCCTGAGTCTGAGTCTAAGGTCAGCCATTAAAACAGAACAAAAAATGCAGAGAAAAAAAGAAGGGGAGTTGTTCTTCATGACATCTTAACGTAATTAAAGGGAAACTCATGTAGTTAGAACAAAGAAGAAGAGAGAGAGAGGAAAGAGAGAAAAAGCGGAAAAAGAGGGAGAGAGAAAAGAGAAAGTAGCAAGAGAAGAGAGAGAGAGAGGAAGGAAAAGAAATAGAAGGAAACGCACATAAAAAGCGAATGTTTATTATCAAGAATGAAATATATATAACTACTAAATACCCGTCCCAGGAGAGGTAAAATGAATTCCCTGAACAGAACAGTTTTTGACCACTTTTAAATCTCATTATGAAGATTAAAATTAAGATATAATGATACTAAACCGGATGTCTAGAATCCTTATTCCAATGTGGATCAAACTCCATTAAATGATTTTATTCTAATATTAAGGGGTCATTAGAATAAATTGAGTTGTATTTCATATCAAGCCGAGGATCCGTGGCAGTACCAGACTATTCGTTTTCGGGATGAGGTATGATCCAGTTCGGACATAGGCGGTGTACCTTTCAATGTGTTACATCCTCTTTTGAGGGGAGTTATTGCCGATCGCCGATCGCCTTTGGTGCCCCTACCGGGGAATGCTGACTGGTAACTTCCTGTATATTTTTTAACCATCCAGAGTGACCCCTCTTTCATTGGCTTTCCCCATGTTCTGGCCTTGTGCCACATCTGGTTGTAGTGGAAAACAAGAACTAACCAGCTTCTGAGATACAACGGCAGCACTTTTCTTCTGGGCAAGCGTTCAGTCTAACCTGAGGCTGAACGACAACGTAGCAAGTTTCAGATAATTCAATCTTAGTTTTGTGTTGGCCTCTTCGGGATTGTTCGACTCGTTCTGACGGTGAGCCAACACAGCTGCCTCTTTGTTTCATAGTTTTTGTTCACTTTTCCTGCGAGGTTCAAATATATCTATCGCAGTCTTCCATCTGTTTTCATGTTGCTATTCATTGCAACAGTAAAGTCGTCTACTTGGCACGTTCGTTCCAAACTTGTTTACAATATCAACATCTGGTTTTCTAGATCCGTTCAAATAGCATTGATGTATATATCGTACTTAGTTTAAACATTAATTGTTTGAGCCTACTTAAAAATACGGCGCGTCTAACTCTTAGTGGAAACCTATAAACTTGTATTGACTTATAAGAATACACTTTATTTCTCGATTGCTTATTGCAATTTTAATCAAAATACATTAGAATTATTTTGATCTTAGAAAAATGTCTAAAATTTGAGGTTTAAGTTTAAGAGGTTTGAAGAAGAAATTGAAAATCAGGGGATATGGTATAATTGTTGTCGAACTTTATGCAAATTTGAAACATTTGAATTTTGAAATAGTATGTTGAGCCCATATTATGCCCCTTAAAACTATTACCCCCTCCCCCCAAATACTGTAAGTTTGGGAATATTATTTAGTGTCGAATAAGCTATGAAAATATATTTTAGCCTGAAAATTCTCTCCGGGGATGAAACGCGGGAGCCTCTGTGTAGCTTAAGTGCCATAAATATATTTTAATAGCTTACTATATATGTATATATATGTACATATATATGTATATATATGTATATATATATATGTATGTATATATATATATGTATATATGTGTATGTATATGTATGTATATATATGTATATATATATGTTTATATATATGTATATATATGTATACATATATATGTTTATATATATATATGTATATATAAATATATATATGTATATATCGATATATGGATATATATAAGTATATATATAAGTATATATCGATATATGGATATATATAAGTATATATATGTATATATATATATTTATATATATATATGTATATATAAAAGTATATATATAAGTATATATATATGTATATATATTTATATATATATATGTATATATATAAGTATATATATGTATATATATTTATATATATATATGTATATATATAAGTATATATATGTATATATATTTATATATATGTATATATATAAGTATATATATTTATATATATGTATATATATATATTTATATCTATATATATATATGTATATAAGTATATATATATATGTATATATATTTATATATATATATATATGTATATAAGTATATATATGTATATATATTTATATATATATATGTATATATATAAGTATATATATATATATAAGTATATATATATAAGTATATATATATATAAGTATATATATATATATATATATATATATATATATATATATAAACCTTAAGAAAGAGGCAAAATGCTTAAAAATACGTGTGTTAGATGCAGATATTTTTTATTAAAATAAAAATAATTTTTTTGTCATCTTGACTGGTTTTCCAATAATTTCGCTTGGTACAACAAGCTTCGTCAGAGATTTAAACAAATAAAAGGTATTAACATTTTTTATGTATATATATATATATATATATATATATATATATATATACAATCAATATTGAATAGTTTTTATATGCAATCAATATTGATTACTTTAAACATACAATCAATATTGAATAGTTTCAACATACAATCACCATTAAATAGTTTTAACATACAGTCAGTATTAAATAGTTTTAACATACAATCAGCATTAAATAGTTTTAACATACAATCAGTATTAAATAGTTTTAACATACAATCAGCATTAAATAGTTTTAACATACAATTAGTATTAAATAGTTTTAACATACAATCAGTATTAAATAGTTTTAACATACAATCAGCATTAAATAGTTTTAACATACAATTAGTATTAAATAGTTTTAACATACAATTAGTATTAAATAGTTTTAACATACAATTAGTATTAAATAGTTTTAACATACAATCAGTATTAAATAGTTTTAACATACAATCAGCATTAAATAGTTTTAACATACAATTAGTATTAAATAGTTTTAACATACAATCAGTATTAAATAGTTTTAACATACAATCAGCATTAAATAGTTTTAACATACAATTAGTATTAAATCGTTTTTACATACAATCAGTATTAAATAGTTTTAACATACAATCAGTATTAAATAGTTTTAACATACAATTAGTATTAAATAGTTTTAACATACAATCAGTATTAAATAGTTTTTACATACAATCAGTATTTCATAGTTTCAACATACAATCAGCATTAAATAGTTATAACATACAATCAGTATTGAATAGTTTTAACATATACTCAGCATTAAATAGTTTTAACATACAATTAGTATTAAATAGTTTTAACATATAATCAGTATTAAATAGTTTCAACATACAATCAG
>OY744529.1:113703453-113758453 GCA_963556195.1 Sepiola atlantica
CTATTTCAAACTTTAGCGTGACAGTCCAGTGAAAATGCTATTTTAAACTTTAGCATGACAGTCCAGTGAAAATGCTATTTCAAACTTTAGCGTGACAGTCCAGTGAAAATGCTATTTCAAACTTTAGCGTGACAGTCCAGTGAAAATGCTATTTCAAACTTTAGCGTGACAGTCCAGTGAAAATGCTATTTCAAACTTTAGCGTGACAGTCCAGTGAAAATGCTATTTCAAACTTTAGCGTGACAGTCCAGTGAAAATGCTATTTCAAACTTTAGCAGGACAGACCAATGAAAATGCTATTTTAAACTTTAGCATGACAGACCAATGAAAATGCTATTTTAAACTTTAGCGTGGTGTGACAGTCCAGTGAAAATGCTATTTTAAACTTTAACATGACAGACCAAAGAAAATGCTATTTCAAACTTTAGCGTGACAGTCCAGTGAAAATGCTATTTCAAACTTTAGCGTGACAGTCCAGTGAAAATGCTATTTCAAACTTTAGCGTGACAGTCCAGTGAAAATGCTATTTTAAACTTTAGCATGACAGTCCAGTGAAAATGCTATTTCAAACTTTAGCGTGACAGTCCAGTGAAAATGCTATTTCAAACTTTAGCGTGACAGTCCAGTGAAAATGCTATTTCAAACTTTAGCGTGACAGTCCAGTGAAAATGCTATTTCAAACTTTAGCGTGACAGTCCAGTGAAAATGCTATTTCAAACTTTAGCGTGACAGTCCAGTGAAAATGCTATTTCAAACTTTAGCAGGACAGACCAATGAAAATGCTATTTTAAACTTTAGCATGACAGACCAATGAAAATGCTATTTTAAACTTTAGCGTGGTGTGACAGTCCAGTGAAAATGCTATTTTAAACTTTAACATGACAGACCAAAGAAAATGCTATTTCAAACTTTAGCGTGACAGTCCAGTGAAAATGCTATTTTAAACTTTAGCATGACAGACCAAAGAAAATGCTATTTCAAACTTTAGCGTGACAGTCCAGTGAAAATGCTATTTCAAACTTTAGCGTGACAGTCCAGTGAAAATGCTATTTCAAACTTTAGCGTGACAGTCCAGTGAAAATGCTATTTTAAACTTTAGCATGACAGTCCAGTGAAAATGCTATTTCAAACTTTAGCGTGACAGTCCAGTGAAAATGCTATTTCAAACTTTAGCGTGACAGTCCAGTGAAAATGCTATTTCAAACTTTAGCGTGACAGTCCAGTGAAAATGCTATTTCAAACTTTAGCGTGACAGTCCAGTGAAAATGCTATTTCAAACTTTAGCGTGACAGTCCAGTGAAAATGCTATTTCAAACTTTAGCAGGACAGACCAATGAAAATGCTATTTTAAACTTTAGCATGACAGACCAATGAAAATGCTATTTTAAACTTTAGCGTGGTGTGACAGTCCAGTGAAAATGCTATTTTAAACTTTAACATGACAGACCAAAGAAAATGCTATTTCAAACTTTAGCGTGACAGTCCAGTGAAAATGCTATTTTAAACTTTAGCATGACAGACCAAAGAAAATGCTATTTCAAACTTTAGCGTGACAGTCCAGTGAAAATGCTATTTCAAACTTTAGCGTGACAGTCCAGTGAAAATGCTATTTCAAACTTTAGCGTGACAGTCCAGTGAAAATGCTAACTTAAGCGTTACAGACTAACAAAATGTGTTAGACTAAGAAAAATTATTTTTTGTGACAGACCAACAAAACGCCTGATGTGACCACAACCTATTCATCTCATTCTAAAGTAGTAGAGGTTCTTCACGCAGGTTTACGCATGCGTAAAACGTAGGGAAATATGGACGTAACTCCTTTGTCATATCATCTGATAAAGAATACCCTCGAGGGTTTCCAGGAATGCGTGGATATTTCTGTGCTAAACAGATGCCGGTCAGTTTCAGCACGTCTCGGAAAATCTAAGGTCGGATACTTTTTAGACAGGCCTCGTATGCCAAATTCAAATTCTTATGAATGCGATGGATCAGTTTGACTGCCTGATATGTCTCAGGTCATGCGGGTAACGTAAGTCTAAGTCTAAGGATTATCCTAGAAAAATCCTTCCAGAAGTGCATATAATCAATAGGGCAGGTTTATTTGTCACTTTTTTAAAAAGAAAATCAACGCTGCTGTGGAGGCGAAAGCTGGGGGTTTGGTGTTGTGAGAACTGATACCAAAAATTAGATTCCTAACTTTAAAACTTAACTGAGCATTTAATTTTAAAGATCGGGTACTGTCAAAATTACAAAAAAGATTCAGCTGAAGCAGATAGATTAGACAGGCAAATTGAAAGACAGGATTTTGCTGACAAACTGACTTCAAACTTTTACTAGTTCAATCCAGATAAAATTGATATTTTTGTTAGATACAATGAATGGAAAATATATTCAAACCAGAATTCTAAGTATGAATCACCACTAGTAAAATATGTCATTTTCTAACTGTATTCAATATACGAGAACTGTAAAAATTGTACAAAATTACAAAAAAGACTAAACACTTTCCCTTTAGAAATGTCTACAGCATATTCCAAAAGTAGTCGCTGGTCACCACTTAAATCATTCATTACCTTAGCAGTAAGATACAAATTATCCAGAGGACCACTAATACTATGGAATGCTACCTGGGGTAAATCCTGGTAATTAGTTCCACAAAGTCCCCCTAGAGGACTAGTGAAAGTGGTAGGGTTTCTTGTAGTTCCATCAATTAACTTAAAGATGGCTCTAAATGGCAGTTCATTTTGATGAAGGGAACAGCCAATGGTATGTAACTTCCTTTTAAGTTTTTTCTCCAAAGCTGTAACCATTCCTGTTTCACAACCAGCGTGTGTACTGGTATTGTCCACCAGAATTGCCTTAACAGTATTTACACTGCTGTACTCTTCTAGAACAGCAGCAACATCCTCTGCTAGAAGCACACCAGTTGCACCAATGTTGGGTATCACTCTATGGGTGAGATATTTACTTGCAGTTCCTATCTCTCTGGTAAATGTTAAGTGGCGCTCTGGTCCCTTGCTTTTCTTAATCATTTTTCATCATTTCCACTGTAACCTCCTTTTAATACAAAGTGTCCTTATCAACTCTGCAATCAACTCCAATGCAGATAAGATGCTCATATTCCTAGACATGTTTTGATGGCTGGTTACTTTCACTATTGCCCTTTTCGCTATCTATTTCTGATTTATCTATAATAATATATTTTAAATTAATGGTTGGATGAAGAAGGCCCATGTGTTGTAAGTCTAATAGAAAGGCATTAGCAAGACAAGCCCCAAGGTTAGAAGATATATCACCTATAATCTGTTGCATATAATTTCTAGGGACTTTTTAAAGACGGTAAGGTCCCTTAGAGTGTCTCCCTGGCTCAAAACTGTCATCGGTTGTTTCTTCACTGGAAGATGTCTGTGAAAAGATTTCTGATGTAGATGAAGCAACATGTGGAGAATCTTGTTGCTGTCTTTCAATTTGCCTGTCTAATCTATCTGCTTCAGCTGAATCTTTTTTGTAATTTTGACAGCATCTTTGTCAATAGGTCCAAGTTGGAAACTGCCTTTTGGTCCTGTTTTCTCTCTCTGATCTTTTAAATATTCTCTCTCTTCAATGGGAATCTGAAATTTCAGAACGTGCATGTGTTTTAATAACAGATCTAGCATACATGACAAATATTAAGAAAAATATCACAATATTATTTACTAGAAAAAGGAAGATTATCATAAGTAAATTCATATTTTTCAATTAATTTAAATATTGAAAATTGGGACATGAATTAGTTTAAATTAAAAAATGCAAACAAAAAACAACCATAGAAGTAATATTACCTTCTTGTTAGGAGGACAAGTGCAGACTATATGCCTTGTTTGGCAATTTTGTGTATTGTACTTTGCAGCAAAGTCATCATTCTTAAAACAGGCAGTTTGCAGCAACATGAAGAAATATCAAATAATTTGTCTACTTTTCCTTAATTATTTTCACTTTGGATGCAGTAAGAGTTTTCCTGTTAATAAGTTTGGCCCTCTTGAAGCAAAATACATTCACCTTCTGCCCTATATAATATTCCCTTAACAAAGGCAATTGTGGGTTCACTTCTTGCCAAATATTGATTATTTCCTTTGTAATCAATTTGGAAATATCATTATTTGAAAAATGGGGATAAGTACTTTCAAAGAAATAACTAAACTGGATAACTTCTCGTAAAGTTGGGGGTTCCATTTGATCCAAAGAACAAGGTGAGCCACAAAATATTTTGTTTGGAATTCTTACTGCGAGTTAAAACAGAACGTCCTTTTACAAACATTTTTATCTGAAAAAAAGAAGAAAATAAATGAATAAGTCTAAAACAATTTCATTTATAATACCTTCTAGTTTCATATAAAAAATGGCTGACAATTATGGTAAGGAGTTTTGGTTAGCTTTAGTGATAGTGTGTTTGAATTAGGGTTAGGCTGCATCTAAAATTGTGGTTTGAAATGACAGGACCATTTAAACAGACTACAATACTGTTTGAGTTATGGTAAAATACTTTTTCGTTTTCTACCCAATATTTTAGATTTTAGAGTTGGGGATCACTTTCCCAAATAAATTTAATGATCACACTAAAAAATACTCTCAAATCTAAAATATTGGGTAAAAAATAACAACAAAAAAGATTTCTCTAGCGACATAATTGGTAATTTTACACAGAACAAAAATGGTCCATAAAAATGCAAGAACAAGTGTTGGGTATTTTTTTAGTGTAATGGTCATGAAGTGGGTGATCATTTTACGTTAAATTTATATGGTAAAGTGATCGCCCACTCTAAAATCTAATGTATTGCGTAAAATATTTAAAAAACATGGATTTCTCTAGCTACATAACCGGTAAGTTTACACAGAAAAAAAATGGTCCGTAAAAAATGCAAAAACAAGTGGTGGGTAATAACTTAAAAAGCGCCAAAAATTAGCTTAAAGTATGTCGAGTATAACATAGTATCAGCTATATTTTTTAATACAAAACTGAAACATTGCGGTATTTTAAAACAAACTTCATTGATACAATTTAATTTGAAACACGAAAAAAAAAAAAAGAAAGAAACTGTATTACTTACCTAAAAATGGAAATATAATTTCTTCAGCAGAGAAAAACAAACGCGTTTGAATTAACGCCAGATACACTTAAAATATACAATTATGTAGATTAAACAAGCTTTTTTTCTTTCTATTTCAAATAATTAAGTTTCTTGCATAAAAATACAAAATTACTAATTATTAAAATCCAACAGCGATAAATCCATAAACAATAACAACAGCACGCATTTAAAATTGTGTAAACTTAAATAATAACCAAAATAAAGTTCCAGAGACACTATTATAAACAAACTATATTTATTTTATTTTATCATTAAAATGAAGACATATTTTCGGTTTAATGGTGTTTTATTGATAATTAAAATTAGTCTAATTTGTTTTCTACTGAAAAATCACAAATCCTGAATTCCATGAGCGAAACAAAATGAAGCGATCTTTTATCTGTCACTTACGTAAATAGTAAAATACTGTGTTTACTAAACACTATATTTAATCTCCATTTTGCCGTTACAGGTGAATATTTTTCATTATTTATAATCCTTATTTAATTTTATTTTATTTATTGTGAACAATGTAAATAATTTAGTTGATAAAATCTTTATTAAATGACATTTACACTTTTTTATTCCCCCAACGGTACGGAATTTTTTGACGGCGGTAAATCTTTCACTGATCACCGAAAGGACATGCGAAATCGCTAATTTCCAACATTTACAATCGTTTCCTCACTTAACGGTAACGATTTGGGAAAAAATATTTTGTGTCGTTATTTATCATGCCAAACTCCAACTATCATTACCATCGCATTACCACGGTTCCAAAATTGACCTTCCCTAATGATCATGGCAGATAAGGGTGACAAAATAGGATTAGTTTGAAGAGAAAACCAGGGATTTTTTTGTCGTTTTGAATTAAAAGAAACAGTTTATACCACCAGTAACCCTATTCTTCATACATACCTCGTAATCATTAAACATGGGCAGCTGACGGAGTGATATGCAAGTGATTTTCATAACGTGTCACCAGTGGGAGCCCATTGAACGTAGGACCAATAGTTTCTAATATCTAAGAAGTAGCTTTACGACGGGGCTGCCCAGGCAATTTATGATGGTCAGAGTGCTCACCTCTCGGGCGCTGGCTTTTCAACCCCCACTTTCCGACCCGACCTTGGGTCACATCTTACTTGTGGGAGTAGGATAAAACTGGCCTTGTGCCTAACTCCTGGAGAGGAGTAAATAATATGTCAACGTTTCAGTATATACTAGATGCCCCGACCCAGCGTTGCCCTGTTGTAGACATTTGTTGTTACAATTTACAAATATTAAAAAAATCACCTACGGCATTTTATGGATCACTGTGTCTGTTGTTATTTAAAGTAAATTTGTATATTTTCCGAAACATTATTTTATTTAATTTTCAAATAAATGTGAACATTAAATGTAATTATTACATTACAGTTTATTTGTGAAATTATTAACTGAAAACTGATCGACATTGATTCAAGTTATTTAACATATGCGCTGCTTCTTTGGGTCGTCTTACTCTCTATTATTCTTCTATCTATAATTTTTACTTCATCCTTTAAGGGTAAATGGTTTTCGTTTTTTCCTTCATATGTGGTCAGCCATCTCCTACTTTTCAATATCTCCTGTATTGCGGCTTTCCGATGTTCTTCTAGCCTTACTTTTAGTGTCCGGTATATTTTTCCGCACTTACATGGAATTGCATGCAAACGGTTCTTAGTCATAGCTTTTTCTATAGACGACTTGACACGCACAATATGTTTCTGGAGAGTTGAGTCGCTCCTGAATACTGTCCTGATGTCATATGGATCACATATTCTCTGAACTCTTTCAGACAAGCACTTAATATATTGTAGACAGACTGTGGTTAGCTTTTGGGTGGCGTCCTTTGATGTTTGATCCAGATTTCTCGGGGCTGACATCATGTTCTCTGCCCCCACCATAAAATATATCTATTTATATATATATCGTACATGGAATTGCACATACACAAAGGTTGAAAAACACTTGCATTTATGTATATTTGCTGTATCGTTTTGTTTTTCTCACTACCTTTTTCGTGACGGGATGGAATTAAATATATTATATACATTTTTATAAATATTGAACTAAATACACATTGATCTTGATTATAGAGTGAAAAGGTTGTAAATCAAATGGAATTTAAATATCTTTTTAATTGTTGAGAGGAAATTAAAAACCTTAAGGCTAAAAAGGAAACTTCTCACGTATTTTCCGAGATTTTATTGCAACAAAACTGCGAATCTTTTTCGCAATAGATAATAAAAAGTAAAATAGAACCACCTGCAATAAAGTGCACCTGTGTTGTTAATTGATTTTTTAATTGATGTATTTTTAATTGATTTTTTAAATTGATGTACAACTAGCGAAAGCAACATTCGGCGGTGGGGAGGGGAGGGGAGAGGAGGGGAGGGGGAGGAGTTACCCTGGAGACGTCCGTAAAAATCATTTCTACTGGAAGTTAGCGAGATGCGTGATGAGAATCAATTCCTGTGCGTGGGTGGATGCTGTTATGGCATCTGTATTTCTCCTTCTGTTTTTTTAAAATATCATCATCATCATCATCATCATCATCATCATCATCATCATCATCATCATCATCATCATCATCATCATCATCATCATCATCATCATCATCATCATCATCATCATCATCATCATCATCATCATCATCAACATCATCATCATCATCATCATCATCATCATCATCGTTTCATCAAAAAATTCATCGCGCCTTTTTTTTTTACAGCTTTCAAGTAGCATTGAAGGAAAGAAAAACAAAAATGATGGGCAAAAATGAAGGAAAATATTTGCACATTTTTCTTAACTGAATTTTCAAATATTCATTGCACATGGTCAAATTATTTTTTTAATGTTTTCAGCTGAAGCTTAAAATCAGATTTAGAATCGTATATGTAAACAATCTAAATTGTAATACTTCTGGTCGACATATTTGCATTTTATTTCGGTTCCTTGAGAAATGATTAATATTAAAGATAACAATGTATTTTATGTACACTTTTGGGTACTTTCTTAAACCAATTTCCGCCAACTTTGCGTCTGCATCTCCCGGCAGTTTACGTAAACCACTAGAAAAAGCCGACGCGAAGACTGCAAGCGATAAGGACTCTGCTGCTACAAGGAAATACATTTTTGTTTTTAGAAAACTAAAAATAAAGTAACTGGCTGAAGTAAAAAACAAAAACGAAAACTTAATGCTGGTAATTTGCCGAAATTTTATCAGAAATCAACTTGGATTTTCACCGTATTTCCCCTCCGGTGTTATGACATGTTTTTTTCCCTACTCAACAGCATAAACTGCAACCCTCTCAATATTGACAAAATTGGACTAATTGAACAAAATACACTTATCCAAAATATGCCATGGAAGGTGCGCAAGAAATAGGAATGGATATTAAATTTGAATAAATTACTTTTGTGTGTAAAATGAGAGATTTAAATAAAAACCTATCGAAGTACAGAAATAAAGAAGTCGTTAAACCAACTGAAAATTGTGGTTTTGGATTAATTCACAATGGTATATAGAATGCAAATATAAGATATCTATCTATCTATCTATCTATCTATCTATCTATCTATCTATCTATCTATCTATCTATCTATCTATCTATCTATCTATCTATCTATCTCTCTCTCTCTCTCTCTCTCTCTCTCTCTCTCTCTCTCTCTCTCTCTCTCTCTCTATATATATATATATATATATATATATATATATAGTAAGCTATGAAAATATATTTATGGCAATTAAGCTACACAGAGGCTCCCGCGTTTCATCTCCGGGGGAATCTTCAGGCTAAAATGCATGGAGTTATTTTTACTGGGTGTTTTTATATACACGGCTAGCTAGTTAACCAATCGTTGGGCTTCCCACGAACAAAGGTCTGGTTAGTGTTACTTCCTATATCATGTTCTATTGTTCTGTTTTCTATAGATTGGCCTATATCCTGTTTCTTTGTTGTGTCAATTTTAGCCTGAAGATTCCCCCTGGGATGAAACACGGGAGCCTCTGTGTAGCTTAATTGCCATAAATATATTTTCATAGCTTACTACCTAGCTCTACTTACGTATCGAGCACTGTTGAAGTAAATACTGAAAATTTATACATAAAAATTATATCTCCTTATAAAATTTTATGCGGATACATGATATATATATATATATATATATATATATGTGTGTGTGACTTGGACCGTTACTGTTTCTGATCTTCATAAACGATCTCCCTGATGACGTAGAGACTGAGATTGGTTTATTTGCTAACGACACCACACTTTACTCTCGCCATGTTGGTAAAACAGACGTGATCATATCCAAGGCAATGGCTAAATCTTTAGAAAATGACCTCCAGGCTGTAGTGGATTGGGGTCATAAATGGTTGGTAACTTTTAATGCCGCAAAGACAAAGCTCATTTCCTTCAATAACTACAAGGAACCTATTCAACCACCGATTGTCATGGCAAATAACACCCTACCTGAGAGTTCATCATTCAAACTCCTCGGCCTAACCTTCACAGGTAACATGAATTGGAACAAATACATCGAAGACATTGCCAAGGCTGCCGCAAAGAAGGTTGGATCCTTCTATCGTGTTAGTAAACTCCTCACACCTGACATTATCCTGTATCTCTTTCTGCATGTCAGTACCGTCGGGGAAACAGGGGGCAGGGAGGGAGTTCCAGAGGCCAGCAGTACGAGGAAAGAAGCTATTTGAGTAGAAGGCTCTCCGACATCTGGGGACCTCCACAGTGAATGAATGAGATTTAGTTGATTGTCGAGTTAGTCTAGTGAATTTACGTCGAGGGGGCACCAGAGTAGCCAATTCATCGGAGCATAATCCATTGAAGTATTTGTAAAACAAGCACAAGGATGCTACATTGCGGCGATGGGGCAGGGACTGGAGCTTGGTTGACAGTGAGGGACCTTGTCAAGGAGGGAGAGACTAGTAGATGATGCACCAGCCCAGATGTGACAACAATACTCAATGCATGGGCGGATGGCGGCTTTGTAGAGATACAGGATAATGTCAGGTGTGAGGAGTTTACTAGCACGGTAGAGGGAGCCAGCCTTCTTTGCGGCAGTTATAATAAAATGAAAGAACTCATTTGATAAGAAAACAATAAACACGAATGAAATGTAGAATCGAAGTGACAAATCTCATTCTAACATTTAATAACAACTTTATTGATTCGTCTTCGTTAGTGAAGGAAAAGGAAAGAGGTTACTATGTCCATAAGTAATGGCGATGGCTACAGTAAAGGAAGTCCATTACTATAATTTGTTTGTACACCAGCAACGGTGTCAATAATTTCCCATGAGTATTGATTTACTCCTCTCCAGGAGTTAGGCACAAGGCCAGGTTTTATCTTACTCCCACAAGTAAGATGTGACCCAAGGTCGGGTCGGGAAAGTGGGGTTTAAAAATTGCCTGGGCAGCCCCGTCGGCATTCCTCGGTAGGGGCGCCTCAGGCAGTAAGCAATAAACTTACTCCTTCCCAAAGAGGGGAGGCGAAGCCTGGGAGGGTGGACCTCCTAGAACTGTACAGGACAGACCCATAAACAGGCGTGAATCAAGGCCCGAAGGCCAAGACAATACCAGTCTATGGGGTGCAGTATCCATCGGAACAGATACTACACTTTGATCTTAGCCAAAAGGCCAAAACATTTCCCATGAGTATTATTTACTCCTCTCCAGGAGTTAGGCACAAGGCCAGTTTTATCCTACTCCCACAAGTAAGATGTGACCCAAGGTCGGGTCGGAAAGGGGGGGTTGAAAAGCCAGCGCCCAAGAGGTGAGCACTCTCTGACCATCAAAAATTGCCTGGGCAGCCCCGTCGGCATTCCCCGGTAGGGGCGCCTCAGGCAGTAAGCAATAAACTTACTTCTTCCCAAAGAGGGGAGGCGAAGCCTGGGAGGGTGGACCTCCTAGAACTGCACAGGACAGACCCATAGACCGGCGTAAATCAAGCCCCGAAGGCCAAGACAATACCAGTCCATGGGGTGCAGTATCCATCGGAACAGATACTACACTTTGATCTTAGCCAAAAGGCCAAAACATTTCCCATGAGTAGGGAAGAGACAATAGTTCATAGTATGGAATGTGTGTACACCGGCAACGGTGTCAGGCCGCGTCTATGTGTGTATGTAAGTATGTGTGTGTTATATTAATTCCACATGTATAAAGCAGCCGCCATTTTGGCTTCTCGGTTTTTCGTGGTCGAAGTGGACCGAGCTATGTATCCCGGCCAGTTGTAGTAGTCGTCTACATGTCGAGAAGCATCACGTGCCTACGAAGAAAAAGAGAGCGGCGTATTGCGCTCAAGTGTTTATATAGTTATGCTACACTCCGAGATTCGTCTAACAAAAGGCCACTGATTGGTTAAGCCAAGCAGGAAGTAGATTGCCTGGACCAACCATCGGGCAGCTAAGTAGTAATGGTATTTAAACAATATAGCGGCTGTGTACTGCATTGTAGCGGATCGTTACAAATACTTTCTGCTGAGTTTGATTATCGGTAGAAAATCAAAATTAAAGTTTATCGGAATAAAAGAAAGGTTTCTTTTGTAATTATGTCCGTCAGTGACGATTGTTTTGCAAGTAAGAATTTGCGTTTTGTAAGTTTACAAAGTATGGAGTAGTAAAGATTTTAAGCGCTAGCGGCTGTGCTGTAGTTTGGAAAATGTTTATATTGTAACACGAGGCGAGTTGAGTGACTGAATTCAAATTTGTTTGTGTGAAATTTCTGTACACAATTGCTTTGAGGTCGTTAAGTTGACGCTCGTTGCTCGTCGTCGGCGACGAATCGATTTGTTGACAATGTTACTTCCTATACTCTTCATATATTCTTTATTTTATTTGTTTTAAGAATATAAATGCTGCTTTAGTCACCTTCGACGAAGGTTTTTTTTAGTTTTATTGGCAGGTCACCGGTCGTCCGTGACGAGTTTGTCTTAATTGGTCCCCCGATTTATAAAATCGGGAGACCTATGTTTTTAGGCATTTCCGTCCGGAGTTTTCTCCGCAACCATCCATTGAATTTCTCTGAAATTTTGCATGAAGTTGTAACTTTTGACAGGTTAGAAAGTGACATTCTTCGATTTTTGAAAAAAAATCTGGTTAGCCCCCCAGGGGTTCAAAAGGCCCCAAAATGGCAAAAAATGACATTTTTTGCCCCATAACTTTTCAGCCATCCATTCAATTTCTCTGAAACTTGACCAAAATATGGAGGCAATTGTTCCTAATAGAAAATAAGTATCGCTGACTTGTAAAAAATCTGGTTCGCGCCCCCAGGGGGTTAAAAGCCCCCAAAATGGCAAAAAATGACCGTTTTCTCCCATAACGTTTGATCCATCCATTCAATTTTTCTGAAACTTGGCCAAAATGTACAGACAATTGTTCTGGATATAAAATGAGCATCCTTGACCTCAGAAAAATTCTGGTTCGCACCCCAGGGGGTACAATGGAGGTCAAAAGTGGCCCAAATTGCCCAAATTTATTGCATTTTACACTCGCCACATCGAGTCACATAGAGAGGGAGACCACGCATGCGCGGCTTCTTATATCGGTTGGTAACGGTGCTTCTGTAAATTAAAAAATGAAGGACGAGGCATAGTATTGTGACCGTTTTCAAAGTTATTATCCGTAGAATAGTTGTAAGCTATTCTTTAAAATTTGAAGTGTTCCTGTTGAATGGAGGTCGTTAAATTTATGCAACTCGTTGTTTTGGGCGTCAGTGTTGTTTTGTGTTAAAAGAAATTTAATATTTTTTTTTATGTCAGCTAATTGTCTAGGCAAGGGAAATGTTTTAAGTCGTTGAGAATATTTACACATGCGCGTTGTAATGGTGTCAATGGACACATTTCTTTTGTAATATTCTCCATGTGCGCGCTAACGTGGGTAAAGTGTAGCAGAAAAAGTTGCTTGAAAACAAACAACAGTCCCGTATTAGACTATTTTTTTTACGCGTTCACTCTTTTAGAGTCGGTATTTTTTTCTTTTGATTTGAAACAGTTTTTTTGTTTTTTTTGTTTGTTTGTTTCAATGAAACGTGTCCGGTTGAAAATGTGTTTTAGGTTTTACTTTTCAGTGAAAACTGTTTTTTGTGTTTTCTTTTTTAAATATGGAATGCCAGTTTGCAAATCAGTAAGCAAATTAGTTAATATTCGATCGTCGATCGCATAATCTGATTATATTGTTTTTCGATTTTGAATATGAATTTGGCGTTTTAATCTCACTGAACGTACTATAAATGTCCCCCCCATATATATATATATATATATATATATATATATATATATATATAAAGAGGGACCTCTTTACAAGATCTCCTGGCTCCTCTCCCACTTACTTAAACCGCTACTCCCCACCTTCCCGGCACACGTCAGCAGCTCTGACCAGGTAATAGATAGACTCAACTTGCTCCAACCCCAACAGCTCCGCGCCAACAACTACATCTTCAGCCTTGACGTAGTCTCCCTTTATACTTCCATTCCCGCACACCCCGCCATTGACCTCATAACTGACCACATCTCCTCTAACAATCTTGACTGTTTTGGGCTTACCCCTACAGACATTCATCAGCTCCTACGTATCATTGTGGATAACACCTACTTTAAGTTCCAACAAGACACATACAAACAAGTCTCTGGCCTACCCATGGGTTCCAGTCTCTCCGGCCTCCTCGCCATTTCTTACATGAACAGACTGGAGCAGCAAGCACTTAGCACCTGCCATTCCCATATTTTCTTCTCGAGATACGTCGATGACATTTTGATCCTCACTTCATCCCGAGAGGAAGCTATCTCTATCTTTAATACATTTAATAATTCTGACCCCCACATTAAATTCACCATCGAACATCCCAACACCTCAGGCTCCCTCTCACTCCTAGACTTCAAACTCAGCATTAATGACGACGGATCTCTCCACACCACTTTCTATAGAAAACCCGCCTGCAGGAATCTCTTTGTCCACTACAAATCCGCACTACCCCTCCAATCCAAAATTAGTTACGCACAAACCGAAATCACCCGCATACAAGACAAATGCTCTTCTTCTTCCGATAAAACAACACACACCGAAGCCTTCCACCAAACTCTATTGACCAACGGCTTCCCGCTAACTACCATATCTAGCCTTAATAACACCAGAAGACGTAGACACCACACTCTCACCAACACATGCTTCCTTAAACTCCCCTTCTTTAGCGACCGTATCACTTCTGCTATCCGCAATGCCATACGTAGTGAGAACCTTAACATACAACTTTCTCACACAGGCACCTCTCTCCGACAACATTTATCCAAAAAAAGCCACTACACCCCAGACCCCTGCTCTCTAGCTAGTTGCCCCATCCCCAACTCTGGCCTCTGCCTCCGCACATATACAGTATACAACCTGCAATGCTCTAAGTGCCAAAAATTCTACATCGGTAGTACCGTTAGGCCTCTACACCAACGTATTAAAGAACATCTAAACACCCACATTTCCTCCTTCCATAAACACTTAATTTCATGTGGCAACACACATCGCTCCATTAGTGTCCGCATCCTCAACTCTGTCCGCAATATAGGCCAGCTTCGAATTTCGGAAGCTATCCTCATCTCTAAATTTCGCCCTGCCTTGAATAACAGATTCGAGTTGTCATCTCCCTTCATCCTCTGATTCTTACATCCTCACACTCCCACCTCCTCACACTCCCACCTCCTCACACTCCCACCCACAACTTACTTACCTTTTTTTTTTTTTTTTTTTTATAATCCTCTCTCTTCTTTTCCCCCCCCCCCCTTCCCCTGCTAATAAAATTAAAAAAAAGAAAGGGGAAAAAGGGAGAAAAGGAGGAGAGAGAGAGAAAAAAAAAAAAAAAAAAAAGGTCCCATCCTTGGCTTTTATCCACTTCACAACTCAAATTCCTTCTCAAGTTTCCAATCTCATTTCTAAAGTCTGAATATATTATTTAGAATAAGTTATATCCCTTTGACAGTGAATTTAAATTTAGATTTGAAGAGAATAAATGAAAAAAAAAAAAAAAAAAAAAAATAAAATAAATAAATAAATAAATAAATAAATAAAGATTGATGAGTCATGTAAAATGAAACATAATAAAACTTAAAAAAAAATTGGTATATTACTAAACTAATGTTTATAATGTTTTAACCTTAGTTATATGATTGCTTAATGGAATTTTGATGTTTTCTGCTTTCCTAATCCACTTCACAACTCAAATTCCTTCCTCCTCAAGTTTCCAATCACATTTCTCATTTCTAAGGTCTGAACATATTATTTAGAATAAGTTATCTCCCTTTGACAGTGAATTTAAATTTAGATTTGAAGAGAATAAATGAAAAAATAAATAAATAAATAAATAAATAAATAAAGATTGATGAGTCATTTAAAATGAAACATAATAAAATTTAAAAAATTGGTATATTACTAAACTAATGTTTATAATGTTTTAACCTTAGTTATATGATTGCTTAATTGAATTTTGACGTTTTCTGCGTTCCTACTCCCAATTGTTTTCCCCTATAATACGATGATCTGACACCGGTTTTTCCACGTTTTCCGACCCTATCGGTCTTCTATTGTTGTCTTCTGATAATGAAAGTTGTTCTTTCGAAAATTTAAGATTACCCTTTGCCGATCTGTTACTTACCAAAAAAAAAAAAAAAAAATACTATTTGGTATTTAATCAGTTTTCGTGAAATTATTAATAAATCGTTTTGAGTTTCACTCTCTCCCTGTGTTTATTTCTTTTCACTTTTCCATCTCACGGCAACCACATCGCATTGCTATAGCCTTGGACGACTAATTTACACTTACATTTACCAGCAATGCTTCAAGCAAACTACATTCTCCTCTTATATATATATATATATATATATATATATATATAGGTATCAGCGCCGACTGTCAGCTCGACGGTTGAGTTTGAATCTCGGCTTGAGGCACTAACTGGTCTAGCCGCACTGAAGAGCTGTGATACAGCGAAACAGTCTGCATGTGGATGACTATATGAAGCTCCCTCCCTGGGTAGAGCTTATTTGTAAGGATATCGCCAACTGCCATTAGCTTTAAGGCATAGCTCATTAGGTAAAACTAATGCGAACTCCCGGCACTTGACAATGTTTACATTGAGATATTACTTACATTCAGTCAGTGTCGCATGATAGCGCAGGGGTAGCAGCGCCGACTGTCAGCTCGACGGGTGAGTTTCAATCCCGGCTTGAGGCACTAACTGGTCTAGCCGCACTGAATTCACCTAGAAGGAAGGAAAGTAATTTATTTTCCGCTTTCAATCAAGGGAGCGCTCTATCCCTTAATAGACTCCACGAATGGTCTATGCTGGAAATCTCATTTCTTTGATCAATTATAACTCAAAAAACCAATAAACCAAATTAGTTAAAACTTTGCACAAAATTTTTATTTGATAGGTTCTAAAAGTGTGTAGAATTTCAGCATCATTAGTCACGGCAACCCAGAGATCCAGAAAGTTCAATCATGAAATAATGTTATCTGTGTGTACGTACGTATGTACCACCCTGTATCTCATCAACTATTTGATAGATTCAGCTGATTTTTGGCAGAGATAGAGGTTCTATGGTCTAGTTGATGGCATTTTAATTTCAGTTTACCATATACTTTAGTTTTTCAGAAAATTAAAAAAAAACTTAAAAATGACCATTGTATTGAGGCATAGCCTTTACAAAAGTAGTGACATTCCATGAAAAATGCCAGTATACTGAAATCATATGCCCTTAATAGGGTAAAAATGAAAATTCATATACACTAAATATACAAAAGCAAGGAAATTCCTAAATTTTTACACTTTTATTGTCATTAAGTGTATGAGAGCACAACAAGGCTTTGTGTTTTACTGGTAGGAATTTTTCTTCAGCGCACCTCACACACTTCATCCACTCATGCATAGAGATTTATACTGTGATATGATAATGAAATGGTTTGGTTGATATGTAGTCATACCCTTAATGACAATAAAAGTATACAAATTTGGGAATTTCCTTGCTTTTGTACATTTAGTGTATATGAATTTTCATCTTAACCCTATTAAGGGCCTATGATTTCAGTATACTGGCATTTTTCATGGAATACTAATATGGATATATCGCCTTTATTCTGAGTTCTGGTGTTAATCCGACACATTGCGGAGTTATGCAAGCTGCTTAGGAGGTTTGTTTCCTGACATGACATTAACCAATATTATTAAGTAGATTTTAATTAACGAAGAATGAACTAATCGCAAATCGTAGTAACTTATGAACTATGATTAAAGAATGGCGGACGGGACGAATAGACAACCGCCTTACCAAACAGTCCGAACACTGCAAAAGAAATACATTTGATGCCAATCTTTCTATAGTTTTGAGAACGCTGACGTTTTCTTACGAATGAGTTTTTTTTTAAAAAAGTGTTTTCTAGAAAACTGTTTTTATTACAACTTTTCCCATTCACAATAAGAGAAGAGAAATCTTATAGAAAACAAAACAAACAAAAAAAACGTTTCACAATGTAAACTTATTTTCAAACATTGTGAAGAGTTCAATTGAGTGTTTCTAAACAAAATCTGGCTTGAGTACAAACAAAGCTGCTTTTCAGTTCACTTTGTATTGCCCCCAAAGGATACACAGCTATAAATAGTTAAATTCCTTTAATAAAGAAACCCATTCCATATGGTCGTATTTTTCCTCTTCTGATGTTTTACTGGGAAATTTCCCCCTAAAGCATCGAGTTCAAAAGATTACACATTTTGATCGTTCTTATGTCTTTAAAAGAAAAATTAACTAAAATAAATAAATAAATAAAGGAAGCAAAAAACGAGTTCAAAATCGCAAACAAAATGGCGACTTCTATTTAGAATTATCGAGATTCAATCGTAATGCACAAAACGATAGCTTGATAACAAATGAAAGAAAAAGGGATGGAAATAACAAAAGAACATCACTAGTTCATATAGAGTTTTATTTATATAAGAATAAATTACAAATATAAGAAACAAGCCATGAAAAATAGAAAAATGCTCGTAATAGCATGAAATAAATGAATGAATATTTGTACAAAAAAATGTAGAAAAACAAAGCAAAAAAGGGAAAATTGAAAAAGAAAACGAGAAATACAATTTTGTTGTTTTTAACTGATATCTGAAGATATCATCGATGGTAAATGCTAATTGCAATTTTATTCCGCCAGGTTTATTAGCCTGGGAAAATGTCATTTTGTATTCGAAACGGTTAAAGACATGAAACCGATAAAATTAAAAAAAGAAAAGAAATAGAATAAAGAAAAAAGAAAAAAGAAATGATCGAAAAAAAAAAGAAATGTTGGTATCTTCGACTGGCAGAAAGAAAGAAAAATAGAATTAAAATTACATTGACGTACAGCAAATAGGATTTGAAAGAAGGGAAGATATTAGAGAGAGATTGAGAGAGAGAGAGAGAGAGAGAGAGAGAGAGAGAGAGATTGAGATATTGGGAGAGAGAGAGATTGAGAGAGATCGAGAGAGATTGAGAGAGAGAGAGAGTGAGAGAGAGAGAAAGAGGGATTGGGAGAGAGGTCGAGAGAGAGATTGAGAGAGAGATTGAGAGAGATTGAGAGAGATTGAGAGAGAGAGAGATTTACAGAGAGAGAGAGAGAGAGAGAGAGAGAGATTGAGTGAGAGAGAGAGTGAGAGGGAGATTGAGAGAGATAGATCGAGAGAGATTGAGGGAGAGAGAGAGAAAGAGGGGTTGAGAGAGAGATTGACAGAGAGAGAAAGAGGGATTGAGAGAGAGAGAGAGATTGAGAGAGATTGAGAGAGATTGAGAGAGAGAGAAATAGGGAGAGAGAGAGCGAGAGAGAGAGAGAGAGAGAGAGAGAGAGAGAGAGAGAGAGAGAGAGAGAGAGAGAGAGAATGCAAAAACAGAATACATAAATAGTAAGAATGACATATGAATGCAATAAGCTAGCCGATAACTCGGTGGATAGATACACAGTTCTCCGCAGAGTGGATGTCGTTAAACGAATATGACCATCGCTGACAAAATAAACCGTTTAGTCATTCTGAAAGCGATAGTGGTAAATGGTAAATGTCAGTATAGCCAATGCTAGAATATACTCATAAGCAGCTTGCATAACTCCGCAATGTGTCGCATTAACACCAGAAAGAAGGCGATATATCCGGATTAGTATTGAAAGCGGAAGTTAAATCAATTTCCTTCCTGCTGGTGAATTCCCGTGCAAATACTAAAGCGTCCATCTCTCTTCGTGTTTCATGTCAGGAAACTAACCGTGGTATTTTTTGTCGCAACACATCTAACACACACACACAAGTAGAGGGAATAATGGTTTCCACTTAGCATCAAGCAATACTCTTATCTAAAGAATAGATTCTCATGTTACCAATAGCATGCTAGAGTATATATATAAACGGAGAGTGTTAATAGTAAGAGTACGTCCGCTAGTACTTTTTTGACGATTCTCACGGGAAACAGTAAACAGGAAATAAAAGTTAGAGGGTATCAAGTAGTTAGCCCTTTATCCCCTGTGAGAACACGAGCTAGAGTAAATTACGTCACACGAGATAGGATAGGCGCCAAAGAGCAGGGACATTGAGTTGGAAGCTTGAAGCGACGAAGTGATAAGAAATGACTTAAGAATCGATTATAAATGAAAGAAGCCAGGTCACAGAAGTTTGTAGCCCCGATATTTCTTCTCATCGCCACTAGCAGAGAGGAAAGCAACGTCAACAGCCTAATAAAATGGTATTTCTCCAAATTGGGGATCTAGTTCTTTTTTATCTTGTTGTTGTGCCAACCATGATTACAGAGCGAGAAGGAACCCGTACGGAGAGGTAGTCATCAGGGGACGACGAGAGACGATCTTAAATGAAGTGTCCCCAGTCGCGGAGGATCGCTATCGTTGAGCATTAAAGACATGAGGTGTGATTTAATTGTACTGTTTATTATTTCTTGATTTGCATTTGATAATAAATATATATGTTATTTGATCGTGACATACAAAAACATTAGCCTCTTCGGAGGGCGGGGTAATGCAACAAGAGAGTATATGTAGCGCTAGAATTTATTCTACTGTTCGTGACGAGCCAATCATTGTTAGCGTAGTTGATTAGGCACTTGACTACCGATGTTATTTGGATGTGATCGGCTTTTCAGTGTCCACGCACTTGCTACTGCTGACCACACTAATGAATCATAGACACAACTCTCCGTATATATATATATATATATATATATATATATATATATATATATATATATATATATATATATATATATATATATATATAGTCTTGGAAGTTTCTCAACCATTAAAACTATATTTAAAAAAACCAAAAAAAGTCGTTCAGTGGAAAATCACTCATGTAAGTCAATTTATTATATTAGTTTGCTTCTAACATTATTTAAGAGATCATCAGTTGTTTACCATGAAAAACTGTTTCGGGAATTTATAAACGAGACAGTATTTAATTTCATGGCTTCCCAGCAGAGTTGATCAGACCCCACTTCCCTTAAAAGACAAAAACATAAACGTTCCGTATACTAAACCTAAGTTTTGTTCCGTATAAATGTTTTGCTAACTTATATTAGTTATTAAAAAAGAAAAAAGTCCTTCTTACCTGTGTTGTTCGTCTGTCTAATAAAATTTATCCGTTACTTACAAAAATGTTGCTGCATTTTAAAGTGTGTAGACGAATCCATTAACATTTTTAAAAAAATTACATATATATACATATATATACTCTTAGTCCTTTTTCCTCCCCCTCCCCCCTCCTCCTCCTCCTCCTTTGTTGTTCAATTCCTTGACATCAATTTCAAATAAATATTAATCCTCCTTGTCAACTTACAGCGTTCATAAGCTTAGCTGCCGATTTTTCTCTTTCTTCTTTTTTAACTCACAGCGCCTCCAACCGGCGTTCATAAGCCAACTGTCCATCCTTTCTCTCTTTCTTCTTCTTTTTTAAAACTCACAGCGTTTCCAATCGGCGTTATAAGCTAACTGTCGCTTTTTTCTCTTTCTACTTCTACTTCTTTTTTTAAAAAACTTTTTCAACATTTCGTTCCTTCTTCATCCCTTTCTACTGTCTATTAAACGTAACCATTTTTTATATAATTAGTATATGTGTTATATATACGATTATACATATTCTACATTATTTTTATTTATATTTAGATAGCTTTGGATTTGCTCTATCAATTTATTTTGATTAACTTGATAAGACTTAAAAGCATCAGGATGGCGAGTAATTGCCTTATTTAATTGTCGAAGTATTTTATTCTGATCGCCACCTTGTTTAATTATTCTTATTATTAGGTCAGAAATTCGGCATAAAATCTACCAATTTTAAGGTAACACGAGCAATCCTCAGAAATTCGGACATAATACTCCCGTAAAATATATACACAGGGCAGGTACTATTTTTATGTGGCATCCGTACGATACGAAAGGGAAATGAATTTCTTTTATCAAACAGTTGATAGATAAATATTTTATCTTCAATTTTTATATCTAAATCAAGAAAAGTAGCTTGTGTTCCCTTATGTTCACAGTTTAATTTTTACTCTTTAGGATATATTAAATGTTTAGTATTTGCAAACTCTTCGCTATCATTAATGCAAACAAGGTCGTCAATATATCGCCTACATCCATGATAACTATACGCTCTAGATATATCGTTTTTTATTAATGATGATTTATACATATATTAAAGTCTATGTAAATATAGATTTGCCCAAAATGGAGAAGGATCCAAACCCATTGGAATACCTATTGTTTGGAGTAGTACTTTATTTCCTATTTGAAAGTAACTCTCTTTTATAAGGTGACTTATAAGCATTGTCAGACCAGTTTTGGACACACTCGTCTTACCATTTTTAGTTTTACACCAAAAGGCTTTAGATTTTGCAAAGTCTATGAATTTACCTTTTCCTTCTGCAAAAGCTAAATCTACAGTATTACCTAATTCTTTAATAAGTTCTTTATGTGGTATTTTTGTATATAATGTACTAAAATCATATGTCGAGATTGATTTAGCCTGTTTACGAGAATTAATACGATCTAATTTTTCTTTTACTAGATCTGAATTATTTATCACCCAAAATAGGTTTATATTACTATAGAATTTACTTTTTTTTATGGAAATTATTTATTTGATTTATAATTAATTTAAAGACTTTAGATACAGCTTTACTGAAAGGTTTTGTGATGCACATTTTTGAGGCAACAATAAAACGGGCGCCAACTGTTTTATGCAGTTTAGGTATCCAATACATACATGGAAGTTTTTTGTACTTTTCTTCTAATTTTAATCCTAATTTTTCACAAATAACAGTATTGTTTATAATAATATTATCGCCTTTACTATTATTTAATTTATAAGTATCTGAAGCTTCACCTATTATTCCTACTTCTAGCAATAAGCGTTGTATATGATATTTTTTTACAGATAAAAGCTATATTATTTGTCGCCTTATCAATAGGAACTATTACAAACCTATTTTGAAGCATTTCAAGCTCCATAGTTATTTTTGGATTTCTAAGGAGGGGATTCGTTTTTTAGGGTGTTTAAATTCTTTTAAACGTTCTACTTTTTTATTTACGAATCTAAGTACATTATTTTTTCATGCGTCAAATGTAGAGTGTAATAGTTTATGCTTTTTTGCCATGGATGCAGTGAAATTATCTAACACTTTATTTATTTCCTTAACACATTTCGCATAATTTAAACATTTAGGTTCTCTATAGTTTGGACCTTTACTTAGGAGTTTTCTTAATTTAGAATTTTTAACTATCGCTAGATTACCGGTAATTATATGCCCTATGTCAGTATTACATAAAGGGGAGGATTCACATTCACATGATGGTATATACATTTCATCATTATCAGTAATATTTAAATTTTCTACAGTTTCTTTATAGTTAAAAACCTTATTCCGGATAGTTTGCCCTAGTTTATATGTTACTATTGGTTTCTGTTCCTCTTTTTTAAGTTCATTGGGCAGTGACTGAATGATTTCTGGATTATTAAATATTTTATGCAGATTTATATCATCAAATCCTTTATTTTCATACAGGACTGCACAAACATTTCGAGGTTTATTTTTTATACCCTCAACAGGTGGCTTGTATAATTGTGTATCGATAATATCCATGATATACTCATACCGTTGAGGAAGTTCTTCTTTCCTATATATCATATCCGGGTTTAATAATATTTTAATACCTTTTTAATGTAATTAAAAGACTCGGAAATATTAGTGATGATAATTTCTTTAGTTTTTTAAAAAAAATTCCTCGCATGAAACGGCAGATTCTCTATTGTTCCTATTTACATGTGTTCTATCTCTAGTACCGTAGCGAGGCAAAGCTGGATATAATCGCCCTACATTTTCTAATTCGTCTTGTAAATTATCTTTTTTTACTTTTACATTTAGACCATATGGATAAATTACTCGCATTTTTGTTAATTATTTCATCTTCTTTATGTAGACGCATTTTATGTGTATTATTATCTACCTTACCAAAACTATCATATCCATTATCTTTAAATTTTTCAATAATCTGTATTGAAAAAGACGATTTTTTACAGGTTTTTTCTTTAAAGTGGTTTATAACATGGACACAGCCTTTATTACTAGTACTATATCAATTCATCCGTCTATTTAAAGGTAGTACTGTTTCGCCTACATATTGTAAATTACAATTTTTACACGATAATAAGTAAAACAAATTTTGTGACCTACACGACAAATCCCCTCCCCCCGAATGATTTAGGACCGGATAGATTCTTTTAATTACATGAGATTGATATTCTTTAGATGTTATTAGAATATCACAAGTTTTACATAACGAAGCTCCACAGGGAGCAATGTTAAAATTATTATCGGTCAGACAAGTCCCATTTGTCATTTCGAAAGAAGGAGCTCCTACTTCAGTGTCTCTAATGACAACGGCTTTACCCTGTTGAAATCTGCCCGACCTCCTTGGGGGATTATCCATATATATATATATATATATATATATATATATATATATATATATATATATATGGCCGATGAATTTGCTATTTAGACGTTAATTTACTCTCCCATTTCTACGGCAATGCGTGGTGGACACATCGGTACGCGCTCCGACTACTGAGTCAAATACGACTTTCGTATTTGGGGGTTCGAATCGTGTGACCGGCAGGGATTGTCTCCTCCCATACTGATGATTGCAAGTGTGGCATGAAACACATGTGTATATGGGTTGATTTGAAAAACTTATTCAAAGCTCTCGCTAGATTAAACACTTTAGTAAGTTAACATTTATTTATAGCGTAATGCAATACCCTGTGCCCCGCCCATAGAGTTCTCTTGGCGGCTTGCTTATATGGCCACTGAATTTGCCATTTAGACGTTAATTTACGCTCCCATTCCTACGGTAATGAGTGGTGGACACATCGTTACGTGCTCCGACTACTTAGTCAAATCTCACTATACTGATGATTTCAGGATTGGCATGAAACGCATGTGTATGTGGGGTAATTTTGAAATGTTATTTATCAATAATCTTTATATATATATATATATATACATATATATATATGCCTCCTATTTATAGGTTCAGCTGTATAGCAGAGGAAATAACGGTTTCCACTAAGCGTAAAGCAACACATTTCTGTAACGAATAGATTTATCATGGTTAGGGTTATAAAAATAAATATAGCGCTATAATTTCTTTTACTGAGCAGCTGCTTTGTTAGCGAACGGATACGATCATGTGACCGGTCGTTCGGGTTTCGAATCTCGACGTTGATACACTCGCTACGTCTAGCTACACTGATGAGACAGAATACAACAATCTATCTATCTATCTATCTATCTATCTATCTATATTGTTGTTTTCGGACAATGTTGTGCATATTTTCCATAGCTCCACTTCAGATAACAAGATGGCTGCCTTCTCTAGGTAGTGAGTTCTGAGACGCCTTCGATGGAGGTGAATCCGATGTGAGTTGTTTGTTTTTCAGACATTTGATACACCATCTACTATGACTATGCAATCCCTACAGCTACATATCTAGAAAACGGAGCTGTTAAACCTGACATCGTAATATGAAACAAAAGGGAGAAAGTAGCAACCCTAGTTGAAGTCAGTGTCCCTAATGATGCAGGATTGAACAGAGCAGAACGAGAAAAGATTACGAAATACCAAGGTCTTATGTACGACATGAAAAGAAACTGGAATCTTAGGAAAATCTCCATCATACCAGTAATTATAGGAGCAACAGGACTAATGAAAAAAATTTCAAAAGCTATCTGGCGAGTATACCCGGTGAACTGCAAGAGAAATACAAACAATTGCACTTAAAGGGACGGTTAGAATCTTAAAATGATCTCTAGGCTGGATTGTCTGAAATAGCCGGTGAATGTCTGGAATCCAGTAGGATGCCTCATCTCCAGCAAAAACAGAAAGATAAGAAAAAAAAAAACGAAAAATTAAGGACTTTTTAGGCTTTCTGATGAGTTCGTAGAAGAAAGATCTGATATTGACATACAAATGTCGGTTGGTCTTCTGGTGAACGAAACGGGTCCGTAATTGTACCAAAAGTTTTTTTTTTGAAAAAAAAAAAATTCGTAAGATGAATAAAATCATATATATATATATATATATATATATATATATATATATATATATATATTAAAGTGAAATATTTTGAAAATTCATTTATTTAATTTTTTTTTCGCGAATTTTCGTTGTAAAATACAACCTTCTCAAGCGAGACTGTCGTATAGTGTTTTTTTCTTATTTTCTTCCTCCTCATATTGGTGATATTAGCCCGAGGGGTCGAAAACACGTCACGATCTTACGACGTTATTTTTTTTAGTCCTGGCGATGTTGTATACGCTGATTTGGCGCTGTTTTTAAGTAAAGAAAGGAATTCAACATCTTAGAAGCACGGATTATAATGTATTAAAGTGAAATATTTTGAAAATCAACAATCGTGCAAATTTTAAATGAAAAATTCATTTATTTAATTTTTTTTTCGCGAATTTTCGTTGTAAAATACAACCTTCTCAAGCGAGACTGTCTTATAGTGTTTTTTTTTCTTCTTTTCTTCCTCCTCATATTGGTGGTATTAACCCTGAGGGGTCGAAACGACGTTTTTTTTGTGACGTGTTTATGAAACTAGCTCTAAAATGTTGAACTTAAATGAGTTTCGTACCCAAATGACCTAAATAAACATTGATGTAACTTTAGTAAGAAAAAAGTTATCTTCAAGTGAATTAGAAATTTATTAAAAAAATATAGAACTTATTAACTATTTTAGGAAATATTACTGAATTAAAATTATAATTGTTCGCAACAATTTTTAGGATGTACTAGCTTTGAACGAAAAATTCAAAATGGCGTATCAGTGGGCTCTTCCACGTGTGAGTTTTTGCTCTCTCTTTTTGTTTGTTTTTTGTTTGTTTTCACCCTAAAATGAACTACTGTATAGTGTAGGTTTTTTCAAGACACTTTAATCCAAGAACATTTTACTCTTTGTGAATTTTTCTGATGATTTTGTAGTGTTGCAGAGACGATATTGACATAAAAATGTTGTTTGGCACAAGACAAATGAAACGGACCGTGAAAAATATATCTCACAGAAATTTTATATTTTTTGGAAATGTGAAAAAATAAAAATAATAAAATAAAACCATGGTTATTGGAATATAATATTAACTGACTTGTATATATATATATATATATATATATATACATATATATATATATATATATATATATATATACATATATATATATATATATATATATATATATACATATATATATATATATATATATATATATATATATATATATATATATATATATATATATACTTGGGCAGCATCTTCTCTTGCAGGCAAGTATTGTCTAGATATCCTTTGATAGATACTTTCAATAGTACCTGACTAACCTCATTCCCCTGAAGATGGACCCGAATGGGTCTGAAAGTACTTGGGAGACAAATCTAAACTATAGCTAATTCATCAGCCAATTCCCCTCCGAAACTAAGATCCTGATTCGAACTATTGAGAGGATCTACCAAAGTATATATAGACATGAGTTGTCTCTTTTATTCAACACACACACACACACACACACACACACACACACACACACACACACACACACACACACACACACACACACACACACACACATATATATATAAAAAGTGTAAAATATGTTGAACATACATTTATTTTATTATACATTATACGTTCTGGGATGTGTTCATCTAGTTTAGATGAAAAGATGAAAAGGTTGGTAGTTGTGAAACAATTTTACTTACGCATTGAGCAATTAAAAAATTATCACATCGGATGTAAATAATATATATATATATATACATATATATATATACATATATATATATACACATATATATATATATATATACATATATATATATTTTCAAATATTGGTCGTTCTTTTTTTTTAAGCATTGAATGATAAGTATTAAAATGACAATAAAAGCCCTTTACAATGCAAGACAAATTTCTTTTTTTTAATTTTTATATATAAAAAAAAGAGAAAAAAAAATCTCTGATGATAAATAATGTCTCCGAAATATATAAGATAAAAGAAAAAAAAAATTTGTCTTGCATTGTAAAGGGCTTCTATTGTCATTTTAATATATATATATATATATATATATATATATATATATATATATATATATATATATATATATATATATATATATATATATATATATATCCTTACCTGGTGTTGCTCAGGATTCATACATTTTATTTTAATTTTTTGTTTGTTTACACACATAAAATGTTATGCACAAAATAAAATAAACGTTTATTTTTTTATTGTTTTATTACAATAAACAATCTATTAATAGTAAATAAAAATCATGTGTAAGTCACGTGTGTAAGCGGGAGAAAAACTTACATAGAAACACGCGCGAAGTGATCACATGAGGTTATTAATATAGAATTGAAAGATGTTCAGGTAAGGGAGCTAACTCTTATTTGAATTTTAAGTGAAAATAGGTTTTATTTACATGACATCATTTTAGTTATAAACATGATAACCGGCCTTTTATATAATAGAAAGAAAAATCATTTTTTCATGATACATAATTGACAGCTTGTATAATAATTTTAATACTAAGATCCACTTCGAATTTTCCTTCCATTAAATATGGAAGGAAAATTCGAAGTGGATCTTAGTATTAAAATTATTTTACCTAGTTTCAAGATATAAAATAAATGGCAAGAAATATATATATTTTGTCAATGTCGTAAATGCGGACGCACATTTTTAAGTCATTATTTAAAATTGTAAAACTCTTCCGAGCCAGAATAAATATTTTTGAAAAGAACTGAAGCGAAAGACATTTGGATTCTGCTTGAAAGAATTCGCTTGTCAAAATCAAATATCGATTTGTCATATAATAGTATTAAGATTTAAAGTTGAGAATCAGACTTACTTTTCTTTATATATATATATATATATATATATATATATATATATATATATATATATATATATATATAGAGAGAGAGAGAGAGAGAGAGAGAGAGAGAGAGAGAGATAGTAGGGTTGAGTCACGGCCGTCGTAATATAAGGCCTATCAACCGAGTCGAGTTTTTCTTGTGACCTCATAGATAGTGGGAGAAAGAACCACTATCAATGAAGACCGGAAGTGCCTGAAGGCGCTTAATGCGCATGCGTCCATCTGTAATCAGAGCAAGTGATCAGAGCGAGTTTATAGGATTAGTCATTCACTTGGAAATCATTGTTAACTTGTTCCTGCTATTGTGACTTTATTCCCCTGCCAAGAACACGGCTACCCTCTAAGGATTATTTATTCACTTAGAAATCATTGTTAACTTGTTCATTTTTATTTTATTTTTATTATTTTCTGAATATTTTATATTTGAACCCACTGATGAAGTGCCATATATATATATATATATATATATATATATATATATATATATATATATATATTTTCTTTTTTCTTTTTTTTTCTTTTTTTTCTTTTATTTCTTCTTTCCTGTTCCCCCTCTATCTTTCTTATTCCTTTTTATATTTCCCATTCTCTCTTTTTCTCGCTTTCTCTCTTTCTTGCTCTCTCTCTTTCTCAGTCTCTCTCTCTCTTGTCATTTTTCTTTTTCTCGTCATCTTTCTTTTCCTCTTTATCTCTTAATATCTCTCTCTACCCCTATCTCCTCCTGTGTGTGTGTTTGTATGTATATATGTATGTTTGTGTTTATGTGTATGTATGTGTGTATGTGTATGTGTATGTGTATATATATGTGTGTATATATATATGTGTATATGTATATATGTATATATATATATATAAAATATGTGATATTTATTTTAATAGGTGTCTTGGGATGTTGTTTGCAGCATCACCAGTTAATTTCTTGGATTTTATTATGGTCATATAATCAGATAATTTATAAGATAGCTTTAAGAGTTTTTCTGCAGATAACACGTTGGGAACACGGGATTAAATCGCCTTATTTGTGGATATATATATATATGTGTGTATGTGTGTATATATGGGTGTATGTGCATGTTTATATGAATATATGTGTATATGTATGTATATATGCGTGTGTAATTATATATGGGTATGTGTGTGTGTATCTGTATGTGTGTTTATATATGTATACATATATGTATGTTTGTATATGGATGTATGTATATATATATATGTATATATATATATGTATGTGGGTGTGTAGGTATGTATGTTGATATGGCGTGTACGTGTTTATGCATTTGGGCTGTGTCTATTTTCAAATCCCTTTTTAGGCCCCCTCCCACTCACAATATACATTAGTCGCTAGATAGTAAGTGTCATTCTCCGAAGAGCAGACGGAGGGTTAATACTGGTGATTTTTGACACGACCTGACTTTTGAGAAATATGAACCCCCTCCCCCTCCTCCTCCACTTTTACAATTTCTACTTATACATATGTCCTCCCCTTCCCTGTCTGTAATAAATTTGCAATTCCCTTCTCACCACATACATATAGATTAAATATGCTTCAAATTTCCCCCTCTCTCTAAATATGTATTACATAGGTTGTTACTCCCCCTCTTTCTCCAATTATATTTGAATTGTCGAGTGTGAATCTAAGCTTTTTTTCAGTTTCAAAAATGTAATCGTCTAAATCGGATGCTTGACAATACCACATGGTTGAAATAAATTATTGCATCGATGATTATGTAATTTCGTGTTACTACATTTTATTTTATTCTTGCTCTGTTTATTACATTGAACTCTCATACCCGGATTTCCTCCTGGAATTATTTCATTATAAGATAATATATATATATATATATATATATATATATATATATATATATATATATATATATATATATATATATGAAGTAATCCAACAAAAGATATAAGCGTGAACTAATATCTTATAATTAGTGATTTATTTATCATTAACATTGAATATTGACACATTTCGAGACTGGATAACTTTGTCAGCCCCTTCAATTACACGTATTTGGACTGCTGTTTGTAACTTGGAGTAATGTCTTTCCTGATTATGCTTCTCAATATGTATGACCTGGATGGGCTGTATGGATTCAACAAAAAGTATGTTTTTGGGTTGATATGTTTGATGTTATGTATTTTTATGTATTTGTGTATATAATTTTATATATTTTCAAAGCGTAATTTTATTACCTGTAGTAGTATAACTGCGGTAATGGTCCTCTGAAGAGAAGAATTATCTTTGAAAAATCATGAGCTAAGGACTTAAGGATACTTTGCTTGAACTTTGAATTCTAATAAAATTTGATTGACACCTTATTTTATTACTTCATTTTATATTATAATATATATATATATATATATATATATATATATATATATATATATATATATATATATACGTATTGAGATTAATATATGCATATAGTGTGAACTTAGTAAAGAAATATGTTTCTCATGTGAGTGAACAAATAAGGTTTATAACTTGGGAACATCGTCTTGTAAACAGGTAGAGCCCTACGCCCTATTCATGTTTTCAATCGATACATGAACTCGCCTCCTCCCTTTATACTTCTCTGTATTCTGTATATCATCCTGGCGCACACCTGCGTATAGATTCCTTGCTTTCTTATCGACAGCGGTTTTCTTTCGCATCGCCGCAGAAACCCTTACACGAATTATCTGCCGACAAATTCGCAAAGCACGCCTTTACCATCCTTATAAAAAACTGGATATATCGCGGATAACCGTATTTCGTTCATACTAACATGTCTATCCGGCGTTGCCCGTGTATTAGATAACAATTTTTATTCATTACATGTAGTTTTTTTTATGAATAATTGTTAGCAGAAAGATATGAATAATTCCCATCTCTCTAGCTATGGTTTAATTCAGAGTAAAGTCGGTTCTCTCTATCGCTCCAAACCCTTTTTCACATCTGAGGCTATTCCCCATCTTTACAAATCCACAATCAGACCATGTATGAAGTACTGTTGTCATATTTGGGTTGGTGAATCTCTGCCCTATTTGAGGGTTCTTGATAAGGTGTAGAAACGTATTTGTAATTTGATTGGCTCTACCCTTTCTTCTTTTATACCCCCTCTATCTCACAGACGTGATGTTGCTAGCCTCAGTCTTTTCTATAAATACTATTATGGCGTGTGTTCTTCAGAATTATGTGATCTATTTCCCGCTTCTTTTGTTCCAGCTCGTTTGACTCGTTTGTCTAGTGGTCTCCATCAATTCGCTGTTTTGATACCTCATTGTAATATAGTTTCTTATTCTAGAGGATTGTTTCAAAGAACCGCAGGCTTGTGGAACTCTCTTCCTGCTGACCGTTTTCCTCCTACTTATAATCTTGATCTTTTCAAGGCTAAGGTCAATAGGCATCTCTTGTGTTTGCGATAATCATATTTGTTTTTGTTAGCTCATTACATCAAGTGGCTTCATGCCTGGTCTGGAGCGATTTCCATGAAAAAAAAAACTGCAGAAGATAATTAAGAAAGCCATTCTTAACATGAGGAGGACTTTGTTAACTATTCTGTACTTTCACCTAACAATTTAATAAATAAAAATTAGTACAAAACTTGGCAAACCGCAAGAATAAGCGACCCAAAGTCTTTAATATCAGGAACTGAATCTGACCGGACACTGTTTTCTGTGGATGTTGAGTCGGCTATTCTTCTGGTTTGCCACATTTATTGAAACCACTGAATACAAGAGTTTCATTTCCTGCATTTACTACGAGTGGTACTTTCCAAGCGTTGCCAAGTTAAAAGTAAGAAACTGCCATTCTTAAAATCTATATTAGTTTAGAGACGGGGCATTATTCCAAACGCCAGACAATCGCCTGCTACTTATGGACTCCGAGTGCAATGTATACGATTTTGGCCGTTTCCTTTATTTTCCTTATTTGAATTTCTTTTGCACTTGGTTTTCCAGGAATACTTCCCAGACACATTTTAAAATTTTTCATGAGGCCTTTAGCTCCTATGACAATCTGGATAATCATGAGAATATTTTTTCATGTGTCTTCGCATATGTCTCAACTTCCTTTATTTTGTGGGGGTCGTCATACCTTTTTTTGGTGATAACTTCCTCCACAAATAAAAATAATAATAATAAGATTTACATGCAAAATCAACGGAAGTTTATTTACTGAAATAAACTATTAACAAATAGAATATATTTCTTTTTGTAATGAGTTCATGAGTCCTTCCTTTAGTTTCAGGGTAAGTAAAAAGAAGAATGTCTTTTCTTTTGTTGAAGTGTTCATTTGTTATAAAATGTTAAAAGAGGCAATAGGTAATGTTCGCCTGTGAAATTGTATGAAGCGCGCGAAAGGGTGAAATGGAAGAGTGATAGTAAGATGCGTGTAACCTCCGGATGAAAAGTCAGTTGAAAGAGAATGTTTGATGTTTGTGTGTGCTTAAATACTATTTGGATAGGCTCCAGCGAGCTTAAGGAGAAAAGTTTAGAAAAATATGTCTTTGGAGAAATCTCATTGGACAGAAATATCACGTGGTGTGCTCTCAACTACGTCCGCTCGTTTTGAGTTGATTTAATATATAAAGCCACATCGGAATTTGCGTGGGCGTTATTTTTTATTTGTCACGCGCCAATACAATTATATTCTCTCTGCGCGCCTAAATTGTATTTATCCCAAACAACAATTTTTATTCGAATCTTAACCGTGTCAACTGGCACAATTTCCATGTAAAAAAACTATCCACATCATTAAAAAGAATGTTTACCATTCCGTATGTTTTTGCATATGTGTCTACATTTTTTGTTTCATTGAAAAAAGAAGTGCAATATAATCCACAAAAGTGTGGTGTATATCTTAACGTACCTATACTATAAATTATTTTTTTAAATTTAGTCTATAATTTCTGTAAGTATCAATGTTCAATTAAAAAAATAAAACAAACTTCTCTAACATACAAAACTATTAAAAGTAAGGGAGATAAATCTGTTTTAAGAAAGCAGAATTATCTCCCGTGCCACCGTTCACTTTGTGGTAATATTTTCTTAATTTTCACGAGTAAAAACTAGGCTGACTTTTTTTCTAGGATAATGTTCGTAATTTCTATCTAATTTGTAAAAGTATTTCCTTTACTAAATGGAAAGTGTTAATATTTTGAAGTGTTTGTATTCAAACAAAAGTTTTGTTTTATTTTCATCGTTTTGCATTACGTAAAATATTTATTCGAAAGGCCGCTTCTAACATTGCCTAATGACGCCATTTTTAGTAGGTATTAAGTAATATTGTGATATTAAGTAATTTTATGAAATTAGTAAACCAATATTTAAATGTTCCATAGGTTTCACGAACGTTTTTGATTCTTCGTCAACCTAAAATTTACAACATCACGTATGGAACCAGTGGCAACATTTTTAAATGCTTAACGTAATGCGATTTTGTTCTGTTCTGTGATGCCATCCAGCGTTGCTGAATTCAAATCGTCAACGACTTCCTGGAACAATGCGAAAAACGTTCTCTGCGCGTTTCTCCGCTGTCTTTTACAAATTTTCTTTTTTCTCCAGCTTTTTTGTTCATTTGTTTTTGACACCCGAGGATGATTCGGCGAAGAATTGAAAACGTTCGTGAAACCTGTGAAACCTATGGAACATTTATTATTTATTTTTGATTTTAATACAAAAAAGACCATCAGAAAAATTGAAAAAAATTGAAAAAGCTATAATTAAACAGACGAATTCTGTTATCTTTAACAATGTTTACATAAATGAGAAAATGCTGCCTAAATACACACACACAGAATATATATATATATATATATATATATATATATATATATATATATATATATATATATATATAATTCTACCACATATATACATCTCTATAAATCTCCCTCGCATTTCTTAGATTCGAGCGAAGTTACTACTGAAATTCCCTGCGTAAAATATACACAACATTTTAAACTCAACTTCTGAAAAAACTATTTTCATTCTCGTTCCACGGAAGTATTTTCAAATGATCTTAATTTTCAAAATTACACCCGACTAAGTGCTTCCCATTTACGGTTGAACTAAACTTCTTTATATTGGATTTACTTCATTTTGAACATTTTTAACGAAATCTCTTCTTCCATCTTTAAATCTTTCGTCACTGGACATTTGCATACTCTATATTTTGATAACCTTTTTACACGCACTATTACTTTCCATTACTTTATATTGTTTCTTAAATTTTTCAAATTTTGAATTTTGGCTATTTCACAGCCAACTTATTCATGTATGTTATTCCTCTGGCAAGATTTTAATCTTTGAAAAGCCTGGCTTAAGGAAAGAAAAATAAACATGTTTTTATCGAGTACACCTTGCATTGAACAATCGAAGATGAAATACATTTGTCATCCGTACTTCTTTATCTCTCTTCCTTTATTTATCTTATATATATATATATATATATATATATATATATATATATATATATATATATATATATATATATATATATATATATATATATATACATATATATATAAATGATTATTTTTATTTACACAAAAAGTTCTTTCCAAATATGATCTCAGGTTAAGATCGAATTCTAACTCTCCCTGATGAGATCTCAGTTTATAATAACTGTTGATCGATAACATCGACATGCCAGTGTCGCAGATTTTGTACATGTCTTTGTAAATAAAAATAATCATATATAAAGCTCTATTTGATATTGAGCACTTTTTATAAACCCGGTTGAAATTCTTTGGATTACTACCCTGTGGATGTTTTACCTGGATTATTATTATTATTTACTCACTAGGAGTTATCACACTGGTCATCGTCAGTGATCGCCCACTGCCAACAACCTGTGGTATTCCCTGGAGTCTGAGTGACAACAAGTCTCCTCAGACTTCCAGTATGCTCCACTTCTTTTCGTTCATCACCGCTGATGACCTTGTGGTATCGCAACAGCCACCTACCAACGATTTCCCGCTGTTAAGGGCCATTGGTCCTCTCCGAGACCCGAGTGGCAACAAGCCTCCCCAAGGTCCCAGAGCTGTCCGCGCTCTTCCAGTGGAGGTCTGGTTTCCGCTTTCCCTCCTCGACCCTCTGTCCATATATTATTATTATATATATATATATATATATATATATATATATATATATATATATATATATATATTTATACATATACATATTTATATACATTTATATATAATTCTACCATTTATCAAAGCGTTTCTATGTTAGTGTATTTATACAAATGGACCAAACTTGAAATTGTGGTCTGTTTAATAATAAATTTGTATTACATAATTTTTTCTCATTCTCTTATTTTCACATTCCTTTTCAACCACCGGATTTCAATTCTTAACTTCGACTCGAAACTATACATGCGGCACACCCTCTTTACTTTGATGTTTACATTCGTTAGAATTTACATTACGTACAATAATAAAGAAACAAAAACAAAGATTAGAATAAAACAGTAACAACGTGAGGAGAAATGTCTACGTAAATATTCACTTTGTTCTTGTCTAGCCGTGTTCCAATGTGATTTTAAAAGCAATTCCCGGCATGCTTTTCGGCTGACCGATCCGATTCGAATGGCCGCGTTGTCAAGACGACCAGGGCTTGCTGTCCGTCGCTTCCGTTTATCTTAGGTCTGAAACACTCACGTTTAACCTTGTTAGTCCACGCCGTTGCATTACATCTCTCTTTTTTTTCAGTGTCCATTCCCTTCTCATTTGTATACTCTCTTTATCCTTATCTCTTTCGTTTAAATCGGCCAGAAAAAAGTTCTACATTTTATGAAAATGGCGGACAAAATGAAATTTAACACCGGAAACGCGACCAGTAAAGTATAGATTTTCAAGATTTAATATTTTTTTTACAAAGATTCACAATAATATTTAAAGATTGTATTAGTTTTGTATTCCCAAGAAAGATTTCAAATCTAGCAATAGCAGAATATTTAGAAAAAAAAACGATAATTTGTAAAGGTAAAAATAAACAATTTCAACTATCTATTATTATACTAAACATGAGTCAATCAGCGTTTATTTCCCTTTAGTTTTTATTTTATTTATCTATATCACAGAAAATACATAATAAAATATTTCTCAGGTTCATGATTGAGAAACATTTGAAAAGAAAAATCTATTTTAATTTTTATAATGAGTTATAATCTCCATTTAAAAATGATAAATTCTCTCTGCAAATTTCTATCTATAAGTTTTCAACTTTCCATTTTCGCTCTTAATTTATAGTTTCTCATTCCACCCTCACGTTTATGGAAAGAATAAAAGAGGGGAATAGTACATCATAAGCAAAACGGAATAATACGATTTAATCAGTGGTTGAGATGGAAAGAGAGAGAAACAGAGAGTAAGAGAGAGAGAGAGAGAGAGAGAGAGAAGGAGAGAGGGGGAGAGTAAGAGAGAATGAGGGAGAGAGCGAGACGGAGAGAGAGAAAGAGGGAAAAGGGAGAGAGCGAGAGAAGGAAAGAAGGAGAGGGAGAGAGAAAGAGGGAGAAGGAGAGAGAGGGAGAAGGTGAGAGAAAGAGAGGGAGATAGAGAGAGAGAGAGAGAGAGGAAGGGAGAGAGAGGAGACAGAGAAAGAAGGAGAGAGAGAGAGAAAATGAGCGAGAGAGCGAGACTGAGAGAGACAAAAAGAGGGAGAGGGGGAGAGCGAGAGAGAAAAAAAGGAGATAGAGTGAGATAGAGAAAGAGAGGGAGAGGGGAGGAAAGAGAGAGAAAAAGAGGAACAGGGAGAGAGAGAAAGAGGGAGAGAGAGAGAAGAAGAAGGAGGGGGAGGGAGAGAGGGAGAGAGGGAAAGAGAGAGAGAGAGAGGTAGAGTTAGAGAGGGAGAGAGAGCAACAAGCGACTTATTTTGGAATTTTTCTATAGAATAGATTTCTTTATTGTTCTACTGAACAAATACGGGACTCGACGAACAGACATCTGGGGGCACATATTGTCTTTCGGCTATTTTAACTGTTTCCACGTTTTTTTCACGCCCGGCTCTGACATTCAGAAATTCACCCCAAACCTTTCTTTATTCCCAACAATAAAAAATGACGTTATCGACAAAACCACACATATAACTTTTGTCTTCAACCTTTTTACCATCTTACTTTGTGATTTTACCCCTGGTGCAATCGTACCTAATGATTCATTTCCTGGGAATAGATTAATTTCCCCAAATCTGTGTCACCCTGACATTTTTAACAATTCATACTAGTTAATTTTACACTTCTTTGGCATTAGGGCCATTTATGATGTAATACAAACACATAAATATACCAAAATATTCATATTCAAATTGTTATATAAAGCTACCACGTGACAAACATCAGATATAGATGTATAAAATATAATCAGTTTTTCATAGACAGTGAGGCAAAGACACATAAATTGGAATTGACATGCACGGTTATACATTCAAAGTATCCTGTCTCTTCAGTGAAACTATTTCTTTAAACACACACACACACCCACACACCCACACAGACACACACATATATATATATATATATATATGTATATATATACATATAAGTAATATATATATACTATATATATATATATATATATATATATATATGTATATATATACATATAAGTAATATATATATACTATATATATATATATATATGTATATATATACATATAAGTAATATATATATACTATATATATATATATATATATATATATATATATATATATAAGTAATAGGCAAACACTTTTACTCATATATACACTGAAATTGTAAGAATAAAAAAATCCTTTCAACAGTTTTATTAAAATTACATAATTGATGTTGAAGTGCAACGACTCGCGCTCTCATATCCGAATCTGTCACGTGTCATCAACTGACTCTGAAATTGAAGACGATTATATATATATATATATATATATATATATATATATATATATATATATATATATATATATATATATATATGAGCAAAAGCAAACAGATTAAAAAAGAATTCGGCTGGCAGTGGCGCCAGAAAAAGCAAGACGTCAATCGACTGATTGGTGGTGTGCGAAGGAGGAATGGAGGGAGACTGCCAGGCGTGGCCAGAAGAACACAAGAAAAGATAAAAATTACAAAAACTAGAATGTCCATCTTTTAAATTGGACACGATATAAAAGCAAATTGAATTAATATCAATTCCAAAAAGACAACATTCAACAGACAATCGGAAACCGCGCAACTCGTTTTAGAAACCAAAAAAAAAAATAAGTGGAAAGTTTGACTCAAATTTCTGCGACAGAAAAATTTAAATATTATGAATAAGAAATAGTCATTCTTCTTCTTCTTCTTCTTCTTCTTCTTCTTCTTCTTCTTCTTCTTCTTCTTCTTCTCCTTCTTCTTCTTCTTCTTCTTCTTCTTCTTCTTCTTATTATTATTCTTCTTCTTCTTCTTCTTCTTCTTATTATACTTATTATTATTATTATTATTATTATTATTATTATTATTATTATTATTATTATTATTATTATCATTTGTACTCACTAGGATTTCTCACACAGGTCATCAGTGATTGCACACCGACAACCGGTGGTATTCCCTGGAGTCTGAGTGACAACAAGTGTCTCCAGATTTCCAGTATTCTCCACCTTTTTTTGATAGCCACCGCAAATAACCTTGCAGTATCACAACAGCCGTTTACCATTGATTTCTCGCTGGTAAAAACCATTGGTATTCTCTGGGATTTGGGTGGCAATAAGCCTCACCAAAGTCCCAGCAGTCTCTGCACTTCCAGTGGAGGTCTGGTTTGTGCTGTCCCTCCCCGGTCTTCTCATCCTCCTTGACCCTATGCAAATATTTTGTTTGGTGTCAGCCTAGACTGGTACAATTTTTGGGGGTGGGTGGGTCGGGGTGGTAGGTGTGGATTATTCGCCGATTCGTTCTAGAAAAAATATTTTCTCAGATTTCTGCTCTAGTTAAAGCATTGTGAATAAGAAATTTATCACTAATGTTCATATTAAATCGAAACTTCTTGGCCGTTTTGGGTTAGGGTTAGGGTAAGGTCTAGAGTAAGAGTTAGGGTTAGGGTTAGAGTAAGGGTTAGGGTAAGGGTTAGAGTAAGGGTTAGGGTTAGGGTAAGGGTTAAGGTTAGGGTTAGGGTAAGGTCAACAAGTCAAAGATAATCAATAATTAATTTTATACTTTAGCGTAAATATATTTATTTCATGAAAAATTATTTTGGATTAAAATTTTTTAAACATTCGACAACAATTGAACGTACCGTATTTTGTTCCTCAATTCTTTGCTCCTTCCTTCTGAGAATTTTCCCACAATAGATTAATTAACCATAACTCTAACCATAAGCCTTTTCCTTGCAATTTAAGACTCAGTAAACTCGGCTGGTTTACAATTGAAGACTCGGAAAACACAAAAGGAACAATCTTTCCTCACATACTTCTATTTCATGTAGCTTAACTAACCCACACATGACTTTTGTTTATTTTTCCAAACAAACCGCAACTTACAATACTGTATTCGAATTCCATCAGCATCGCATCCTGAACAAATTCAATACATAACCTAGCGCCTTTTCCCCACAATGTGCCATTTCTTCAACTTATCAACTCGATCTATTTTTACCGGTGCCATTTTTTCCGCTGCTATTTTTAGTTTTACTGGTGTTTAAAATCGATAAATATTTATCATTTTTTCATGAGTGCCAGCAATGGTAAATTAAGTTTTAAACAAATAAAAACGTTAAAAAAAATCGTTTTTGGAATTGTAACATTTCTTTGATTATCATTCTAACTCCTCGGCCTAACCTTCACAGATAACATGAATTGGAATAAATACATTGAAAACATTGCCAGGGCTTCTGCAAAGAAGGTGGGCTCCTTCTACCGTGCCAGTAAACTTCTCACACCTGACATTATCCTGTATCTCTACAAAGCCACCATCCGCCCATGCATGGAGTATTGTTGTCACATCTAGGCTGGTGCATCATCCACTAGTCTCTCCCTCTTAGACAAGGTCCAAAAAAGAGTCGCCAATTTGATAGGTCCTTCACTGTCCATCAAGCTCCAGCCCCTGTCCCATCGCCGCAATGTTGCTTCCTTGTGCCTGTTTTACAAGTACTTCAATGGATTGTGCTCTGATGAACTGGCTGCTCTGGTGTCCCTACGACGTAGATTCACTAGACCAACCCGACAATCTGCCAAATCTCATCCATACACTGTGGAGGCCCCCAGATGCCGAAGAGCGTTCTACTCCAAAAGCTTCTTTCCTCGTGCTGCTGGACTCTGGAACTCCCTTCCTGCTCCCTGCTTTCGTGACGTTACTGACATAGAGAAATTTAAAACTAATGTAAACAGATATCTCGCTGCGCAGCTCCCAAATTAGGTTGCCCCAAACCTTCACCCTTTGTTTTCTCAGTAGCCTCTTAGTCTACAGTGGCGTCCTGCCTTGTTTGGGGTGAACTATCTTAAACAAATGAAAATAAAAATGTTCCGATTCTTAATTCCGATTAATCGTCCCATCGCTAGTTTATCCTGTTCGCCGGTCTGTCACGCTTACATTTGGTCTGTCACGTCAAACTTTGAAATAACGTTTTAATCGCTAAGCGTACATATTGAATGGGCGCACCTTAAGAATATCCGTACTTGTTTTTATACATTAATCTTTTGCCTCGGCTGGTAAAGAGAGAGAAAAAAAAAGAATTTTATTGTCCGGGACAGCATCGGATTTTCTTGTTATTTTAGAAAGTTTTTCACCCTCCCAGAAATTACTTTTCGGTTGGCTTCATTTAATTGCATGATTTATCCAGGAGCAGTCGCAACAGCGGCGCGTGGGTGGGGTGCGTGGTGTGGGTGGGAGAGGTGATGTCCTTTATAATTCAAGGTCGATGTCTTAGCCTCGGAGCGCTCGTCACAGCCAATTGTTTCGTTGCAAGCAATGATATCAATCAGTATAAATTTGGCTTCTCTTCAAATCAAATTTCGTTTCCAGTTCTCCTGTCAACGCTTTTCTTACTTTGCGATCAGAAGGAAACAACCCCTTTCTCGGCTCATTTCGTTCTTTAATATTCTTTCTTTTTTAGCCGAAATCACTAGATCAGCCTGCTCAAAAGATCAAAGATCTCATATAAAGATGGCGGGTTGAATTATACACCACCCAAGATATTATCCGGGGTTCACACCAACAGATAAGCGTCTCATTAGGAGAGTGCAAAATTATTTAAGAGAATTAAGACGTATTTATACGGAATAAGTAGAATAGCCGTCCTAACACGGACACAAGGAATACATATAGCATTATGTAGAATTTGGTATATTCGGACTACTGTTCTTAACTTATGTGTTTTTATCACAACGTTTTGGCCAATGTAACCTCCGACCTTCTTCAGGTGTATTTTGTCGAACTCAGGAATCTTTCTTGACGGAATTTCGAACGGCACCCTTTATTAAATCCACGGGGGTAGCATGCTCTCGTTCTGTCTGCCATGACTGGGAAGAAAATTATAGATGTAATTGTCTGCAAGGACCCGTGGCGCAGTGGATATAGTACTAAGTAAAATTCAGTTCTAAGTGACAGTCATCTGAAGGTTGAAGGTTCAATCCTCAGTGCGGGCGATACCAAGAATTGCGAATTACTGAAGACTTCTTCCCAGTCATGACAGATAGAACAAGAGCATGGATTAAATAAAGGGTTCTGTTCGAAATTCCGTCCAGATTCCCGAGTTCGACAGAAAGATTCCCGAGTTCGACAAAGTACACCTGAAGAATGTCGGAGGTTACATCGGCCGAAACGTTGTGATAAAAGCACCCAAGATGAAAAAAGTAGTTAAAATTTTGGAATCTGTCTCCATCGCTTTACGTAAACCTTCCTTATGCTGGCAGAAGGAATTTGTTAATATATATATATATATATATATATATATATATATTATGGCTATAAACAGACCATATTTACTTTTACTACACATGATGAATTAAAAAAAAGAATGAAAGAGCTAAATTAAGGTTGTGTTAAGAGAAAAGAATGCTATGAGAATTACAACGAGAAAAAAATAGAAAGGTAAATAGAAAAACTATTTAAAAATCCAATCAAATAGAAACTATCTGAAATACGAGAATATTTTCTCTTTGCTTACGAAGAGAAGGTTGCAAATATATAATATAAATAGTTTCTAAAATTTTGGGATGAAAGAGAGAGTGTGACTTACTTAGAATGAAAAATACGTCAATATTAAAATTGGAGGCACGGGAATGTCTATTAATTAGATGTTCAGCGATGGATGACCCATATGCATTTTACAGAACATCCGACGGCAAATTATTTTCCTGGCGAATTTTTTGTGGGCACGTGTTGTTTGACACGAATGTCTAATCGTTGTGACGCTCTTCAAATGCAATACAAACTACGACTACATTTAAATGAATAAATAATAGAATTATTATAATGTGAGTGAGAAAATCTTTTTGAATAGGTGTGAAAATGGGCCTTGTGAAAAAACAACAACAACTTCTGTATTCGAGGCCAAAAACATTGTTTTACAGAAAAAGATGTTTGTTTGACGAATAATAATTCACTAATATTACCTAGCCAAGGTAAATACGACATTTGTTCACAGAAGCTATTTTACTTTTATAGAAATTCGAAATTTCATTTGTTATAGCAGATTGAACAATGTCTAATGGATAACCATTGTCGCAGACGATGAATTTAATTTCCTCCCTCTTCCTTGGTTTTAGAACTAATCATTAAGGCCCTATTAATAAAGGCCATCATCAAATAAATTGTTGGTTTTGTGGGACAAAATGAGGCCCAACGAGTATATAGACCAGTTGGTTTCCGGTAAACTGAAGTAAGAAACCGACAGAAAGCTTTGTAAACTGGATCATTGAGAAATGGAGGCGAAGAATTGACTTCCTTATCTATAGTGAACTTAAGGGCTGGATGAATATTGTTGAGAGACGTAAAACAACGCTTGCTTATGTCTCATTATTGAACAGAAAAAAGACGTCTTCAACATAACGAAAGTAAACATCTGGTAAGACAAGATACGAAACAATCTTCATGAACACCTACAATAATGGTGGCCAATGTCGGCCCCAAAGAAGAACCCATAGATACCTCATCACTTTGCGCGTGCATAATGTCGTCAAAACTGAATTAATTCCACGTAAATACTTTTATGAATAGGAAGAGAGGGCCGTTGAAAACGATATAAGGCATCCAAACATATGTTACTAGTGTCTAGATTATAGGGGCGATCAACCTCCGGCCCATGGGCCACATCCGGCGCGCGAAGGCTTAGCGCCCGGCCCACCACCCTGCTATTGCAATCCGGGCCGCGGACCTCCCAGTAAAACTCATATCATTTGGTGACATAGACGTAAAAGTAGGTTTCAATTAAGATTTACAGATAAAAATGTATGAATATCAGCGAGCGATGATGCATGTATATTTCATTTTTCTTTAAGTATTAAAAGATAAAAATAGAAAAAGAGAAAGAGAGAGGCAAAGAGGAAACGGGAGACGAGGAAAGGGCATGAAACAGAGAACCTATGTGAGGTGTGTCAAAACGAATGCTGGATCAACTTGCTACTTCCCCCGTCATTATTTTTTATGATTCAAAAATGGCTCTTCGTCGGCGCCTTTTATAACATCACATACAGAAGTCTCTTGAGAAAAAATATCAGATTTGTAGAGTGTTCAATGCAATTTTTGTACAATTTATTCATGTAAATAAAATATAGTAATTTTGAGATTTCGTTTTTCACTCCGGCCCGCGATCTCCTTCCAAAAGTCTCATCTGGCTCTCACTCTGAAAAGGTTGCCCGCCCCTGCTCTAGATGATTATAGGTAAAAAGGCTTACATTAATCCGTGCGGACGAGAACAATTTATTTTATGAAATTAGAGAATTAAAACGAATCTTTCGCGTTCCAAAATAATGGCAAACCATTTTGCTACCTTATGTTGCGAAGACCTTTTCATAGATAATATGGGAATACATGGTACTCGAGCTTGATGGGTTTTGGGTAAACCATAGAGGCGGGGACAAATAGAACCAGAAGGTCTGATCAAATTAGAAATACTAGATTACTTAGAAAAATTGATTCTCCAAGAGGATGGCTTAACAAGTGTTTGTTCATATTAGACTTGAAGACGACGTTGTATCTTGTTCAACAGGCGGAATGTCCTAGGAAAGAAACTTTGTTCATGGAAGTTTCATTATGTTTTTGCAAGGATAGAAATGCAAGTTTTTTGCTGTGGTTCTAGCTAGACGAGATTTTGGAGTGAATGTTTTATAAGTGGGTACAAATCTTTGGAGTGAATGTCGATCACCTACCATGAATGTAACGATACAATACAGAGAGCCTAGCAACATCTCTTCTATGTGACAGAAGCTGTATGACAGCAGTACTACATCTTAGGACGTATCTGGCACTTATACAGGTAGAGAATGCGTCGATAATGAGAATTGCGTCAGGGTTGAAATACTTTCTAGAGACGTAGAAAGATGCAAACCGTTTTTTCAGCAACTTTAACAACGGATTTGATGTAAGTCTTCCATTTCAGATCTGGGATAAAATCCAGCCTTAGAAGCTTATCAAAGAAGGGGGCCTCCTTGAGGAGACAATCATTCATTTCGACTGGAAGAATTGGGAATCCGAGCGTTGGTGGTGAAAAGAGAGAAGCTTGGTTTTAAAGGCGTTAACAGTAATAAGCCACGCTTTTCCCCATTGCAGCACGCGCTGAAAGTTGGGAGAGAGAGAGAGAGAGAGAGAGAGAGAGAAGGAGAGAAGGAGAGAAGGAGATAGTGAGAGAGATAGAGAGAAAGAGAAAGAGAGAGTCAGTCACAAAGATATATATATATATATATATATATATATATATATATATATTTAAGTGAAATATTTTTGAAAATCAACACATGGTGCAATTTTAATGAAACAAATAATTTATTACTTTTTTTGCAAGCTTTCGTTGTAAAACAACTTTGTCAGGCGAGACTGTCTTATAGTTTTTTTTTCTCTTCTTCTTCTTCCTCATTTTGATGGTATTAACCCAGAGGGGTCGAATCACGGTAGAGGTAGAAAAACACGTCAAGTTGTAAACGACGTTATAATAAGTAGAGTCCGATCGATGTTTGGCACGATTTGGCCCTTTTTAATAAGAAAATTGACAAAACATCTTTGTATATATATATATATATATATATATATATATATATATATATATATATATATATATATATATATATATATATATATATATTGATTTTATTCCATTAGTTGCGACAAAACAAGTTTTGTTTCATTGGTGCAAATAGCGACCAACTCATCGGGCTGGCGATGGAATTCAAATGGCATAAGTTTTAACTTCACGTTAACGGGAGATTGAAAATTGAAAATACATTGGAGGGGGAGGGGGACAGAGTTGGGGCTTTGTCTATAACGGTGACATGGGACATATTTGTAACAAGTTAATTATATATATATATATATATATATATATATATATATATAGTATTGGTATGTATAGATAGATGGAAGCAGGATATAACGAAAAGATGGATTCTATCTAAAACCAACACCGGAAAACGAGTCCAAACCAATAAATAGAAGAAAGTTATCTAACAAGAAATCAATAGAAACGAGAAGATTTATAAAAAGTAATTAGGAAAAGCGAAGAGCTGACAGGTTTATGCAGAATAAAAAAAGGTACTTGCTTGTGTAGACGTGACTAATCGACAAATAAATATGTAATAGAAACTGCCTCCCGTTTCTGCTACTCAACGAGTAGATTGCTCATGTCTGAAGTGTCTCGTCACTGACCTTTGCTGCAAGCAAGAAATCAAAGTGGAAATAAGTTGGGAAAGAACGTACACTTGTAATTTTGACAGACTCAAATGGTGTTCACCTATCAAATCTAATGGACAGTGAACTAAAACAGCTGAAAGACAAGTAGAAATTCAGACTCGCGACGCATGCGCACACAGACTGATACACGCCATGATGATGTTCCGTAAGTTGATAGGGCAGATCTTATTACAACTTTTGAATTTGGTTGGATGGTCCTCAATGGCGGATATGGATATTTATCGTTGACCAGGATTAATCATAACATTTATATTCATCGGGATATGAGCCTGAGGAGTTTCCCACTTACAATATATTTTATTTAATTCAACTATTGAAGTATTCGCTCCCTTCACCGTCTATGCTATATCTCAACAATTCAATATTCAACTAATAACTATTCTGACATCTAACAAATCAGATGTCTACTCTCATATTGGGTCACGGGATGCTTAAAAATCATCATCGTTCAATCATACAAAATAACTAAATACATAACAACTTAATACATAACAAATAAATACATAACAACATGATAAATTATAACTAAATACATAACAACTAAATACATAACAACATAATAAATAATAACTAAATACATAATTACTAAATACATAACAACTAAACATAACAACTAAATACATAATGACTAAATACATGATAACAAAATACATAACAACTAAATACATAATAACTAAATACATAATAACAAAATACATAACTAAATACATAACAGCTAAATACTTAACAAATAAATACCTAACAACTAAATACATAATAACTAAATACATAATAACAAAATACATAACAACTAAATGCATAACAGCTAAATACTTAACAAATAAATACCTAACAACTAAATACATAAAAAATAAATACATAACAACTAAATACATAATAACTAAATACATAATAACAAAATACATAACAACTAAATGCATAACAGCTAAATACTTAACAAATAAATACCTAACAACTAAATACATAAAAAATAAATACATAACAACATGATAAATAATAACTAAATACATAACAACTAAATAGATAACAGCTAAATACTTAAAAAATAAATACCTAACAACTAAATACATAATAACTAAATACATAATAACTAAATACATAATAACAAAATACATAACAACTAAATACATAACAGCTAAATACTTAACGAATAAATACTTAACGAATAAATACTTAACAAATAAATACATAACAAATAAATACTTAACAAATAAATACTTAACAAATAAATACATAACAAATAAATACTTAACAAATAAATACGTAACAAATGAATACTTAACAAATAAATACATAACAAATAAATACTTAACAACTAAATACATAACAAATAAATACTTAACAAATAAATAAATACATAACAAATAAATACTTAACAAATAAATAAATACATAACAAATAAATAAATACATAACAAATAAATAAATACATAATAACTAAATAGACTTGTCAAACCAAATCTACGCTTAACTAAAAAATCAAAAAAAAATCAGCGTCGTCTGTTAAAAATAACTTTAAGCTTTACGGTAAGTTTGATCACGCTATTAAGAGAACTCTGTCTATGATTTTGGGTTAGGGTTAGGGTTAGGGTTAAGGTTAGGGTTAGTGTCAAAGTTTGGCATCGGATTCTTCCACGCCGCTAAAATGATTACAACGCAACATGACTACATGAATTAAAACTGCCGAGGTATTAAACTAATTTTTTTTATTATGAGTCAATCATCGTTTGTTTCAGTATACAGCTTAATTTAATTTAATACATATTGTATTAAATTATTCCTTAGGTTTGGGAATGAGTTATGTTTGAACAAATCAATTTTAATTGTTCTAATAAACTGTAATCTTCAATTTATTCGCATAGTCACCCACTTCTTGCTAAGTTTCTGCCTAGTACTCTCACTCTCCACCACTGTATGTTACTTGGCATCCCCACTCTTATGTTATACAGTGTCTATCACTCTTGATTCTGTCACTCTTTCTCTGTTTATCAGTCAAAGTTAATAAAACTAATCATAACATTTAAAAAAAGTCTATTCTAAACAATAGTGAATATCACAACAACTATTTTATTGGCATCTTCCCCAGACTGGGTTTTATTTTCATGAAATAGTTGGAAGTATATGCTATATTGATGACTTGGACACTTTTGATGCAGGTGAATATTAATGCATATTATATATATATATATATATATATATATATATATATATATATATATATTATAAATGCCTTAAAAATAAGTAAACCAGTTCAGTTTAATTTGCATAGTTGATGGCAACCATTTTGAATGGATAATGTAGTAATGCAATTCAATTAAAAAAAATATTTATAATTATTCATGACAATATATGTATTAGCATATACTATCAGTGCATATTGTCATAAAAATGTTGTTTGGCTCACGACAAATGAAACGGACCGTAAACATATATCTCACATAAATGTTATGGTTTTTGGATATGTGAAAACAAAATAATAAAAATAAAAATAAAAACATGGTTATTGAAATATAAAATGAACCTGACCTGACCTGACCTGACCTGATATATATATATATATATATATATATATATATATATATATATATATATATATATATATATATATATATGTGTGTGTGTGTGTGTGTGGGTGGGTGTAAAAACATGTTTATTATTATTTCCTTAAGCCAAGACTTTTCAAAGATTAAAATCTTATAATCAGAGGAATTACATAGATGGATAAATTGGCAGTGGAAAAGTCAAAATTCCAAATTTGAAAAAAATATTAAGTAATATATATATATATATATATATATATATATATATATATATATATATATGTACTAGCGAAAAATATACTCCCTCAGGTTATATATTTTTGTTAGCTTGGTATTATGCTAGAACGAGGGGGAAGTAATGACTGTGAGCAAAGTAACATGATGACCCCCGACACCCGAAAAAAAAGAGGAGTTAATGCCTGGGAGGATGATATCATCAAAACAAAACAGATAGTATACCCCCTCATAACGTAGAATATAATTCAGCTTTTAATTCTATGTCGCACAAAATTTGTATACCTAAACTCTCTGCAATGACGATCTTTTTTGAAATCCTTTATTCTCATTTGAAAAGTAGTATTCTCCGTTTACGAACAGCATTCCCCAATGTATGAGATGTTGTATATATTAATGACAAGGATGTTGTATATATTAATGACAGGGATGTTGTATATATTAATGACAAGGATGTTGTATATATTAATGACAGGGATGTTGTATATATTAATGACAGGGATGTTGCATATATTAATGACATATATTAATGACAGAGATGTTGCATACATCAATGACAGGGATCTTGCATACATCAATGACAGGGATCTTGCATACATCAATGAGAGGTATGTTGCATACATCAATGACAGGGATCTTGCATACATTAATGACAGGGATGTTGCATATATTAATTACAGAGATGTTGCATACATCAATGACAGGGATCTTGCATACATTAACGACAGGGATGTTGCATATATTAATGACATGGGTGTCGCATACATCAATGACAGGGATCTTGCATATATTAATTACATAGATGTCAACTTAAAGAATGCTAGATGACATGAAGCTTTACTTTGAGATAAAAAAAGTATAACTTCTGCACTTCATAACTATTTTCGGCAATCAGACATGGCCACAATGCAGCAATGGATCACGACTAAAGCTAGATGTGGACAATTTCATCATCATGCGTTTTCGGAGGAAACCGCCAGCATCCAAACACCCCCTATCCATAATATTAAGAAGTCTTCTTTTGAACGGGATTTGATCATTACTGTCTCCAGTGATTTGCGTTAGACAAAACGCATCTCTAAAATTGCCAAGAAGGTCGAGCGTGTTTTGGGATAACTTAAAATTCACATCACCATCCTGGAATCCCATTTTGCTCAGAACATTGACAAGTGAATACTCTCCATATTGCCATACTTTGAACGCCTAGTTTCCCTGTGAGTGGGTCCCTTAAAGCCCTGAAGTCTAGCCACCACCTTAGTAATCACCCAGAAAATAAGTACCAACTCGCCAACAACAACAACTCAGTGCACGTTTTTGATCCAACACACGTAGAAATGCCCACAACATCAGAAAACAGCGTAGCTTCCATGACTTTCGGAAACATTTTTTCGTGCTCAGAATTATTTATTTATGAAACAGACTGTCTGCATCAATTGTTAGCTGCCGAAACACTGCATCCTTCAAAATCCTCATGATTTCTTGAAATTCGTGAAAACGACACTCAATACCCCCCTCCATACACACGCACAATTTGGATGCATTTTATTATTTGAGTGATATTCCATAGCTGGCTATTCGGTCTCTGTTGGAATGTTTTGGAGGGTATAAAGCTCAATAGACATTACTTCTCATTAAAGCTTCCTGTAAATACGAGAATATATTTTTACCAGAAATACAAGACAAGAGCTTTGTTGTGTTTAATTTACTCTTTGGACTTCATGTGAATTGTTTTTTTATTTCTAGATATAAACACCTCAACCACGCAGATACGAGGGGCGTTTAATAAGTAATGGCCCTGGCCCATTTCCCATAGCAGTAGATTAATGAATCTTGGCACAGTTATTAGTATTTCTCTACATAGGAACCGCCCAGATTTATGCATTTCTCTCATCTTTTGATGCAGCACTGGACACCGTTTTTGTAGAACACCCCAGGTTGGTCCTCCAACCACGTCGTAACTTCAGAAAGCAAGGCTGCATCATCTGGGAAACGCTCTCCTTTCAAAAACAACTTCATGGCTGGGAAGAGATGAAAGTCAGAGGGTGCAAAGTCAGGAGAGTAAAGGGGATGATGGAGGATTTCATAGCCACACGCCCGTGCTTCTGATCTGGCGACATGCGAGTTGTAGACCGGAGCGTTATCCTGCAGGAGGAGAATACCTTTGCTGATCTTGCCCCACCTCTTGATTTTGATAGCTCCTCTTAATTTCATCAAAAGTCAAACGTAATAGGCGCCTGTAATTGTGGTACCTTTTGCCAGGAAATCTGTCATCACTATTCCGTCCTGGTCTCAGAAGACTGTTGGCATGACCTTGCCAGCGGAGGGCTGCACCCTTGCCTTCTTTGGAAGTGGTGAGTCCAAGTGCTTCCACTGCATTGACTGGGCTTTAGTCTCTGGATCATAGTGATGGACCCAAGTTTCATCCTGTGTAATCAGTCTTTTGAAAAACATTGACTCATTTTCTTGGCACATCTTCAAATTCATCATCGAGCACTCGACGCGTTCTTGCTTCTGTAAAGGTGTGAGCAACCTGGGAATCCATCTGCAAGACACCTTATGCATATGAAAATGGTCATGAATGATAGTTTCGACAGACGCTGTACTAATCTTGACCTTTTGGGCTATTTGGCGAATAGTAATGCGTCGATCTTTTAAAATGGCAGCCTCAACTTGACGGACAGATGCCTCATCAATGGCAGAAGAGGGACGACCAAGTCTGGGAGCTGTTTTCACAGACTTCCGGTCATGTTTGAATTCACGATGCCAGCGTTTTACAATTGGGCATCATCACCATGAGTTTTTTCATTTCATCAAATGTTTCCTCTGGTGTGCGTCCTTTCAAATACAAAAACCGGATAACTGCGCGACACTCAAATGGCTCCATGACACACCTGACTCAGTTAAAACACCTGTAAATCAGAAACCACAATTAGTTCAGAGCTGTATTTGGCAACATAACCCATACAGATATAAATCATTACACATGCAACATTTCATCTAGATCAGACAACTGGAAGTGGGCCAGGTGCATTACTTATTGAACGCCCCTCGTATTTCAGATACGACGCAGGACACATTCTTTTTGAAAATGTACTTAAGAGAGATTTTAGATATGAATGATCTAAAACTGTCCATATCAGGTCTTGAATATCGATCAACTCTGCGGTGTAAAAGGACATAAGAGAAATTGAGACAACTGAGTTGTCGGAGGATCCCAGAGGAGATAGAACAGATGTGCACTTTTGTAGGCAAATTGTCAGGAAAAAAAACAAGAAGGTAGGTGGGCAAAATTTGATTAACTCACACTTAGTATAATAATAGATGAATTTGTGTGCGCATGTATGTGTGTGTGTGTGTATTATATAGCATGAGTGTACGTTTACTTATTGATTTATATGTTTGAATGTATCTGCCATTTGAACCTCGGCATGTAATTTTCGCATTTCTGCAATTGCTTCAATTCCCGCCTTTCACTCGCTCGCGTTTTTTCTTCAGCCGGTATGCGCATGCGCTGTATCGTTGTCCTTCGTCAAATTGGCGCGTGTCTCTAATGAGAAATCCTTCGCTGTCTATGGGCAAGATGCTCTTGTTAGCGATGCTCTACCGTGATTGGCATTCAACAATTAAGGACGACAGAGAGGGGATGGGAGTAAGGGTGGGTGGTTAGAGGGTGAAGGTTTAGGCGTCTACGATACTGATGTAACTTAGAGGAGGAAGGGGAAGAGAGGGAGGTGAAGGATGAGGAGGAACATAAGGAAGGGGAGGTTAAAAATGAAAAGAAGGAATGGAAGAACGAAATGAAAGTGTAACAAACACGAAAGAAAATAAATTAGGAAAATAAATAAAAGAGAACTGAAGGAAAGAAATGAAGAAAATGAGAAATGAGAAGATATCGAAAAACTAAAAAATTAAAACAGGAAAAAAGAAGGACACAACAAAACCACGTGATAATGATAAGGTCACGTGGCATGAAGTTCCACACGGCCACCAGTCTGCTAACTCTACGTCACACAAACTAAATTTAACATGTCATAATTATTTTACAATATGCTATCATATGATCTGTTGAATATGTTCTCATTTAGTTTCAAATTATTACTGAATTTAGAGAATAAACAATCATCTTATTTATGTATCAACATGATAACGCGCGCGCACACACACACACACACACACACACACACACACACATATATATATATATATATATATATATATATATATATATGTGTGTGTGTGTAGGGGGAATGCTCGCTAGAACGCCATTTTGAATTGTTTTTGTTTTTTTTCAAAATGGCGTTCTTTGCTCGTTTCTTTGTTTTTTCTTTGTTTTCGTCAATAATGCCCCACTGTGTGATGTATTTTTAAAAAACATTTCAATTTAAGAACTTTTTATTCTTTGTGGATTTTTCTAATGATTTTGTAGTGTTGCAGACACGATGTTAACATAAAAATAATGTTGGGATTACGGCAAAAGAAACGGCCGTAAAAATGCATCTCACAAGAATGTTGTTTTTTTGAAATGTGAATTTTTTTTTTAAACAGAATATAAAATAAACTTGATTTACTTAACAACATCTTTGAAGCACACATGAAAATGTATTCAAGTGAAATTTTGAAAAATCAACACATAGTGCAATTTAAATGATAAAATCATTTATTTAATTATATATATATATATATATATATATATATATATATATATATATATATATATATATATATATATAGAGAGAGAGAGAGAGAGAGAGAGAGAGATAGAAGAAAAAAGAGTGATAAATATGCGACGATTGTCCAAATTTATTTCAAATTTCAATTGTTCAATGCAAGGTGTATTCAGTAATAAACTAGTGTTTATTATTCTTTCCTTAAGCCAAGGTTTTTCAAAGATCGAGATCTAATCATCAGAGGAGAAATACAGATGGATAAGTTGGCTTTCGAAAAAAACAAAGTTCCAATATTTGAAAGATATGAAAATTATTTTTAAAAGAATTTTTGTTAAAAAAACGCAGTGAATGAAAAGAAAAGTTCCGTGAAAAAGATATGCAGATTGTCCGGGTGGTAAATTTCCGTTGAAAAGAAGTCCGATGAATTGTAGAACGTGAAAAAAACTCTTTGCGTGGAAGCAGTGTGGAGAAAGTGCTCAAAAATACAGGTAAGTCCAAAAGCACTTAAAGGGGATTTAAAAGAGAAAAACTGGCCATTTTTGATATACTTCCTGGACCAAACAAGGCAGATGATATCTCGTTCAAGGTTTAAATCCAATATATATATATATATATATATATATATATATATATATATATATATATATATATATATATATATATATATATATATATATATAGTGATGGCCATCCCCAACAAGATTGCAATGTCCGGTTTGGGGCACGCAGCTCGCCTAGCAGCCCCGAATTATGACATACGAGGTTATTTTTTTCCGTTTGTGCTATATTCAACTCATGGTTGACACTTGTTTCGTTAGTTCTTGTCAGAGGACGCACGTGACTGAGTAGACCAGCCTTTGCCAGTCCGTCTCTGATGCATAAACCACATACATGGTCTGTTTGAAATGTGTCTGGGACGTTCGGTACCGAACCCCTCACGTTTCAAAATGGAGTACTCTATTCGCGCTGTCTCAAATCTAGCGCAGCCATTATAGATACACTTGCACTAGACCGATCGATCCAGACCCACCATCTCCCAGTTCTCAAAGTTCATATCAAGG
>OY744529.1:113763453-113778453 GCA_963556195.1 Sepiola atlantica
ATTCTAGAGATGAAAGATGAGAATAAAAAATTGTAAAGATACAATATTTATTAGAAAATCAAAAGTTCAGAGCAAGGAGCTTTATATCCTTAATCAATGGATTTTCAAAGATAAACTCTTCTCATCAGAGGATAGGGAAAAGCCGACAATGTAATTGTAAATATTATCAGTAACATTTAACTTTGCAAATGTTACATAAAATAAACACAAAATAAAGGCCAAAAGGTAAAGAGTCTTATGTTGAGATGAGAGCATAAAGTCAGGGTGGATGATGTCCCAAAACACGTCAAAACAAAAAATAAAAACAGCTGTTATTTTGGAAATGAATGTTTGAAAAAGAACAATACTCAATACTCTGGAACTCCCTTCATGCTCTCTGTTTCCCATAACTGTACCGACATGCAGATATTTAACAATAATGTAAACAGCCATCTTGCTGCACAGCTCGCAACTTAGGATCACCCCCAGGACTTTCACTCTAATTCTCAGTAGCCCCTTATGTCTACAGTGACGGCTTGCCTTGTTTGAGGTGAACTGTGTAAAACAAATCGTTTAATGTAAGGCACACGGAGAAAGAAATGAAAGTTCTTTGCAGTGGTGCTAGTAAGATGAGTTATTTTTGTGTAAGGAGAAACCAGAGATCAGAATACGCCAGCACCTGCCATGGAAATGTCGATCGAGTAGAGAAAGACTAGCAACGTCTCTTATGTGGGGAAAGAATCGTACAAAACAGAAAAGAGATCATTTCCACTAGATTGCGAAGTTGACGTTCTACTCTGACAAGATCGGAAAAAGTGCTCCGAGTGGCACTTCTCCAGATGTGGTAACAGTTCTCCATCTTTGGACATTACTGACTCTTATATAAGTAGATGGTTTGCATCAGGATTCAGGTACGTTCTGCAATGGTAGAATGATCTAACCATTTTCCCAGCTTCCTTAGCACAGGTTAGAGGTAAGTCTTTCATTTGAGACATTTTTCATTTATTACTGAAGAATAAAAATTATAGAAACAATAAGAATGAAAATGGTAATATAGGGATTCAGGGTCCTCATTTATTCGAAGACAACGTAAAGAATGCCAGCTACTTTAATAAAACTTGATTAAAAGTTTGATTAAAACTTTCACCGTTCAAACTGTGATTATCAAACATAAAGATTATCCAATTCCATTAGTTAGTATTTTAGGATTTATATGGTTTCTTCCCTTTCTGTTAAGAAATTCAGGTTTGAAATGAAGCACCAAAAGTGTCACATAATCATTATGGATCAATTTTGTGAAGATCTTCTCCGCCAAATATGTTGCAGTCAGAAGGGAAAAGGAAGCTGACAGGTTTGCAATCGACATGAAGCCGTATATTGGTTTTTGTTCGTTTCGATTGACGCCGTTTCAGCTCGCAGACTATTTGATTTTGGCAAAGCAGTTCTGCTCGACGTCATCTGCATTTCGTCAGAAATATCCGTCGAGTTTTTCAAAGCACTCTGCATATGAAACGTGCAGGCGGACAGAGAGGCAGGCGGAGAAAAAGCGAGCAGCTGTGTGACCCAATAGACACAGGATCCATAAATCAGCGGGCAGATCCGAAAGTCGATTTCCATTTAAGAATACAAATAGTCGTTATTTTGATTAGCAAATAGAAAAGCGTGGAAGAAAAATAGGATTGATAGAAAGAATTGAGATATAAAAGAAATTCAGGATTCTTGAAGGAAGAAGTAAATAATTTGGTCATTTTGCGAATCTGGCAACAAAAACGTCCCGATAGATACAATGAAAAACGAAACGATGAATACAATTAAAAACTAAACGATGAAAACAACGAAAAACGAAACGATGGATACAATGAAAAACTAAACGATGAAAACAACGAAAAACGAAACGATGGATACAATGAAAAACTAAACGATGAAAACAACGAAAAACGACACGATGGATACAATGAAAAAAGAAACGATGGATACAATGAAAAACGAAACGATGGATACAATGAAAAAGGAAACGATGGATACAATGAAAAACGACACGATGGATACAACGAAAAACGAAACGATGTATACAATGAAAAACAAAACGATGTATACAATGAAAAACGAAACGATGGATACAATGAAAAACGAAACGTTGGATACAACGAAAAACAGAACGATGGATACAACGAAAAACAGAACGATGGATACAATGAAAAACGAAACGATGGATACAATGAAAAACGAAACGATGTATACAACGAAAAACGAAACGATGTATACAATGAAAAACGAAACGTTGGATACAATGAAAAACAGAACGATGTATACAATGAAAAACGAAACGTTGGATACAATGAAAAACGAAACGATGGATACAATGAAAAACGAAACGATGGATACAATGAAAAACAGAACGATGTATACAATGAAAAACGAAACGTTGGATACAATGAAAAACAGAACGATGTATACAATGAAAAACGAAACGATGGATACAATGAAAAACGAAACGATGGATACAATGAAAAACGAAACGATGTATACAACGAAAAACGAAACGTTGGATACAACGAAAAACGAAATGATGGATACAACGAAAAACGAAACGATGTATACCATGAAAAACGAAACGATGGATACAACGAAAAACGAAACGATGGATACAACGAAAAACGAAACAATGTATACTATGAAAAACGAAACGATGAAAACTGAAAATAAGAAGTAAAATCCGTTGATTTGGTTACTTATCTATTTTTTAATGGCGAGAGACTATCTTGCCATTAAAAAGGTGTCTTTTTGTTTGCGTGTCCGTTTGTCTGTGTGTGTGTGTTTTATACTAATGAGTCACAACTAATCAAGGCACAAAGGCAGCTCGAGGATAAGGGTTTATGAAATTGTCAGTTGGATAATAAACAACACCATGAGAGAATTTGAAAACGATGGGTGGAATGGTCAGAATCTCGACAAGTATTTGTTAATATTAGACTTGAAAGACGACCATGTCGCAGTCAGTTGGAAAGCAGCTCCGTGGTACAACCTTCCACAGATGGGAAGTTCTATGAGAGAAACTTTGTTTATGGAAGTTACCTTTGGTTTTAGACAGTAGTGGTATTAAGACGAGTTCTAGCTGTAAATGCGTTACTAAAAATTAGCGTTCAATCGATCACCTACCATGAAATTAACGATAGAGCACAGAAAGACTAGCAATGTTTCTTCTGTGATAAAGGGGTTGTAGGTAATAAAAGAGATAACCCCCCCACTAGATTGCGAATTCAATTTTGTACTGTCAAGGCAAGAAATAATGCTCTTAGCGGCAACTCCCCATATATGTCAGCAGCACACCTTCTTAGGACGTATCTCACTTTTATATAAGTAGAGAATTGCGTAATGCGTGTGGTAGAATGGTCCAACCATTTTCTCAGCGACCATAGCAGACTTGGTGTAATTCTTTTCGGGTGTGAAGTGAAGTCAGTCCTAGGAGCTTATCAAAGTATAAATCTTCATCAAGGAGAGAGAAAAGGAACCCATTCATTTAAACTAGGGAATAGGGAGGTCCGAGCGCAGGTGGTTAAAGGAGAGGTTTGGTTTTAGAGGTGTTAAAGAAACCAGCCACCTTTTCCCCATTGCACTACGTGCGCCAGGTTGGTAGAGAGAGAGAGAGAGAGAGAGAGAGATAGAGAGAGAGAGAGAGAGAGAAAGAGAGAGAGAGAGAGAGAGTATCAGAAATATCTTATCAATGCTCTTCAAAGTTCTGCCATAGATATGTCACATATTGTTGTGAAGCCTAACCTGTGAACAACCATCAGAAATGGAGTGAGCACCGTACGCGCATCTAGATCCGTTTTGGTGTTATGTTTCTTCAGACGTTTCTTATTCCGGTGATTATTCCGTCCTCATCGAGATTATTTACTCGTTGTTAACTGATCTGCCGCAGGTTGTCGCCTAAGACGGCAGTGTCGTCTAGCTGGCTTGGATTCAGATCATTTCATATGAAACTTCAGTTAATATAATGTGTAGCTATGTTTAGATGTGAGTTTGTAAAAGATTCAAATTGTAAATTTAAACGAAAAGGTTAAAATAAAGTAAGAAAGTTGATAATTCTATTAGAAGTCAACATTTTTACACGCACAGGAAGTGTGAAATAAGACGTGGCGAAGGGGGGGGGGGGAGCTGAGGGAAGCTCACGTAAAGCGTAAAAGAATAAAACGTCAAAAAGGCATGACGATATTAAACAGCTAGGTGCTGGCGTTTTTCTTTTGTTTTCTTACCTCATTGCAACTACAAGGAGATACGACGAAGACGCACAGATTTCGGCCACCACTTCTCCACTGTGATTATGTTTACCACTAGACGTCACCAACTACTACGATGGAACTCACATTTTTTTTCTGTCTACAAAACAACGCCGATCAGTTGTTTAGGAACACCTCGCGCAAAGATCTGCGTGAATTAAATTGCACCAGATAAAATGCTTCTTCTTTCGTTGGAATCAGATGATTCTGGTGTTGGCATTAGTTTCCCCGATGTTTTTCTAGTTAGAAATCTTCCTGGAAAGACATCGAGTACTTACTGGAAGGACCACGAGAAGGTTGCCAACACTCCTAAGTGAAAGTGGTACTGTGGAACCGACTGGATTCGAACTTGGAACACCCAGGTATTCAGTCCGTGTCGTTATCCACTTAACCACCGTCCCATAAAATGCTGAGAAAAAGACAACTGTTAGCATCGTCCAGGTCTAAGAGGAGGGCTTGTAAAGCCAGGATTTATCCCACAGTACCTAATCCCTCCAAGCTTTGGTACTCCTAAGCTTCGGTACTGCCAAGATTCGGTACTCCTAAGATTCGGTACTCCCAAGCTTCGGTACTCCCAAGATTCGGTACTCCCAAGATTCGGTACTCCCAAGCTTCGGTACTCCCAAGCTTCAGTACTCCCAAGATTCGGTGCTCCCAAGCTTCGGTACTCCCAAGATTCGGAACTCCCAAGATTCGGTACTCCCAAGATTCGGTACTCCCAAGCTTCGGTACTCCCAAGATTCGGTACTCCCAAGATTCGGTGCTCCCAAGATTCGGTACTCCCAAGATTCGGTACCCCCAAGCTTTTCATACATAACTCAATCCTAAACTCAGGAATATTTTCGCATGTATTTTGGGTTATTAATATATATATATATATATATATATATATATATATATATATATATATATATATATATATATATATATATAGGTATTAATAATTTAATATTTATTTATAAATATTATAAATATTATATATATATATATATATATATATATATATATATATATATATATATATATATATATAAATGTCTTAGGGAAACAAACGGAAAGCTTCTGCAGTTGACAGACGTGCCTGGAGGAAACAGATACTCCAGGGAATGGTCATCAGTGAGAAGATCCTCCATGATGAAAATGCTGCGAAGAGGGCTAAGAGAAGAGCGAGCCAACAGGCAGACCAACTAGCCGAAGTGACACATTACACAACAGCCTTCGTATGTCAACGCTGTAGTAGACCATGCAAATCAGGAATTTACCTCCACAGTCACACAAAAAAGATGCAAACGAGCAACATCCTAATACGGCGCTGATCCAGAGTCGTGGCAATATGCTTTGTTTGGAGTATGTAAAAAAACATACAGGAAGTCGGAAGAGTTTTCCCTCTCCAAACTCAGATCCAACCCTAACTCTTACCCCCAACCCTAACCCTACTCCCTAACCCTAATCCTTAACCCTAACCTTACACCCCTCTAAACTCAGATCTAACCCTAACCCTAACCCTAACCCTAACCCCTAACCCAAATCCTCTTCAAACTCAGATCTAACCATAACCCTTACCCCAACCCTAATCCTAACCCTAACCCGAACCCTAACCCCTAACCCTAATCCCTTACCCTAACTTTAACTCTCTCTAAACTCAGATCTAACCCTAATCCTAACCCCAAAACCATACCCCTAGCCTTAGCCCTAACCCTAACCCTCTCCAAACTCAGATAAACCATAACACTAACCCTTCTCCTAACCTTAACCCTTACCCAACACAACACAAAGCAGTCAAATAATGGATTAAATATATATAGTCGAGTCACCAGCGACTAAACTGTTAGCCACACCTGACTTGTCCTAAACTTGACTAGCGAAAAGAATGGACCTTCAAATGGAGGATCAACCTTCCTTGGGTCAACGATCAGCTATCATGTCTTGATCATTCTTTTCTATAATAAGGAGAGGTAGTGTTTAATACGTATATAGAGGAGTATTAGAAGGCGTTGAGAAGTAAGACAAATACAAGTGATTTTTTTAATAGTAAATCTTACTTGACTTCTACACAGTGAGTTAATGTGTGTGACCGTGTTCCATAATATATTTCGAGGAAATACCTCTTTTTCAAAACCCAATTCTTTACTATGTTTTGCAGTATTTTCTCTTTAAGCAAATCTATTCTGCTTTTTCTCCTTTAGTGTAATTTAGTAGACTATTAAAAAAACAACATTTTTCTCACTTCACAATCGTTTTGTAATAAGTAACGATCTCTTTGCGTTGCATCCGTTCAGTGATTGAGATGCAATTCACATGTAAATGTGACTTGATAGCGTAGAAATTTATAACACGTCGTCTTTTATTGTTGTTCTGAAATCTCTTTTACTATTCAGATGTCTGCGAATGATAGAAGAGGCGGACGGAATGATATATAAAGCCGTCTATTCTTTGTTATCGCTTCATTCACTGCGATCTGCGAGATAAATTGACAATGCGTTGTCTAGTTGTACCAGTTTAGAGATGTTAATGTTAATTTATCTGATCGCTTTGGGGTTTGACTGTTTCTCTTAATAAGAAGTTACGGCCTGTCTTTTACTTGATAAATTCCTTTCAATGAGAATCAACATCTCGTAAATTAGAACACAATTGTGCCCAGTCAGATTTCAATCTAGACTAAAGATGAAATCAATTGACTTACATAATCTATCTATCTATCTATCTATCTATCTATCTATCTATCTATCTATCTATCTATCTATCTATCTATCTATCTATCTATCTATCTCTTTCCTTCTCTGTTTTATCCCTCCACCCACTTCTTTCTGTATATATATATATATATATATATATATATATATATATATATATATATATATATAGTAAGCTATGAAAATATATTTATGGCAATTAACCTTTACAGAGGCCCCCGCGTTTCATTCTCGGGGGGAATCTTCAGGCTAAAATGCATGGAGTTATTTTTGCCGGGTGTTTTTATATACACGGCTAGCTAGTTAACCAATCAGATCCTTTGTTGTTCTCTCAGCCAATCGTTGGGTTTCGCACGAACAAAGGTGTGGTTAGTGTTACTTCCTATATCCTGTTCTATTGTTCTGCTTTCTATAGATTGGCCTATATCCTGTTTCTTTGTCGTATCAATATAATGGGTGAATTTATTTTAACACGTGGTTCCTTGTATTTCTATTTTAAGTTTTAATTTTTAATTTCTTAGGTTTTTGTAGCTTAATTTTAAATTGCTAGGGTTGTGTAGCTTAATTGCCATAAATATATTTTCATAGATTACTACCTAGCTCTACTTACGTATCGAGCATTGTTGAAGTAAATACTTAAAATTGATACATAAAAAAGTATATCTCCTTATAAAATTTTATGTGGATACATGAAATAGTAATATATATATATATATATATATATATATATATATATATATATATATATATATATATATATACGATGATTTTTTGTTATTGTTTTCTGGCAAAATAGTCGACCGGTGTTTACCGATGCGTTTTTATTATTTGTCGCTACCCTGAGCGGTTTGTTTATTTTAAGAATATGCAGAGGACCGTATTTTTAATTCGCCCTTGATCGGACGAGTCATCAATTTTTGTATATATAGATTTTTTAATTAATTAATTTATAAATTAATTTTTGTAAACAGATTTATTTAATGCACGCAAAAATAAATTTATGAATTAATTCTTGTATACAGATTTATTCTTAAATACGGAATATCACCAAATTTTTATGGACGTGAATATATATATATATATATATAAATGGAGGAAGAGAGATATAGATGTCAGATGGCAAATATATTTCATCTTCGACTGTTTAATGTAACCTAAAGCTCGATCGGATTTACTAACACCTACCAGCAGTTAATCGGCCAACTTGAAATATATACAATATTTAAAACTCAATTCCTAAAAACTATCATTCGCGGTCCACGGAAGTATTTTTAAAATGGCCCTAATTCTCCAACTTACATATTAATAATCTCTTTTTATCTACAGTTCAACTGAACATCATTCTGTTGGATTTACTACATTTTGACCAACCCTATCCCTAACCCTAACCCTATTCCTAACACTATCCCTAACACTATCCCTAACCCTAACCCTATCCCTAACCTCAGGAACCACACACTCTCGCATCGGTCTCTTCGGCCACAAGCGGCGTTGCTCCAGCTAAGAATGCAGCATCCATGGTCGACCCTAACCGACGAAGGTCTGCAATGCAATGCAATATATGTATAAAATAGGTATGTATTAAACATGATTTGGGTTAATATCTAATTGATTTTTCTAATTATTTTATTTCATTAGCTTTTAGGATTTTAAATTGTATATATATTTTTTTATATATATATTTCTTTGTGTGTGTTTTGTTTGTTGACGTGAGAGGGAAGAAACGTTTCCTTAAACGTGTCTTGTTAAAATGTATGCATGTGTGTGTATGTTTGAACGTGTATATGTATGCATGAATAATTGAGAATAGCCTTCTACTTTATCTCCCCTAACCTATGAAAAGCAATTATTCATGAAAACAAGATATATCTAGACACCGGTTGATTCTCTGGGTTTTGAATTAGTCTTTCTTTTGGACCCCCTTTCTACTCTTTATTCTTTTCTTTTCTTTCCCGTTACTAATTTCTTTTTTGTTATGTATTTATCTTTGACTCTATACATATTTACATATCTTCCCTATCTACATGAACCCTAGTACTATATATATTTCTCATAATTTATAGACTTTTTCGTCTTTTAATATTTTTTTCATTTTTTTCATTCTCTCTTGACAAAGCCCATATAACATTTGGGCGAAACGTTGAGGTTTTTAGGTCTTCCGCTTATTCCATTTTAATTTCATACCGTTGGATTAGTTTATCCTTTCATATATATATATATATATATATATATATATATATATATATATATATATATATATATATATATATATATGAGTATATGTTAGCCGTTGTTTATTTATTCATTTGTATGCGTGGGCCCACTTCTATTAGTATAATATATAATGCGTGAGTCCAACTATTGAGCAAGGAATTAAAAAGAGACAGAATCTCTGAGATGAAGAGATATTTGAAGATAGGCAATAAAGATGAGATAAGAATTCCATCACGAAAAACATACGAGTGCGAATAGGTGTGAAAGTGTGAATACGCATGTACATACGCACAAGGGTACGAATTCATATGTCTATAAAATGATGTGTGGATATATTAATAAGTACTTATGTCTAAGCGAATACATACCTTTACCCCTCCATTATCCCACTTCTTCTGAAAGTGTGAATATGTATGAGAGAAGGATGTGTAGGTATATTAGCAAGTAACTGTGTCTAAGGGGATACATATTTTTGAGGGGCTCCAGTGTAGGAAGACAAGATCCTGTTGTCCATAAACAAATACGTCCTAAGATGGGGAGGTACTGTTGCCACATCTGGGGAGGTGCTGCTCAGAGCACGCTCCTTTCCTGCGTTGACAGAGTACAAAACCGACTTCGAAATCTAGTGGGCGATGTCCTTTTCTCTTCCTTTTTTCTCATAAGGAGGAAATAGAGATTAAAGCTCAATCGAGAACCTTCCATAGAAATAACCATAGAGCAGAGACAACGTCTCTCCGGTGAGAAAGAGGCTCTAAGGAACTTGATAGATAATCTTTCACTAGATTGCAAAGTCATTTTTTTTACTCTGTCAAGGCAAGAAATAGTGCTTTGAGTAGCACCTCTTCAGATGTGAAAATACTAGGCATGAAGCCACTTGATGTAAGGAGCTAAAAAGAAGGAAATACGATTATTGAAAAGATGCGTATTGGCTTTAGCTGTGGTTATTGGAAAGAAGCTACTCGAATAGGAAGCTGTATTACAATAAGGTTTCCAAAAAAGCGAATTGAGGAAGACCACTGTACCAACGATTCAAACGAGCTGGAACAAAGGAAGCAGGGAATAGATCCCATAATTCTGAAAAAAAAAACACATACTATAATAGCATTTATAGAAAAGACTGAGACTATCAGAATCACGTCTATGTGTGTGTGCTTGGGAGACAGAGAGAGAGAGAGAGAGAGAAAGAGAGAGAGAGAGAGAGAGAGAGAGAGCAGAGAAGAAGAAAGGTTTGGGCCAATCGAATTACGAATACGTTTCTGTCCCTTATCAAGGACCCTACAATGGCACAGAGATTCACCATCCCAAATATAACACCACTGCTCCAGACATGATATGATAGTAGGTTTGTAGAGATAGAATAGTTTCAGGTGTGAGAAAGTCTTTGGAGTGATAGAGAGATAATGAGAACTTAGTCTAGAAGAAGCAGAAAGAGCAACGGATCGAATGTATGAACTGCTAGAAAGATTTGATGAGAAAGAAAGACCAAGAAGTTTCAGAGTCAATTTTCCCTCAAGAGTAAGGCCATCCATGAAACTCCCAGGAAGAAAAGGGGCACGCCTTCAATTGAAAGACACGAGCCGATTTTTAACAAAATTAAACAAAACAAACCACTTCCGACCACAATCAACTCTTATTCTTTAATAGACATCGCTCCAGACAAGGCATGAAGCCACTTGACATAAGGAGCTAAAATACTACTTCAAGGTTAAAAACTAGCCAACGATAAGATTTAGATGGATAGATTCCGACCCAGAAAACAGTCATGGAATGTGACGGCTAAAATCCAAGGTCCACTTTCCACTCTTCTAAAATGCCTACCTTGAGCATTGCGGAGTTACCCCTCTTTACATACGCATGAGTTATCTCCCTTGCATACGCATATATATAAGTCACAATTTTTTATATGCGAGTGCTTAATTAATGTCTAATGACTATGTTTAATGACTTGTTTAATTAATGTCTAATGACTATGTTTAATGACTTGTTTAATTAATGTCTAATGACTATGGATAAAATTCAATGCAAATTTGAAATATATGAATTTTCAAATATATGAATTTTCAAATATATGAATTTTCAAATATATGAATTTTCAAATGGTAGTTTGTGGCCATATTATGCCCCTAAAAACCCTTTATAATTATACAGAGATACTGAAATTTAGAAAACTATCTATTAATTGATGTCTAATACCTATTGTAAAAATTTCATAAAAAAAGGAGGTATCTGAAATTTCACTTTATCTCTTTTGCATAAAAATAAATTAAACTAAATATATAGTCCATATTATCCACCCTTATACATTAAACACCATATTTATATACAAAACACCATTTTATTCTCTACAGGACTGGTTTGTCCCAACCCTACTCTCTGGCATCCATTTTGGCGAAGTCTCCACAGAGACGGATTTTTCCATTGGTGTCTGTTTTTGACAAAGGGAATATTTATCCGAAATATTAAATGATTCTTACTCATCACCCGGACAACACACACAGCCGACACAACACTTGCTGTTTTGCAAGATTGTAAAGAAAAATAAATAGTAAGTCCCCCACTTCGATTTATTATTTTTGTTCTTTCCAGCTTATAATCAATCCGGCACTCTGCATTGACCCCAGCCTTCTTAACATATTTACTAAAATTAAACTAAATATATAGTTCATATTATCCTCTCTTACAATAGCATATGTGCTCCAAAATTCATAAAGATCTGTTATTTAGTTTAGGAGTGAATCATGTACATATAAATGTATAAATATATATACAGACCAAATTTGGTATAGATAGAGATAGATTGAAAATTAGAAGTCTCAGACATTATCATTAATCAGAAAGACATCAACAGCTTCCTCAGTTTAAAGCTATTTCCGATATTCAGTTTTCATTTAAATAAATATTATTTCAACTGGGAACGCAATAAATACAATTGTTATTCGTTGTTTTCCTACAGTTTTGCTTAACGGAAGTAACAATAACTTTCAGGATATATAAAAAAGATAATAAGAGTTTTTAAAAAGGTTTAAGGCAATGCGAAGATCCGGGTTGCTGGAAGCTGTGAAGAACAAAAACAGAACAAAACCGAAATAAGTCGGATATAGATCGAAAGGTTTGTTTATTTTTCTAGACAGCAAGGGTGTTAGTTTGTAATGTCCGGATTGTCAAGAATCAATTTGATATTTCGAGAGATTTTTTTTTTCTTCTTCCTCTCCTTGTCAAAAATAAATAAAAGAAAAATCCCGGGTACCGAGAAAATGCCAGGAGCGCTGGGGGGTTAAACCGGAAGTGTTCAGAGTAAAGTATTCAGAGGAAAACTAAATAGATTCATTTTATTTATTTATTTATTTATTTTTTTTTTTTAAATATATATATATATATATACACCCATATATATATGTAATTGTCTGTTGTTTCTATTTATTTAATTTTTATTTTTATTTATATGTTTACTATTATTGTTATTTGTTTTTTTTTTTTTTTTTTTTTTTTTTTTTTTTTTTTTTTTTTTTTTTTTCCGTATATAAAACGTAGTTATTACTTATAGTATATATGTTTGTTAACAGGCTGATTCCGGCATTAGATTTTAAATGTGTGTTGATAGCTAATTATTTGTTGTCGGTGCAGTATATTAAATTTTAGTTATGTCTGGTTAAGTTTAATCCTTATTTATTGGTTTTAATTTATCTCTTAAATGCCTATTGTTTTAGTTATGGAAAGTTTGCTGGTTAAGGGGAGACAAATCTCTTATTTTTGGTATTCTGTTATTCTGTTAATTGGCTTTGTATGTTGAATTTATTTAACTAAAGTAATGGTCAATTCTTAGTATAACGGATATGATTTGTGCAAATAGTGTTTATTATGGGGGGGGGGTTATTATCTGGGGGTGGGTTCGGGGGGGGGGGTAGGTTATATGATGAAGGTAGAATTTAATTCATGTCTTTGATTCAAAAATGGGCTAAGTTTGGAAATGAGAATAGCTTCCATCAGTCTTAGGTCGCCTAGGTTCCTGGTCGAGGCTAAAATGGAAACTTTTATGTCTTGTTGTGTAGTATTGCATGAGGAAGTATGTTTGAAGAAGGAAGATATATTTGTATTCATGTGTTCTTTTATACGTTGGTGTAATTGTCTTGTAGTATATCCAATATAGGAGTGGTTACAAATAGTGCATGATATATTGTATACACAGTTAGTGCGGTGGCATAGTCCAGTGGTAGGAATGGGACAATTGGCTAGTGAGCATGGTTCTTGGGTGCGTGTAGTGCGTTTTTTGGAAAGGTGTTGGCGTAAGGTGGTGCCGGTGTGGGTGAGTTGAATGTCTAGTTTTTCTTTATGTATTGCACTGCGGATGGCATTAGTGATTCTGTCGTTAAAGAAAGGGAGTTTTAGGAAGCATGTGTTGGAGAGTGTGTTGTGTCTGCGTGGTCTGGTCTTGCTGAGGTGGGTTATTGTGGAAGTGGGGTAGCCGTTGGTGATTAGGGTTTGATGGAAGATGTTTGAATGAGCTTTCATATTTTCACAATTGAGAAAAGCGCTTTATTCTCGATTCTCAACGCAGGGGTAGCGTTTAAGGTTAGGATTTAGGGCTTACGGTTAGGGTTAGGGTTAGGGTTTAAGGTAAGGGTTAGGGTTAGGGTTTAGGGTTAGGTTAAGGGTTTAGGGTTAGGATTAAGGTTAAGGGTAGGGTTAGGATTAGGATTTAGGGTTAGGATTAGGGTTAGGGTTTAGGGTTAGAGTTAGGGTTAGTGTTAGTGTTAGGGTTTAGGGTTAGGGTAAGGTTAGTGTTAGTGTTAGGATTAGGGTTAGGGGTTAGGGTTAGGGTTTAGGGTTAGTGTTAGTGTTAGTATTAGTGTTATGATAAGGGTTTAGGGTAAGGGCTTAGGGTTTAGGGTAAGGGTTAGAGTTAGTGTTAGGGTTTAGTGTTAGGGTTTAGGGTTAGGGTTAGGGCTAGTGTTAGTATTAGGATTAGGGTTAGGGTTAGGATTTAGGGTTATGGTTTACGGTTTAGCGTTAGGTTTAGGGTTTAGGGTTTAGGGGGTAGGGTTAGGGTTAGGGTTAGGATTAGGTTGGATGTGCATCATTATGAAACGGTAGGCCGTCAGTTGGTTATCGAACAATAGAGAATCTTCTCTCCCAAGGTCGACGTGTTCTTATATTTATTCTTGTGATTAGGGTTGCAGAAAAAAGTGCTAGTTATACAGCCAGGTTTAGCTATCTTTGCCTCAAATAAAGTGACCCTAGAACTATTGGATCAGCTAACTAAAAAGCAACTCAAATCAAGATCTGTGTTTCTCCTTCAGTCGCATAACATCAAAACGAATGTAACCCCTTTAAAAATTGATTTATTCTTTTCAGGGATGAAAATTTATAAGACAATCATAGTTGAGCATATTCGCTAAATTCTGGAAGGTGTCGATGGCCGGATTTGGTAGGTTCTCAATTTTGGTCTTTATATTAGATAATAACTATACGTACACAACGTTGGCCGAAATGCACTGAAGTCAATTCAGTTTTGAATTTTTTATGTTTGCACATAAAAAATAAATAGTAAGCCCCCTCGATTAATTACTTTTGTTCTTTCCAGCTTATAATCAATCCAGCACTCTGCATTGTATTCTTAACATATTACTAATATATATATATATATATATATATATATATATATATATATATATATATATATATATATATATAGAGAGAGAGAGAGAGAGAGAGAGAGAGGGGGAGAGAGAGACATAGATATGTAGATATAAAGATAACAATAGAGATATAGATAAATAGATACATAGATAGATAGAGAAAGAAAGAGAGAGAGAGAGAAAGAGAGTCAGAGATAG
>OY744529.1:113783453-113820953 GCA_963556195.1 Sepiola atlantica
GAGTAACGTAGAACACCCAGTGATATTTGCGACAGAGACTGTCACTCCCACATTAGTTTTTCTTGAATAGGCTATCTTCATTACTCATAAGGGTTAAGTTTGTCTGCGAATAAAACTGTTTTTAATGAATTTGTAAATATTTGTTCATTACATTTGCTGCGGTTTTCATAATATTAAATTTTTTTAATTGTTACTTATATATATATATATATATATATATATATATATATATATATAGAGAGAGAGAGAGAGAGAGAGAGGGGAGGGAAGAAACATGAGCTGAGAGTGACGTAGAAAACCCAAAGACTATTATTGTTTCTTGAATAGGCCATCGTTATTACTCATTAGGGTTAACTTTTTTATGAGCACTGATGATAGCCTATTCAAGAAAAACTAATGCTTTATGCATTTCGAACATTATGTATATCATGAGGAAATGTAGTAGGCCGAAACAATTGTATGCGGATAAAAACTGTTTTTAATGAATTTGTGAAAATGTTTTTATTGTTACTTATATATATATATATATATATATATATATATATATATATATATATATATATATATATATATATATATATAAACATAGTTCGAGTTTTCATGTATACTCAAACTATGTTTATTTTAATATATATATTGAGCACTTTTGAAAAGTATACATTTTGTTCATTTTGTTAATATCTGAACTTAATTAATATATATATATATATATATATATATATATATATATATATATATATAGAGAGAGAGAGAGAGAGAGAGAGAGAGAGAGAGAGAAAGAGAAAAAGAAAGAGAGAGAGAAATAGAAATAGAAAGAGAGAGATAGAGAAAGAGAGAGAGGCAGAGAGAGAAAGAGAAAGAGAGAGAAAGAGAAAGAGAAAGAGAAAGAGAAAGAGAGAAATAGAAAGATAGAGAAAGAGAGAGATAGAGAAAGAGAGAGAGAGGCAGAGAGAGAGAAAGAGAAAGAGAGAGAGAGAGAGAGTAAGAAGAAAGAAAAAGAGAAAGTGAAGTAGAAAACCCAGTCTAAAAATAGATATGAAATAAAAGATATGCGCATGCGCGGGATCCAAGTAAGTTTACGACTCCAAATGATTTGTTATCGCAGTTAACCATCTTTTATTTGTCAGAAAACTCTATTTCTTCCCTTTCTCTTCGTCCGTGTAGATACCTGCTCAATTTCGGAATAAATATATGCAGACTATTGATAGATGTACACGTGTGTGTATATGTGTCTCTCCGTATGTATGTGCGTATTACTGGACTTTGATCACTATCATCAATAGAACGTTTGAGAGTTCGTATCATCCCAGGAAAAAAAAACCTTAACCATTCGGCCACATCGAAGCGAAACTGTTTTATTATTTGAGCGTTTTGATCATTATATTCCCAAATGCAGTTATATAGAGGATTAGAAAAAAATAGGATATTAAAAAAAAAAAGTTTAACAATAAAACAAAACTCACTGGAAGTTTAAATAAATCCCGGTATATGGGTCTGTCCTGTGCAGTTCTGGGAGGTTAACCCCCTCCCAGGCTTTGCCTCCCCTCTTTGGGGAGGAGTAAGTTTATTGCTTACTGCCTGAGGCGCCCTACCGGGGAATGCCGACGGGGCTGCCCAGGCAATTTTTAATGGCCAGAGTGCTCACCTTCTCGAGCGCTGGCTTTTCAAATCCCACTTTCCGACCTTGTGTCACATATTCCTATTGTGGGTAGGGGTTAAATAACGCCTTTTGGCCAATATCAAAGTGTAGTATCTGTTCCGATGGATAGTGCACCCCATAGACTGGTATTGTCTTGGCCTTCGGGTCTTGATTTACGCCGGTCAATGGGTCTGTCCTGTGCAGTTCTGGGAGGTTAACCCCCTCCCAGGCTTTGCCTCCCCTCTTTGGAGAGGAGTAAGTTTATTGCTTACTGTCTGAGGCGCCCTGCCCAGGCAATTTTTTAAGAAACTCCGTACCTTTCCTCTAGAGTGCAAATTCCCACTTTCCGACCTTGTGTCACATCCTACTTTGTGGGACGTAGATAAATAGGTGTTTTGATTCAAGGCAACCCGCGGTTAAAGAGCGGTAACTCGTACGCTTATTTTTTAGTGTGGTTGAATGAATTGAATTAAATTTTAATTAAATTGAGACAAAAATATTTTATTTAAAAGTTAAAATAAAAATAAGCAAATAAAAAATATAAATATACATATGTGTATTTAAAGGAAGATTATATCAGCTCTGTAAGTGAGATTAGGTAAAAAATAAAAATATTGAAATAAGTGTGACTAAGTAAAAATACATCAATTTAAATCGAATAAGTCGAACTATTTATTAAAATGAAAAATGATGGATGAATGCAAGTGATATTAAATAAATAAAAAATATCGATATGTGAGATGTTTGTCCGACGAAACTTAATTTGCATACATTTATTGTTATACCTTATGACCCAGCTCTACTCAAGTATTGAGCACTCTTGAACTAAACACTGATTATCTATACAAAATATATTATACCTCTGTATATTATATGCTTATATATTAAATAATAAATATATATATATATATATATATATATATATATATATATATATATGTATATATATATATAGTCTAAAGAAGCTTTAAGTCATTTTAACAAAATAATAAGAAATAAAAATGTAGAATGCAGTTTAAATTCCCAGAGAAACTAACTAAATCCAAGATATTGCAGACTTAACATTCGTTGGAAAATTCATAAAAAAAAAAAGTAAATAAAATTAAAAAAAGTGTGTGTGTGTGTGTGTGTGTGTGTGGGGGTTAAGTATCTAACAGTGAAACAAAAACAGGAGACTTTAAGCGTCTAATATTAACACGGGGATCATCATCATCATATATATATATATATATATATATATATATATATATATATATAATAAATAAAAGGATAAAATAAATCTGACGGTATGAATTATGAATCCACCTCATCCAGGGGAATACACCGAATAAGGAAGTTGCAATTCTCATTTGAATTTCTCTTAAGGTCTGAAGAAGTTGACTCTCTGTTGGAGAGGACAACTGAAATATGAATGCACATATGTAACCAATAATATTTGTATAAATAAAAAATAATACTATATATAAAAGTATATAAAAAATATACTACGTGATAATTTAAAATGGCCGTGAGGGTAAGGTGAAAGCATGCCGACCCAAAGGCAGATTTGTGAACTGAATTCGCGCCTTATGACCGTCTGGAACTATCACTTCCTACACTGAAGAGAGCAATTAGTTCGAAACGACGCCGTCTGTAGGTAAATTAAATTAAATTCAATATTTGTTTATAAATATTATTATTATAATATATATATATATATATATATATATATATATATATATATATATATATATATATGGACGAAAAGTGATAAACATGCACGAATGTCCAAATTTATTTCAAACTTCGATTGTTCAATGCAAGGTATATTCTGTAATAAAATTATGTTTATTATTCTTTCCTTAAGCCAAGGCTTTTCAAAGATCGAGATCTTATCATCAGAGGAATTATACAAATAGATAAGTTGGCAATAGAAAAGCCAAAATTCAACATTTGAAAAAATATTAAGAAAAATGATGGGTGAAAAATGTTCGTGCAAAAAGATATTGGGTTAGTCCAGGTGGTAATTGTACGCCGATAAGGTGTCCAATGGAAGGAAGTTTCGATGGAGAAGAAAAGGTTTCGTGGAGGCATCACAGAAAGGCATTCAAAACGAAGTAAATCCAATGGTGAAAATTGAGTTCAAGTCGTAGATGGAGCGCACTTAAACGGAGTTTGAAAATAAATTTGGACATTCGTGCATGTTTATCACTCTTCGTCTATTTATCTTTATAATTGCTCTATCTCGTATATTGAGCTTTTACCATTTCACTATAGGTTCTTTCTACTAAAAGTTTACTTTTAGATTCATATTTTCTCTCTCTCTCTCTCTCTCTCTCTATATATATATATATATATATATATATATATATATATATAAGTAGAGTAAGACTTTCCCTGTATCGTTGAGTGAAAGAGGTTTCCTATCAAAAGTTAAATTAACAAATCTGTTTAGTCAGTAAGATAAGGCAAATATATATTTCCAATCGATTTATAACTTTTTATAATTAATCCGATCAACAGTATCTTTGACTACTGATGTCATCGATGGAATATAATTTTATAACTCACTCTCAGTCACAAGTACTCTTACCTCTACCCGAATCACCGGACACAAACATTTAGTAAGAGACACATTTTTGGCTGCATCATTTACTTAACAGTAACATGAAAACATCAAATCAGACTTTCTTTTTTCTTCAGTAACAAACATTAATGTATGATTTCTTTAAATTTTTTGAATACACTTGTATATAAATATTTCATAATGATTATGTATTTTTATTTTTAACTGAGCTACATCAAAAATATTCTTCAGACAAAATGTCTGTTGCGTACAAAGATCATTTAATTACCCAAGACAACAAACTACATGTACACTATAGACTTTTCATTAACCCTAACCCTAACCCTAACACTATACACTTTTTTTAACCCTAAACCTAACCCTAACACTATAGACTTTTCATTAACCCTAACCCTAACCCTAACACTATAGACTTTTCATTAACCCTAACCCTAACACTATAGACTTTTTTTAACCCTAACCCTAACACTATAGACTTTTCATTAACCCTAACCCTAACCCTAACCCTAACACTATAGACTTTTCATTAACCCTAACCCTAACCCTCACACTATAGACTTTTCATTAACCCTAACCCTAACCCTAACCCTAACCCTAACACTATAGACTTTTCATTAACCCTAACCCTAACACTATAGACTTTTCATTAACCCTAACCCTAACACTATGGACTTTTCATTAACTCTAACCCTAACCCTAACACTATAGACTTTTCATTAACCCTAACCCTAACACTATAGACTTTTCATTAACCCTAACCCTAACCCTCACACTATAGACTTTTCATTAACTCTAACCCTAACCCTAACACTATAGACTTTTCATTAACCCTAACCCTAACCCTAACCCTAACACTATAGACTTTTCATTAACCCTAACCCTAACCCTCACACTATAGACTTTTCATTAACCCTAACCCTAACCCTAACCCTAACCCTAACACTATAGACTTTTCATTAACCCTAACCCTAACCCTCACACTATAGACTTTTCATTAACCCTAACCCTAACCCTAACCCTAACCCTAACACTATAGACTTTTTATTAACTCTACCCCTAACCCTACCACTATAGACTTTTCATTAACCCTAACCCTAACCCTAACCCTAACACTATAGACTTTTCATTAACCCTAACCCTAACCCTCACACTATAGACTTTTCATTAACCCTAACCCTAACCCTAACCCTAACCCTAACACTATAGACTTTTCATTAACCCTAACCCTAACACTATAGACTTTTCATTAACCCTAACCCTAACACTATTGACTTTTCATTAACTCTAACCCTAACCCTAACACTATAGACTTTTCATTAACCCTAACCCTAACACTATAGACTTTTCATTAACCCTAACCCTTACACTATAGACTTTTCATTAACTCTAACCCTAACCCTAGCACTATAGACTTTTCATTAACCCTAACCCTAACCCTAACACTATAGACTTTTCATTAACCCTAACCCTAACCCTAACACTATAGACTTTTCATTAACTCTAACCCTAACCCTAACACTATAGACTTTTCATTTACCCTAACCCTAACCCTAACCCTAACACTATAGACTTTTCATTAACCCTAACCCTAACCCTCACACTATAGACTTTTCATTAACCCTAACCCTAACACTATAGACTTTTCATTAACCCTAACCCTTACACTATAGACTTTTCATTAACTCTAACCCTAACCCTAACACTATAGACTTTTCATTAACCCTAACCCTAACCCTAACCCTAACACTATAGACTTTTCATTAACCCTAACCCTTACACTATAGACTTTTCATTAACTCTAACCCTAACCCTAACACTATAGACTTTTCATTAACCCTAACCCTAACCCTAACCCTAACACTATAGACTTTTCATTAACCCTAACCCTTACACTATAGACTTTTCATTAACTCTAACCCTAACCCTAACACTATAGACTTTTCATTAACCCTAACCCTAACCCTAACACTATAGACTTTTCATTAACCCTAACCCTAACACTATAGACTTTTCATTAACCCTAACCCTAACACTATAGACTTTTCATTAACTCTAACCCTAACCCTAACACTATAGACTTTTCATTAACCCTAACCCTAACCCTAACCCTAACCCTAACACTATAGACTTTTCATTAACCCTAACCCTTACACTATAGACTTTTCATTAACTCTAACCCTAACCCTAACACTATAGACTTTTCATTAACCCTAACCCTAACCCTAACACTATAGACTTTTCATTAACCCTAACCCTAACCCTAACACTATAGACTTTTCATTAACTCTAACCCTAACCCTAACACTATAGACTTTTCATTAACCCTAACCCTAACCCTAACACTATAGACTTTTCATTAACCCTAACCCTAACTCTAACACTATAGCCTTTTCATTAACCCTAACCCTAACCCTAACACTATAGACTTTTCATTAACTCTAACCCTAACCCTAACACTATAGAATTTTCATTAACCCTAACCCTAATCCTAACACTATAGACTTTTCATTAACCCTAACCTTAACACTTTTCAGTAACTTTTCATTTTTTAAAACTATGTTACAAATATTAGGATATTATTTAATACAACTTTTAAAAATGTATATATTAATATTTTATATGACATATTTATATAAATTTAAAAAAAAAATTTATCATATAAAATATTTCTATGATTTAAAAAAAATTGTTTATTAATATTTTGTATAAAATATTTTTATAATTTTTTAATATTTATATTATTATATTTTATATAAATATTTCTTTATAATTTAAAAAAATTTATATTCTAATATTTTATATAAAATATTTCTATAAATTTAAAAAAAATTAATATATTAATAGTTTTTATAAAATATTTTTACATATTTTTAAAAAATTTATACATTAATATTTTATATAAAATATTTCTTTATAATTAAAAGAAGTTATATAATTATATTTTATATAAAATATCTTTTATTTTTATTTTTTATTTAACTGCACTATATCAAACCCACCGCACAGACATTATTTCTGTCATCTACAAACAAATGTTCATTGTCAAAATACAATAAATGTCAGATACACTGTTTATTTTTTATTAACATTTTAGTTTCCATAACTAGCTTACTATATTAAGACAGACACATTATCTACTTTGGTGGTAGATTAAAAAAAATATTGTTAAAGTGTCTTTACATGATTAAAGACCGATTCTCTTCGAACAATACAAAACAAACATCTAACATCAAACAATGAAACAGATATGTCAAATATATTTAAGCAAATGAAACGACATCTTGGATTGTTTTCATTTAATGTGCCTTGTGCATGTTTATTTAATAAAGATTGGTTCGTATCGTGTGTAAAAAACGGCTTTTAAGAATTTTTACTTCTAAAACTTGATTCAAATGCCATATGTAAATATCTTATTTATTAAATATATTATATTACCCTGGTAATTGAAAACGCTCGTCAATTTTCTTCTCAAAGGTTGTTTGTTTCACACACACACGAACACACACACACATACACACACACACTTATATATATTTGTAGGTACAAAGTTTTAATAAACAGTCAAATAATATTAGACGCATTGCCATTATTATCTATAGTGTAGATTTTTTTAATGATTTATATCATGAGAGAGGAATAAACAACCACGAGAAGGAGAACAAAGATGAATCACTTCGTAACTTTCTTTTTTTCTCTATGAGAATGTTTTTTAAAAAAAATAAATATTGAGAAAAAAGACAGGGTAAAAATATAAATAAAATTACTGAGACGTCTTTTAATTGACACTTTTCAAGGTAATCGTCATCTACGAAGGGGGAATCACATTAAAAACGTGGTCAAAAGACCATAAATAATTATCGAGGGTATATATAAAAATATTTTTTTGTTTTAAATTATAAAAAAGAAAAATGGGAAGAGACATTCTTAACGAACACCCATTAGTTCGAAGTTATGGGTGTACTCTTTTTGTTTGCACAGAGACGGTTGTTGTAAATTGATAGCAATTATATATATATATATATATATATATATATATATATATATATATATATATATATATATCATAGTTTTTGGGCAAGTACAAAATTTTATGATCGCAAGCATGAAGGGAAGACGAATTTTATCGTTTATGATTAAAAGTTAATTAATAAAAGCCAGCCGACCGGTTTCGCCCTCTCTTAACAAAGGCTGTATCGAGGGATTAAAAAAACGAGGGATTTAAAAAGAGGGGTGAAAAGAGAGAGTACAGAATATAAAATAACGTTATGGTATATGTACAATGGAGGATGGATCTTAGAGACTGATCACATCTAGTCCCAATAGACATTCCCTTTGCTTACAAAGGGAGGGACGTTTAAGACGAACGTGGATCGTCTCCAAGATTTTTAGGTGGTATAATGAGTGAGCATGACTGAGAATGGTGAAGGAGTCCATGCTAAAATTCCTAGCGCACGGCGGATTTTTAAGTAAATGGTCTGTAATGGAAGGCTCGTATGTGTTATTTTGAACGTCCGTTGACCGGAAGGTTCCATTCCTGATCTTACTCGGAATGTGCTGTTGGACTCTACTATCCAATCTTAACGTCGTCCTACCCACGTAGTCAGCACTGCAACTACATTTGAAATGATAAATTACATTATTTTTATGGTGGGGAGTAAAACGCCAATAAAGGTTTTGTAGAAAACACAACATGCACATTCGAAGAAAAATAGCAATTTTCAACTGCTGAGCTGATTTGCTTGGCGAATTTCTCACTTACTGTACCTAACCAAGGTAAATGAATGTAAATCGGACATTTAGTCATGGTATTTGGTTTTATTTCGGAAAAAATATATTTATTTTCCTTTGGATTACTGCCCTAATCACATCAAGAGGATAGCCGTTATTGGACAAAGTATTAGTTATAGTTTTAATTTCTTCGTCCAATTTTGATTTTGAATAAATCATAAGGGCTCTGTGTGTTGATGTCCAAATCAAGTTTACCTTTCGTTTGTTAGGACAAAATTAATCTCATCGAGTATATAATCCTGTAAACGTAGGTTCACGGTAGATTGATGTAAGGTAACTCGATGGAGTTTTTGTTACCAATACATTTTATTTTCTGTACTCTCTCTTTTCACCCCTTTTTTTTTAAATCCCTCGTTTTTTTTTAAATCTCTCGATACAGCCTTTGTTAAGAGAGGGCGAAACCGATCGGCTGGCTTTTTTTTCTTGATTAACTTTTAATCATGAACGATAAAATTCGTCTTCCCTTCATGCTTGCGCTAATATATATATATATATATATATATATATATATATATATATATATATAATAAAATATAGTAACACGAAATTACATAATCATCGATGCAATAATTTATTTCAACCTTGTGATATTGTATGACTACATTTTATGAAATAAATTTTTTTTTTAATTTCAAAAATGTAGTCATCTCGCTTGGATGCTGGACAATACCACAAGCTTGAAATAAATTATTGCATCGATGATTATGTAATTTCGTGTTACTATATTTTATTTTATTCTTGCTCTGTTTATTACATTGAGCTCTCATACCCGGATTCCCTCTTGGAATATATTTCATTATAACACACACACACACTATATATATATATATATATATATATATATATATATATATATATATATATATATATATATATATATATATATATTCTTGGAAGTTTTTTTTTAACCATACACATTATATGAAAAAAAAAAACGCACTTAGTCTCAAGTCGTTCGGTTGAAAACCACTTTTCTTGTAAGTCAATTAACTTTTAACAGTCACTATATTAATTTGCTTCCAAGAATTTACGCTAGTCTTAATATTATTTAAGGGATCATCAGTTGTTTACCATGAAAAACTGTTTCCGGTATATAAAATATAATATATATATATATATAATAAAATGAAAGTTCTTGAAAGCATCTAAAGAAATTTAGGTAATTGAAAATAAAAATGCCTTTAGAAACTACGTTTTAAGATGTACTATTTTATTAAAAATCATTTTAATTTATTTATTTTTGCTTTCGACTTGACTTGACGACTTGAAAATAATGGCTGCCATCTTCCGGGAAGACAGAAATAAACAGAGGCTGAAGAGAGTCCCGACAGAGAGGACTTTATAGGTCTCCTTTGTTAGGATTTGAAACCGGTGATACCGAAGTTGTTAATATATATATATATATATATATATACATATAAGTCGAAGCCATCATTCCATTCATTTCGCGTCCTTTGAATGCAACAGACTACTGATGATAACGCTATAACCAAAATCATGATTTTCTGCTTGTTCGCGTCTACAGCCATGCCGAAGTCTGGACACTTTCTGACAAATCAAAATTAATATTCTGTATGATTTTTCTACATTGTTTTCTTTATCCTGAGAAAGTCTTTCAATAAAGACGAAACGTTGATGAATACATAAATAACATAGTGTGTGTGTATTTCCAAGTTGCCAACATTCCTCGTGAAAGTGATGCCATGAAACAATCAGGACGTTAACAAAAAAACAAAAAAACATGTTTGATCAGTTTTATTCAGATGTATTTTTACTAGCTCTTGTTTCAAAGTAATCAGAAATGTGTTTTTTGTTTTTTTGTTGAATTTCTTTAGAATAAAAAGGACAAAATATTTGTGAAAAAAAGATGTTTATGATTTGAGTATTGATTTACTCCTCTCCAGAAGTTAGGCACAAGGCCAGTTTTTATCTTACTCCCACAAGTAAGATGTGACCCAAGGTCGGGTCGGGAAAGTGGGGTTTAAAAATTGCCTGGGCAGCCCTGTCGGCATTCCCCGGTAGGGGCGCCTCAGGCAGTAAGCAATACACTTACTTCTCGCCAAAGAGGGGAGGCGAAGCCTGGGAGGGTGGACCTCCCAGAACTGCACAGGACAGACCCATAGACCGGCGTAAATACCAGTCTATGGGGTGCAGTATCCATCGGAACAGATATTACACTTTGATCTTTGATTTGAGTAGTCTTCTGTATTTAGAGGTTACACGCATTTATTTTTCTCGACAACACACACACACACATATATATATACAGAGTGGGCAAAAATAAGTGTCCTATTTTTAAAAATTCATAACTTTTTTATTTATTGATTTAAAAAATTTTTTTTTTTAGAATAAGTAAAGGACCCCTTCCGAAGCAAGCATGAGCCGTATTAGCCCTAAGGAACGTACCCTCATTTAGAAAACATTATTTTTGCTTAAAAAACTCAAAACAGTGTAAAAAAACAATACTTTAGGTTTTGTAAGTTTTAAGAAGTGTTTTTCGGCTAAAATTTGTTTTGTTTATTTCAAAAAATCTCGGAAGGGTCAGTCTACACACACATACAGTTTGGTGAGTTTAACTTTTATTTTGTGGAAGTTATTCAAATTCAAGTTATTCAAATTTAAAGATAGGACCCTTATTTTGGCCCACCCTATATATATATATATATATATATATATATATATATATATATATATATATATATATATATATATTTATATATATATATATATATATATATATATAAAACACATATTCTATTTGTGGATGCTATATCTCAATGGCAGCTCGTAAAATTGGAAACATTATGACACATCGATTCTTCCAAATTTATCTTCCCTTCCTCTATACCCCTCCCTCTCTCTCTCTCTCGTTCTCCGCTTAATTTCGCCATGTACCTTTGGTTTTACGTTCCGTGACCAGTTGAGCAAAACGTATTGATTTGCAGACGACATCTATACGCAGGCAATCCATTTAGGATGACTAATCGGGGTTCGTCAATGCTGGAACCAAAATATTCGCAATGTCCACATGACAAAACATTATCATCATTTCAATCTTTGATAATGCGCCGCTCGAAAGCGATATTATTCGTGTTTATGAGAAAACGATGAGATCGAAAGCAGGAAATGACACTCTTGGTATAGCCCATTATGTGCAGTGGTTTTAATAAATGTGGCAAACCGGAAGAATAGCCGACTCAAAATCCGCAGAAAACAGTGTCCGGTCAGATTCAGTTCCTGATATTAAAGACTTCTAGTTTTGAGTCGCTTACTCTTGTAGTTTGCCAAGTTTTGTACTAATTTTTATTTATTAATTTGTTAGGTGAAAGTACAGAATAGTACACAAATCCCACCTCATGTTAAGAATGGTTTTCTTAATAATCTTCTGAAGTTTATTTTCATGGAAATCGCTCCAGACAAGGCATGAAGCCACTTGATGTAAGGAGCTAACAAGAACAAATATGATTATCGCAAAGACAGGAAATGCCTATTGGCCTTAGTCTTGAAAAGACCAAGATTATAGGTAGGAGGAAAACAGTCAACAGGAAGAGAGTTCCACAAGCCTGCGGTTCTTGGAAAAAAACCTCCTGGAATAGGAAGCTGTATTACAATTAAGTATCAAAACAGTGAATTGATGGAGACCACTACACCAACGAGTCAAACAAGCTGGAACAAAAGAAGCGGGGAATAGATCACATAATTCTGAAGAACACACGCCATAATAGTATTTATAGAAAAGACTGAGACTAGCAACATCACGTCTGTGAGAGAGGGTGCAGAGAAGAAGAAAAGGTAGGGCCAATGAAATTACAGATATGTTTCTGTACCTTTCGATACAAGTAGTAGTGGTTCTGCATCTGAAAGTGAGAGAGAGGACAGACGTTTCTTTGATTGAGCTGCCTACCATTGCCAATTTAGGTCCTGGAACATCTAATGAAAGAGAGGAAGAAATAACTGTCCCACTACGAAGAAGTACTAGGATAAAGCGACCAGCCACCATCTGTCACTTGTATGATCATACGATCAGGGGGGAGTGTGACAATAAAGAGGAACACTCACCGTAAGGAAATAGAATGAAGTGCTTCGCATGTCGTGTCTGCAGATTAAAAAAGGCTTCTCTTCATAGGTGCAGGTTTTATGGTGGTCTCTGATTTGCACATGTGGAGATCAGCTGATATATTCGAAAAGGACAGCTGGGAAGGAAGGGAGAAGTGATTTGGATTGGAGAGAGAAAAGCGGAGAGAAAGTGGGTTGCACGAAATTCGGTTGGAAATTGAATTACAGTCAAAACTTAAATTAAAAAAAAATGTTTCTTGCACAGTTGGTTAACAAGCTATCTTGGTTTAGTTAACAATCTATCGTGGCCTTTAGAAATAAGTGAACGCTTACAGTTTCAAGGTGTGTCTGTGAACCGAGTTCGCGCCCTGTGACTCTCTGAGATTGTTATTTCCCTGCGCTGATGAGAGCCGTAAGGTCCTAACGACGTCGTACGTAGGTAAAATATTAAACATATAATTTAATATCATCTCTCTCTCTCTCTCTCTCTCTCTCTCTCTCTCTCTCTCTCTCTCTCTATATATATATATATATATATATATCTATCTCTCTCTCTTTATATATATATATATATATATATATATATATATATATATATATATATAGATAATGTAAAAGGAAAGCCAAAAATTATGTTATTTATGTATTCATCAACGTTTCGTCTTTATTGAAAGACTTTCTCAGGATAAAGAAAACAATGTAGAACAATCATACAGAATATTAATTTTGATATGTCAGAAAGTGTCCAGACTTCGGCATGGCTGGAGTCGAATAAGCAGACAATGAAAATCATTATTTTGGTTATGGCGTTATTATCAGTAGTCTGTCTCATATTCTGTATTATTTTTCTTGATCCTTAGGAAGTCTTTCAATAAATACGAAACGTTGATAAATACATAAATAATTTTTGGCTTTTCGTTTTCATTTTCAATTACGTCGGATCATTTTATCTCCATTCTTATTCATATATATATATATATATATATATATATATATATATATATATATATATATATATATATATATATTTATATATATATATATATATATATATATATATATATATATAATTATTTTTATTTACACAGACATGTACAAAATCTGCGACACTGGCATGTCGATGTTATCGATCAACAGTTATTATAAACGAAGAGTTAGAATCCGATCTTAACCTCAGATCATATTTGGAGAGAATGAAATGGAGAGCTATATATATATATATATATATATATATATAGCTTACTACCTAGCTCTACTTACATATCGAGCACTGTTGAAGTAAATCCTGAAAATAGATACATAAAAAATTGTATCTCCTTATAAAATTTTATGTGGATACATGAAATAGTAATATATATATGTATATATTTATATATATCGTCAAGGTAGGCTTTTGTAGTTTGAAAAACATTGTCTTTTTGGACCATGAATTAATTCTTTATCCCCTAAAAATAATAATAAAGTTCTTTTTTATTTTCTTTGGCAAAGTTCCTAGTTGTCTGATCTATCTTGGCGCATTGCTTGATAAATGCCGATCAATTTCTGTCTTTTATTTTCCAAAGAATTAAAATTCTAAATCCTTCTTACGAACTTTTGTTGCTGTCTTCAATTTTCGTTGGAAAAGTCCCAAAATGTAGGACAGTAAATCTGCATAATCGATTAGTAAAAACAAAATAAGTTCACCAACGTCTGTTTTTAAAAAAAAATTATTTGTTATGTTTTTAAAGATATTTCACCCCAAACAAGGCAGGTCGCCACTGTAGACGTAAGCGGCTACTGAGAATTAGGGAGTAGGTTTTGGGTGTCATCCGAAGTTGGGAGCTGTGCAGCAAGATGTCTGTTTACATTAGTTTTTAATTTCTGCATGTCGGTACAGTCGGGGAAACAGGGAGCAGGGAGGAAGTTCCATAGTCCGGTAGCACGAGGAAAGAAGCTATTGGAGTAGAAGGCTCTCCGGCATCTGGGGACCTTCACAGTGAATGGATGGGACCTAGCTGATTGTCGGGTTCATCGAGTGTATTTGCGCCGAGGGGGCACTAGAGCATCTAGTTCATCTGTTTTTTTCTATATGTTTTAACAACACAAAATACATGTTAAAATATTCATTAGTTTTGAGATTGAGTTATGCTTTAAAAAGAATCATGTTTTGATTTATCTAATTAGCTTAATTCATAATTAACTGAACAACTCACCCATTTCTCTTTTTTTAAATTTGCAATTTACTCAGAAGTGACCCACTATTTATTAGGTTTCTGTCTATCACTCTTTCCCTCTTTAATTCTGTGTTGATTTAAACACTCTCTCATAGATTTGACGTTTTCTGCCAGCAAGTAGAGAAAAGGTGGCCCTCATTTTTCAGCTAATTTACACCGTGTGTTCGTACACAACGTAAACATCGACTATTTATTTCTATTCACTAAGAATTATATAGAAGTAATAATACTTACAATTATATTTATTAAAAAAACATATATATGGGGAGTTTGAATTACCTACTGGGGAGTTTGACTTACCTATTGAGGAGTTTGAATTACCTACAGGGGAGTTTGAATTACCTACTTGGGAGTTTGAATTACCCACTGGGGAGTTTGAATTACCTACAGGGGAGTTTGAATTACCTACAGGAGAGTTTGACTTACCTACTGGGGAGTTTGACTTACCTACTGGGGAGTTTGAATTACCCACTGGGAAGTTTGAATTACCTACAAGGGAGTTTGAATTACCTACTGGGGAGTTTGAATTACCTACTGGGGAGTTTGAATTACCTACTGGAGAGTTTGAATTACCTACAAGGGAGTTTGACTTACATACTGGGGAGTTTGACTTACCTACTGGGAAGTTTGTATTGCCTACTGGGAGTTTGAATTACCTACTGGGGAGTTTGAATTACACACAGGGGAGTTTTAATTACCTACTAGACACCATCCTCAAGTGTCTTCGGTCTCTCTGTACAAGGGTTTGTCAGAATAACCTGACATGAAGATACTTCCTCCTACAAGTAAACCCTGACCAAATATTCAAAATAATATAGTATTCGTAGCCTAAATAAGATCCCCTCAGCACGACTATACACTTGCTAGTAGGATGAATAGGGCACCTTCTCCTAGTGATGTTACCTCAAGTAATAACACTTAGCTTGATACTCCACCAGGCTAGATGAATTCTTGTTCTGGAATCCGGTAAGACCAAGAGACCACAAAAAAGATATACTACAACACAGTTAAGACAAATGGTACAAACATAAACCAGAAACAGTACTGGAAAACGAAAAACACAAAATCTTCTGGGATATGGATATACAAACAGATAAACTCATACAAGCAAGGAGACCCGATGTTATAATAATCAACAAGAAGGAAAAATCTTGCAAAATCGTAGACTTCGCCGTTCCAGCAGACCACAGAGTGAAGATCAAAGAGACAGAAAAACGAAGCAAATACACAGAACTAGCCAGAAAACCAAAAGGAATATGGAGCATGAAGAAAGTCAGTACAATACCAATAATCGTAGGAGCACTAGGAACAATCCCAAAAAACCCACACTGGGAGAAATTGGAATCAAAGGGACCACTGAAACCATACAAAGGACGACAATGATCAAAACTGCAAGAAACATCACTTCATAATCCTCCCTCCAATAAATTACACCGGCTTCAATTAACACCACACAAAAATGAAATAGAAATGACAAGAAACACTATCAGCCCCCCCCCCCGAAAATTAAAAAAAAAATATTAAAAAAATGGTGCCGGCCTAGGCTGACACCAGACAAGAGGATGAGAAGACCGAGGAGGGACAGCACAAACCAGATCTCCACTGAAAAAGTGCGGATAATGATGGGACCTTGTAGAGGCTTATTTCAACCAAATCCCAGAGAAGACCAATGGTCCTTAGCAGCGAGAAATCAATGGTAACTGGCTGTAGCGATACCGCAATGTTATTTGCGGTGGTTATCGAAAAGAAGTGAAGAATTCTGGAAATATGAGGAGGCTTGTTGTCACTCAGACTCCAAGAAATACCACTGGTTGTTGTCGGTGAGCAATCACTAACGATGATCTGTGTGAGAACTGCTAGTGAGTACAAATAATAATAATAATAATAATAATAATAATAATATATATATATATATATATATATATATATATATATATATATATATATATATATATATATATATATTATAATGGTAATAATCCAGGTGAAAACATCCAAAGGGTAGTAATCCATAGAATTTCAACCGGGTTTATAAAAAGTGCTTAATATCAAATAGAGCTTTATATATGATTATTTTTATTTACACAGACATGTACAAAATCTGCGACACTGGCATGTCGATGTTATCGATCAACAGTTATTATAAACTGAGATCCCATCAGGCAAAGTTAAAAGTTAAAAACTAAAATCTACAACAAACAAAACAAATAAATAAAATAAGATGAAATAAATTGGAAAGAGAGATATATAATGAAGAGTGTAGATAGGTAGATAGACAGATAGAGAAGTGAAAACGTCTGTTGATTCAGACCGAGAGAGGAAAGAGGTGGGGGAGGAAAGAGACATGCAAGGTAATATGTAAAAAAATCGACAGTTATATTAAACTCAGGGCGCATAGGCGAATTTTCAAGTCAGCTGTAATATAAGTGTGTATGCGGGATGGTAATTAGTTTTTGGTTTTTGGTTTATACAGCCTCGTTTTTGACTCGGCAGGTCTCGGACGCTTCCGCGAGCTGCCGGATCGATGCGGCCGAGCAGTCACGGAAATTAGGCGCAAATCCTGGAGTAGTACCCAATATAATGTTTCAAAGATTAGTATATAGAACTGTTTTATTATCACCAATTTTTTTTTTAATTTAGTAATTTTAGTAAAAGTTTTTAACCTTCAAGTTTTTCCATTTTAAAATAATTACTAGATTCAAGTTTTTATTCAAATTGTTTCTAGCTTGATTTCATTTGTAGGCGAATTGCAAATGGTGGCCGACGCAGTTAAGCGTTGTGGACGGAGGAGACGCTTTCGAAATACCGCGTTTATCTAAACTAGAACATTATCGCTTATTTAAGATAAATTTACATAGTAAGAAAAATACTAAAATACATTTTATACGTGTGTATTTTTAATGAGGTTTTATCGATGTCGGAAGAAATTTTGAGCCACTTATTTTTTATGTATAATTTGGATAGTTCTGACTACTGTTATCATTGTGAGTGTTATTTTCATATCGTTTCCGCTTCCGACCTTCTTCTGGTGTATCTTGTCGATCTCGGGAATCTTTCTGGCGAACTCGGGAATCTGCACGGAATTTCGAACGGAACCTTTTTATTTATTCCACGGGAGTAGCATGTTCACGTTCAGTCAACAATGACCGGGTAGAGGTCTTCAGTAATTTGCAATTCGTAGTATCGCCCGCACTGAGGATTGAACCTTCAACCTTCAGAAAACTGCACTTAGAACTGAATTTTGCTTAGTACTTCATCCGTTATTCCACGGCTTCGACAGAAATATTCCAGAATTTGACCAGATACACTTGAAGAAGTTCGGAGGTTACATCGACCGAAACGTTATGAGAATAACACTCAAGATGAGAACAGTAGTCCGAACAATCAGAATTATACAAATAATCCTCATCTAAAAGATTCAGAAACAGAATAATTAAAAAAAAAAATAGAAATCGCTCCAGACAAGGCATGAAACCACTTGATGTAAGGAGCTAAAAGAACAAATATGATTATCGCAAATACAGAAAATGCTTATTGACCTTAGTCTTGAAAAGACCAAGATTATAGGTAGGAGGAAAACAGTCAGCAGGAAGAGAGTTTCTTCAAGCCTGCAGTTCTTGGGAAGAAGCCACTGGAATAGGAAGCTGTATTACAATGAGGTATTAAAACAGCGAATTGATGGAGACCACTAGACCAACGAGTCAAACGAGCTGGAACAAAAGAAGCGGGGAATAGATCACATAATTCTGAAGAACACACGCCATAATAGTATTTATAGAAAAGACTGTGACTAGCAACATCACGTCTGAAAGAGAGAGAGAGAGAGAGAGAGAGAGAGTGAGAGAGAGAGAGTGAGAGAGAGAGAGTGCAGAGAAGAAGAAAAGGTGGGACCAATCAAATTACAGATACGTTTCTGCACCTTATCAAGAACCCTCAAATGGGACAGAGATTCACCAGCCCAAATATGATAACAGTACTCCATACATGGTCTGATTGTGGATTTGTAGAGATAGAGAATAACCTGAGATGTGAGAAAGTGTTTGGAGCGATAGAGATAACCGACTTTACGAGAAGTAGAAAGAACAATGGATCTAATATATGAACTCCAAGAAAGATTTGATGAGAGAGAAAGACTAAAAAGTTTCAGAGTTGATTTCTCCTTAAAAGCAGAGCCATCCACAAGAATCTCAGGAAGAAAAAGGGACACGCCTACGATTGAAGGACACAAACTGAGTCTTAACAGGATTAAACAAAACAAGCCATTTCGCACACCAATTCACAAAAAAATGAAAGATGATTATCGCAAAGACACAAGATAATCCTAACCCTAACCCTAACCTTAACCCAAACCCCAACCCTACCTCTATCAGTTTCGTTCTGTCTATGAAATGATTAAAAAATAAATGGTTCCTTTCAGAAAATCAAATAACTTTGAAAGCTTTTATTTTTTGTTTTATGTTATTGGTTTTTCGCAACTGTAGATAAAGTTAACTAAAATATTTTCAATCAATGTATTTAGTTAGTTAACCTTTTCTTGTATACTGTTGTTTCGAAACAACGAATAGAAAAGTTGTCATAAATTTGATTTAACCAATTGTATTTGTTTTTATGAAAATCACGTACATCGAAGAATACATTGCGTACCTTTTCGGAAGTCAACTCAACTTGAAGGCACGTGGATCAACACAAGTTAGATTAGGTACGTAGAATTCAACTCAACTTGAAGGCACGTGGATCAACACAAGTTAGATTAGGTACGTAGAAGTCAACTCAACTTGAAGGCACATGGATCAACACAAGTTAGATTAGGTACGTAGAAGTCAACTCAACTTGAAGGCACGTGGATCAACACAAGTTAGATTAGGTACGTAGAAGTCAACTCAACTTGTAGGGACGTGGATCAACACAAGTTAGATTAGGTATGTAGAATTTCGGTAAGAATCATGCACACACCGGTTTATAAAGAGAGACAGACACATGAACGTTGTATAAACAATAGTCCAAAAATATTGCATTAATTGTAAAGCATTTATTTACATTCAGAACTGGTGGATGAAAAACTGATGGATGAAAAATTGGTGGATGAAAAACTGGTGGATGAAAAATTGGTGGATGAAAAACTGGTGGATGAAAAATTGGTGGATGAAAAATTGGTGAATGAAAAACTGGTGGATGAAAAATTGGTGGATGAAAAACTGGTGGATGAAAAATTGGTGGATGAACAGGAGTTTTGATCCGACGTTGAACGTGAGTCGTTTACTTTAATTTTTGTTATGTTCTACCAATTTCTTTTTTATACAGGATTTTAAAACTTGTGGATGAAAAACTGGTGGATGAAAAACTGGTTGATGAAAAACTGGTGGATGAAAAACAGGTTGATGAAAAACTGGTGGATGAAAAACAGGTTGATGAAAAACTGGTGGATGAAAAACTGGTGAATGAAACACCAGTTTTGATCCGGCGTTGAACGTGAATCTTTTACTTCAATTATTGTTTCCTTCTACAAATTTGTTCTTTTTTTAAACAGGATTTAAAAAGTTAACTTTACTTATTACGATATCGTTTAAATCATTAATTATCTTAAATTATTATAAAACTACAACAAATTGTGTTGACGTAATGCTATTCCTTTCAAATTAAACATATTGACACTTTGTAAACTAAATACGTTCTCTTTCATAAAAATGAATAATAAATCTTGAACACAGTTGTTATGTTTATAATAAAAATAGTCCCGCTTAATATAATCATTTTCAGAAATGATTGAATCAAGAACCTTACGTCCTTTTGCGTCCGGCAACCAGCTCATAACATCTTATTTTCTTGTATTACTTAGACTATTCAAACTACTGTCCTCATCTTATATGTTATTCTTACACCGTTTCAGCCGATGTAACCACTGCCCTTCTTCAGGTGCCTTTCGTCGAACTTGGGAATCTGTATGTAATTTCGAACAGAACCCTTTATTTAATTCACGAAAATAGTTTGTCTTTTATGCAGAAATGTACGAGAGAAAAAAGTACTCGATTTCGCAAACCGGGTACGTACGCACTAGAGGCATAGATTATTGTATTAACGTCAGACACGGACAAATTAATAATTTCACTGTTTTATTTGAAAAGGTAAATTAAAATATTAAAACTAAAGATAACACTTATATGCGTTTCTGTTGTGTTTTGCATTGTAGTAACACTACGACAGCAGTAACAACAACGAAAATGGCAGGTCCAAGTGTTACTTTACTAGATCCTGCTTGTGAGGTTAAACTTAGTTCTTATAGCTGGAGTATAATAGGTGATGAGACACTATCCTTGCACCCCCTTCTAACTAAAACGTACTGACTGCATCGTCAGGAACCATAACGCATTTAAAAATAATAGACATGTAAAAAAAGAATAAAAAGGTTAATATGAGTTTTATAGTTTGGAAGAAAGGGAACACGGCAACGTCGAGTACATCTGGTAGTTTGTAAATAATGAAAATGGAATCCGACAAAGAAGTACGAAAAAACTAAATTTTTAGTGAGAAAAATATTTTGACATCTCATTTGGTAGTCTAATAAAGTAATTCGACGGACGAAATGAGATAAATATCTACAAATGAAAAAGAATGGAGATAAGAGAACAATCGATCAAGAAAACATTTGAAATTGAATAAAATGATTCGACGTGCATTTCTCTAACGAACATCCCGCAGAAATCAACCGAAAAAGACATTTCGAAGCAGACGCGTATAGCATTACAATGCAATCTCCCTGTCTCTCTCTCTGTCTCTCTGTTTCTCTTTGTATCTCTCTCTGTCTCTCTCTGTATCTCTCTGTTTCTCTTTGTATCTCTCTCTGTCCCTACAGGTTCTATCTGTCTGTCTGTCTGTCTGTCTGACTTTCAGTCTGTCTGTCCGTCTGTCTGTCTTTTTATCTCTCAATATATATATATATATATATATATATATATATATATATATATATATATATATATATATATATATATATATAGTGTGTGTTAGAGTGCAATAAATTCCAGAAGGAAATCCGAGTAGGAGAGCTCAATGTAATAAACAGAGCAAGAATAAAATTAAATAAAGTAACACGAAATCACATAATCACCGGTGCAATAATTTATTTCGACCCTTCGGCTTTTTCAAGCATCAAAATCGCGTCGCTTGGCTGCTTGAATAAGGCTGGAGGGTCGAAATAAATTATTGCACTGGTGATTATGTGATTCCGTGTTACTTTACTTTATTACATATATATATATATATATATATATATATATATATATATATATATATATATATATATAATCTCGGAAGTTTTTTTAACCTTCAAAACTGAAAAAAAACATTTTTTCGTTGAAAGATTTTTGTCTAGTAAGTCAATCAATCTACTGCAATCACTATTTTAGTTAACTTCCAAGAATTTACTCTAATATAAATATATTTTATATATGCTTTTTTTTTTATATAAGGGATCGTCAGTTGTTTACCATTAAAACTGTTTCGGGATTTTAATATATATATATATATATATATATATATATATATATATATATATATATATATATATATATATATATATATATATATATAATGTTATTTATTTAATTATTTATATTTTATATACGATACTTATAATTGACAAGCATTCAAAAAGTTTTAAGGGAGAGCATTGTCTCAATGCTAAGTGGAAATCATTATTTCCTTCACCAGAGTGCTCCATCTATATATATATATATATATATATATATATATATATATATATATATATATATATTGATTTATTTTGCTCAAAACGGCAGCAAGTTCCGAGCCGGCAGCCAAAACATTTTGTATTCGTGTGATTTTTTCTTCAATTAATTATTCTGAGGAAGTCTTATAATAATGATGAATACATACATACTATTTTTTTGTTTTCCTTTTTCAATTTCCATATATATATATATATATATATATATATATGGATATATTAGTTATTTTTATTATTACACACAATCCGTGTACGCGTTTCATATTTTTTACTAATCGTCAGCATGGCTCAACTTTTGACAAGGGCTCGAAATCACGACGACACTGCGTGTGGCCTAGTAATTTACCTCTAGTCCACCGACCTTTGTCAAATTTTGTGTGTGATTTTTAGCGCCTTAAATCTAAGTTTAATTTTTTTTAAATATTATTGTTTATTGAGCGAATAAACGCTCATTCAATTACATAACGCTACCTAAGCAGTGCTAGGGATAGTTTCCTATTTAAATGCAGGAATTTAAATGCAGGCATTTAAATAAAGGGATTTAAATAAAGAGATTTAAATAAAGGAATTTAAATTTAAATATTTATTTAAATTCCTTTTGGATTGATTTAAAGTCATTTAATCCAGGCCTTTAACTTGAAGTTAATGTGTGTGTTTTTTTAACCTTTTTATTTTTTCATAAGTATAACCTTTAACCCAATTTTCTCTCCTTACATTCTGTAGAAGACACATTATTAACCCTCAAAACAGTAACGGCCAAATATACGCTACTTATAAACATTGACTCACGGGGTTTATATAGAAATTATTTTTATTTTTTTATATTTTTTATTTTTTTATATTTTTATTTTTTTATATTTTTATTTTTTTATATTTTTATTTTTTTATATTTTAAAATCTTTTTCATTTTGAAATATCAACTGTTACCCCCCCTTTTTCAAACCTTATTAAACCTCCCTTACACTAAATTTAAACAAATATACACAACACTCTGAGCAAATAACGCGACACGCACGTGACTTCACATTTCCGAAACAAGTGACAAAGTAAGCTGAGGAGAGCCGGATGGCTAAGTCCTTCTGAGCTTGAAACCGACGGTACTAATGATATACTAATTTTTCTGTACCAATATATATATATATATATATATATATATATATATATATATATATATATATATATATATATGGGAAGAGAAGGATAAAGGTAATCCGACGTGATGGGAAAATGAAAAAGGAAAACCAAAAAATGGATGTTTTTTATGTGTACATCAACGTTTCGTCTTTATTTATAAGACTTCATCAGGATGATAAAATAGAGAAAAAATGTCATGCAAGTACAGATACATGTAGGGTAGACATATTGGGAGGAAAAATAAAATGAAATAATGGCCCCTACTGGGTGGACGTCCGTACTTGTTGGAGAAATAGAAATGAATGTTGAAGAAAATGAGTGGGGAAAAATGGAAGGATGGGGTGAGCAAGGACTACTGTGGCTGGTGGTAAGAGAAAGAGGTGAGGGATGAGCAGGGGTAAAGTGGATGGCAGAGAGGGAGTGGAGGAAGAGGGGGGAGGGAGGTGTTTGACCAGATGGCTGCGGTCAAGATTGAAGGGGAAAAGTAAGTTGGAATGTTTGTGTATGGGGGGGGGGTGTATGCAGGGAAAGGAGGGTGGGTAGAGAGGGAGGGGGGCTGTGATTTTGGTGGATGGGCGAAAGTTATGGTCTTAGAGAGCGTTTTTAGAAAATGAGGGAATTTAAGAAGGGGTATGGGAGAAAATAGTTGAGAGGGGGAGAGGGAGGATTTGTTGTGATAGGGTGTGAAATATTTGAAATATTTGGAAAATGATAGCAATGAGTGAGGGATTGGAGGGGTGGAGGAGGGCGGTGATTGAAAGGGTGGGTATGGAATATTTGAAATATTTGGAGCATGAGAAAGTTTATTTGGACTGCAGTATTAAAAATGTGAGGGAAAAAACGGAAAAAGTAAGGAGAAAATGAAGATTCAAGGAGAAAAAGGAAGGGAGTGAGTAAATGGAAGAGTGTCATAAAGGTTGGAGATGAAAATAAAAGTTAACTATGATCAGGCAAGAGTCTTTGTTCTGTGAGGATGATCTTGCTTATTAATGGTGATAGGTTAAAGAAACCATTTCGTTGCTTGATGGTGGTGGAGGCGGTGATGAGGGCAGTTTCCAATAATCTTCGCCGAGATTTGTTGTGGATGTATTTAGCGATTTTGGCTTGTTCAAATTTGAATGCATGACCATGTTCTAGTGCATGGGAGAAAAGTGCACTAAGAGGGTTGTTGTTTTTTATGTCCCTTTTGTGTTCATTTAATCGTTTCTTTAATTCACGTTGTGTTTCTCCCACGTAAAATTGATGGCAATCATTGCAAGGGACAGTATATAAGCCGGCATGGGATGTGGGTGTTTTTTGGAAATGTCTAGATGTGTTTAAAGTTTGTTTTATGGATTGAGATGTGGTTTGTACAGTTGGAATGCCTAGTTTGTTAAGCGTGTTGCATATGGATGTGTTATTGGAGTGCGTGGGTAGGAGAAGGGGTCTGTCTATGAGAGAGGTGTTAGGAGTTTGATTTTTTTGTGTGGTGTTTCTGGAGAATATTTGGAAGGCTTTTTTCTTGGCATTTAATATAAAATGTGTGGGGTATTGCAATGTTTTTAGGGAATTAAAAATGTACTTTATTTCTTCATCTATGTGTGGGGGGCTACATATTCTAAGGGCGCGTAGGAAGAAGCCTATAATTATACCTGTTTTGATCTTGCTATGGTGGTGGGAGTAGAAATGTATGTAGTCATTTTTGTGAGTGTTTTTGCGGTGTACCTTAAATTCTAGTTTGTTGTTGGACTTAATTATAAGAGTATCAATGAAGGGAATAGAGCCGTTTATTTCAGTCTCATGGGTGAATTTTATGGAGGGTTCTACTGTGTTGAGTTTATCTTTAACATGATTGATTTGTATGTCTGTGGGGAGGAAAATTAAAATATCATCTATGTATCTAAAGTATTCGATGTTAGGGGGTAGTCTATATTTGAAAGGACCGGATTCTAAGAATTCTAAAAAGAGGCAGGCCAATACACCGCTAAGGGGGTTGCCCATAGGGAGTCCAAATTTTTGTTTGTAGAATACTTCGTTAAATTGGAAATATGTTATGTCAGTGATGAGTCTAATTATTTCTATAAGAGTGTTGGGGGGGAAAAGGTATGTCGGTTTTTATTTTCTTTATATGTGTGTGAAGTAAGTTTAGGCATTTTTTAACAGGTACGTTAGTGTAGAGCGAAGTTACATCTAGGCTATGTATATTTTTATTTTCTACGTTGATGTTTTTTATTCTGCTAAGAAGGTCGCCTGAATTTTTGATGTGGGAAGGACTGATGGTACCCATTAGTGGAGTGAGGATGTTAGCTATGGCCCGTGCGATTTTGTGTGTGGTGCTAACTATGCTTGATACAATGGGACGCATGGGGATGTCAGGTTTGTGGGTTTTGGGGAGCCCGTATAATGTGGGAATGATAGGGTGATACTCAATGTTTGATGCCCATTTTTTGTTGTTCTTGATTAGGTGTTTGAAAGATTTGTTAAAATGTTCTATGTTTTTATCTATAGTTTTTTGGTCAGTTTTAGTGTATGTGTTTTCGTCGGATAATAGAGTAGATATTTTTTTTGATATATGAGTTTTTGTCCATGATTACTATGCCCCCTCCTTTGTCTGATGGTGATATGATTATGTTGTTGTTGTTAGCTAGGTGTTTAAGAGTGTCTATGTATCTCTTGGGTAAGACGGGGTCATTAGGGAGAGTGGTGGTGGTTGAGATTATGCCTTGAATGAAGCCTTTAGTGAAATCTGTGTCAGTGTGTCTGTAATTTTTTAGAACTGTGTTGGTGGTGGTTTTAGAGTGTATTTCAGTGGCGAATTTTAAACCGAAACTGAGAGCTTCAGTTTCTATGTCAGAAAGTTTATAGGTAGTGAGGTTGTTTATGAGTTCCGGACGTCCTAAGGTTTTCCATTTGCTGTTTTGGATAAGTTTGTTGAGTTTGTTGTTTAGTCTGGTGGTATGTTGTACATTGAATCTTTTGATGGATTTAGTGATGTTATCGATAGTGTTGGGCAGTATTGTTTTATTATTTTTGAGGTTGATGCCCAATGTTCTGACCTCGTGGAAAAGGTGGGAACTTTTGTGTTTTAGTAGGTTTGAAGATGATGTTAAATATGTTTGAATGTAGTCAGGAAAAATGTGGTGCTATTGTATTAAAAATGTGGGAGAAACACAACGTGAATTAAAGAAACGATTAAATGAACACAAAAGGGACATAAAAAAACAACAACCCTCTTAGTGCACTTTTCTCCCATGCACTAGAACATGGTCATGCATTCAAATTTGAACAAGCCAAAATCGCTAAATACATCCACAACAAATCTCGGCGAAGATTATTGGAAACTGCCCTCATCACCGCCTCCACCACCATCAAGCAACGAAATGGTTTCTTTAACCTATCACCCTTAATAAGCAAGATCATCCTCACAGAACAAAGACTCTTGCCTGATCATAGTTAACTTTTATTTTCATCTCCAACCTTTATGACACTCTTCCATTTACTCACTCCCTTCCTTTTTCTCCTTGAATCTTCATTTTCTCCTTACTTTTTCCGTTTTTTCCCTCACATTTTTAATACTGCAGTCCAAATAAACTTTCTCATGCTCCAAATATTTCAAATATTCCATACCCACCCTTTCAATCACCGCCCTCCTCCACCCCTCCAATCCCTCACTCATTGCTATCATTTTCCAAATATTTCAAATATTTCACACCCTATCACAACAAATCCTCCCTCTCCCCCTCTCAACTATTTTCTCCCATACCCCTTCTTAAATTCCCTCATTTTCTCAAAACGCTCTCTAAGACCATAACTTTCACCCATCCACCAAAATCACAGCCCCCTCCCTCTCTACCCACCCCCCTTTCCCTGCATACACCCCCCATACACAAACATTCCAACTTACTTTTCCCCTTCAATCTTGACCGCAGCCATCTGGTCAAACACCTCCCTCCCCCCTCTTCCTCCACTCCCTCTCTGCCATCCACTTTACCCCTGCTCATCCCTCACCTCTTTCTCTTACCACCAGCCACAGTAGTCCTTGCTCACCCCATCCTTCCATTTTTCCCCACTCATTTTCTTCAACATTCATTTCTATTTCTCCAACAAGTACGGACGTCCACCCAGTAGGGGCCATTATTTCATTTTATTTTTCCTCCCAATATGTCTACCCTACATGTATCTGTACTTGCATGACATTTTTTCTCTATTTTATCATCCTGATGAAGTCTTATAAATAAAGACGAAACGTTGATGTACACATAAAAAACATCCATTTTTTGGTTTTCCTTTTTCATTTTCCCATATATATATATATATATATATATATATATATATATATATATATATATATATATATATATATATATATGATAACCGTTTGCCAAAGTAAACACACATACACACAATAAATACGCATACACATCTATACATATCATGTATATACACGTGTGTATGTCGGTTTATTTGAAAAGAAAAAAAAGAGGATGCCATCCTTTTCATTGGTTCTCTTATATAGAACACGACAGCAAATATTTGATAACACCTCAGATACCGAATAATACGCTCAAAAATATATAATTAATATATGTTATATCGTATCTCATAAAACACGGTCTATTTAAACTGGCTTCAATATTGACTGTATTACACAGTGCACACGTTTCTATACATCAGTCGAAACAATGGTCGTTCCTAATACGTAGTTGGAGAACAAGTGGGGGCTGTTTACACATGAGATGGAAGAGTGGCTGTAAGAGAATATATATATATATATATATATATATATATATATATATATATATATATATATATATATATATAGAGTTAGATAAGGAGATAGATATATAGATCTGTATATAATAAATTGGAATATATTATGGCGATTATCTTAAAAATATTATATTCCTTTCTATATGTGTATAGAATTTTACGAAACGCACAATTTATCTTTATTAATAATAGCTGGAGTACTCGCCCCACGATTGGTTAATATTTGTAAGAAACCCCTGAAAAAGGTCTGATATCTGCATACGTGTAGGCCACTCCCCAAAATACATAAAAGCAATCAAAACATACTATTATAGTGAAACCTGTGGGGAAATATGAGCTTACATAACGGAAGTTTAGGTGTAACAGGGATAGTCCGGCAACTGATAGTTCGGCACCTTTTTTTTAATCCGGACAAAATGACGCGACAGAACTTGATAATCCGGCTGCCGCCAGACTCGTTTACTGGGCGGCCAATAGACGGCTCAGTGTTCACCACAGCATCTATTTGGTTTTTTTTATACTGCACCTGTTGGTGGTAATTGTCTTTATTTGTAAATTATATCTTATTTTGCTTAAATTTACTCATAGTTTCGGATTCACAGACAAATTCAAGTGTCTGCCGTGGTGTTAAATACAAACGCAAGTCTATTTCCGCCTAAGAAAAGATGAATTACATTTAATGCATGTCGACGTTTCTAGAACTTTCTGTTGGTTTAAATATATTTAAGGTTTATAAGTAATGAGTAATTGGTGAACTGATTACTTATTATAAAGATGAAATCGGATAATCCGGCAAAACATTTAATCCGGCAAAATGATTAATCCGGCAAGCAGTTAATCTAGCAAAACAGTTAATCTGGCAAAACAGTTAATCCGACAAAAAAATTAATATGTCAAAACAGTTAATCCGGCAAAACAATTAATCCGGCAAAACAATTAATCCGGCAAAACAATTAATCTGGCAAAACAATTAATCCGGAAAAAACAGTTAATCCGGCAAAACAATTAATCCGGCAAAACAATTAATCTGGCAAAACAATTAATCCGGCAAAACAGTTAATCCGGCAAAACAATTAATATGTCAAAACAATTAATCCGGTAAAACATTTAATCCGGCAAAATAATTAATCCGGCAAGCAGTTAATCTGGCAAAACAGTTAATCTGGCAAAACAGTTAATCCGACAAAACAATTAATATGTCAAAACAGTTAATCTGTCAAAACAATTAATCCGGCAAAACAATTAATCTGGCAAAACAATTAATCCGGCAAAACAGTTAATCCGGCAAAACAATTAATCCGGCAAAACAATTAATCTGGCAAAACAATTAATCCGGCAAAACAGTTAATCCGGCAAAACAATTAATATGTCAAAATAATGAATCCGGCAAAACAATGAATATGTCAAAACAATTAATCCGGCAAAAAAATTAATCTGGCAAAACAATTAATCTGGCAAAACAGTTAATCCGGCAAAACAATTAATATGTCAAAACAATGAATCCGGCAAAACAATGAATATGTCAAAACAATTAATCCGGCAAAAAAATTAATCTGGCAAAACAATTAATCCGGCAAAACAGTTAATCCGGCAAAACAATTAATATGTCAAAACAATGAATCCGGCAAAACAATGAATATGTCAAAACAATTAATCCGGAAAAAAAATTAATCTGGCAAAACAATTAATCCGGAAAAACAGTTAATCCGGCAAAACAATTAATATGTCAAAACAATGAATCCGGCAAAACAATGAATATGTCAAAACAATTAATCCGGAAAAAAAATTAATCTGGCAAAACAATTAATCCGGAAAAACAGTTAATCTGGCAAAACAGTTAATCTGGCAAAACAATTAATCTGGCAAAACGATTAAATTACATTTAATGCATGTTGAAGTTTCTAGCAATTTCTGTTGGTTTAAATATATTGAAGGTTTATAATGAATGGACTAGGGGTGAACTGATTACTTATTAATAAAAAGATGAAATCAAATAATTGAGTAAAACGATTAATCGTTTGATTAAGAAGTTTTCTAATGTAATTGAAAGACTGTGTTATGATAATATCTTTAGTTTTTTAAAAAAGAATTCCTCGCATGAAACGGCAGATTCTCTATTGTTTCTATTTACATGTGTTCGTTCTATCTCTAGTACCGTAGCGAGACAAGGCTGGATATAATCGCCCTACATTTTCTAATTCGTCTTGTAAGTTATTTTTCTTTACTTTTATATTTAAACCATATAAATAAATTACTCGCATTGTCTTAATTATTTTATCTTCTTTATTTTGACGCATTTTAAGTGTATTATTGTCAACCTCACCAAAACTATTATATCCACTATCTTTAATTTTTTCAATAATTTGTATTGAAAAAAAGACGATTTACTGCAGATTTCTTTAAAATGTTTAATAAAATGGACACAGCCTTTAGTACTTTTACAACATCGGCTGCTTACCTCATTTATAAAAAATAAAAAAGTTATTTATCTATTCCAGCTTTCTCATAAGTAATTATAGTTGTTTACAATATATATTCATCTATTTATTTCTTTTACGTACTTGAATTTCATATTAATAGGTAGAATAATTTGATTTCTAATATCTAGTTACAATGTTGTCTTATGAAACGTTGTAAGCGGCCTTCAGAATTCGTGAATGTTTGTGAATACTCGTTTATTCTCTATTTTTCAGTCCTTAAATATCTTTATTATTCCTCATGTACTATTAAAGCAACGGGCTACGTTGTGCAGGGACAGCTAGTATATACATAATGATAAATAGTTTAGGTTGTCCGTTTTATGTCATATACACCATTTTGGAGTATTTAAAATTTTAAACGATCCATTGGATTCTATTATTTAAATCCAAGTTAGTATTTTACGCATCGTGAGAAATTGTTGGTTCATACTTTTCTCTAGGGTATAAGTGCTTAAATGATCACAGCAGAATCGATAGGATTCGAACTCGTCATCGCCGACTTTGCAGTTCGTGACAGCGTCCATTTGGTCAATCGACAACTCCCAAAGAGAAACGGAGCAAAAAGGTAGAAACCGATTATTTTAAACAGACAAGCCCAATGCAAATATGGTAGACGTTATTGCAATGGCTACGCTTGGAAATCAAATATATATGTGTAATTCCCAGGCGTCTGTAGTTATTTGAACGAAAAGGCATTTCCCTGGGGAGTCATGGAGAGGAGTTTAGTAGGGTAAAATGACTGTGAGCCAAGAATCGTTTTTGGTATTTCAATTTTTATGATATGTATGATGTTTTCATGTGAAGTTTTATTATTTTTATTGGGAATAGTTCGTGAAATGTTTGCGATTGTCAGTGCTTTCTTTGCAATACAATAGTGATCATAGGTATTCTAACTCTGTTTTCATTCATTTATTTAGCGCCACCATCTTCTTCTTCTTCTTCTTCTTCTTCTTCTTCTTCTTCTTCTTCTTCTTCTTCTCTATACACCTTTATTCTTTTTTCGTTTTTTTGTTTAAATTAGTTCACCCCAAACAAGGCAAGTTGCCACTGTAGACGTAAGGGGCAACTGAGTATTAGGATGAAAGTTTTGGGGATCATCCTAAATTGGGAGCTTTGCAACGTGATGTTTCTTTCACATTAGTTTTAAATTTCTGCATGTTGGTACAGTCGGGGAAACATGGAGCAGAAAGGGAGTTCCAAAGGCCGGCAACCCGAGGAAAGAAGCTATTGGAGTAGAAGGCTCTCCGGCATCTGGGGACCTCCACAATTCGTTGTATTTATCATTTATTTATTAATTATATTCTTATTTATTTCTATTGTTCCTTTTATTATTGTTGTTGTTTTCTTTTCTTCCATTCGTTCATTTATCACAATAATATTTTTTACTGTCTTTTTCTTCCCCTTTCTTCATTTTTCTTCATATTTTTCTTCTTTTTTACTTCTTCCATTTGTAATATTGTTTTCTTCTTCTTCTTCTTCTTCTTCTTCTTCTTCTTCTTCTTCTTCTTCTTCTTCTTCTTCTTCTTCTTCTTCTTCTTCTTCTTCCATTCATTGATCACAATAATATTTTTCTTCTTTCGTCATAATTGCCCTATTATCCTTTTCTTCCTCTACTTCTGTAGTTGTTGCATCTAACCTTTCATTCAATTATTAATCATATTCTTCTTCTCCCCTTGACCTCCTCCACAGACTTTCCCTCCGTTCCTCTTCTTCTTCTTCTTCTTCTTCTTCTTCTTCTTCTTCTTCTTCTTCTTCTTCTTCTTTAATCAATTGATACATCATATTCGGTGATACTTAATTGGCCCAGTAGATATTCTCACGGACTGTGGAATCAGCTCTGCCGACTTTAAATCCTATCGGATCTATTATCTACCAGTACACCCCCACGTAGCCAGGGGGAGCAATTACATTTGCACCCCCTGAAATTTGTGACCCCAAAAATATTATAAATACTCTTATATTTCCTAGTCAACTATACTTCTTCATTATGAACCAGTATTTACTTTTGTGTAATATATTTTACAGCAGGGCCAGATTAAGGGGTCACGGGGCTGGGGCCCTGGGCCACCCACCAAGAGAGGACCTCCCACCAATTTTTAACATAATTTCCGATTTCAAAAACGCTTCTTTGGATTTTATTTTGTTTAAAACTTAATTTTCCATTCCTGGTACTAATGATACCATAATATATATTTACGGATTTTAAACTACCAGTTAAAATAAATCTATTGACCATAATAACATCTAAATATGATTTAAATTTATGTTACCTTGTAAAAAGAAAAAAAATTAAAATGTACATGTTCTCAAACTCAAACATAACTTCGCTAGTTTCAGATCAAGTGGTGAGGGGAACAAAGCCTCGATGCTTTTCACCTGTTTCCTGCTTGATGAAAGAGATTGTCAGTGTATCTGTCTTTTTTGTCAACTTACCAAATATATATTTTTTAAATATTGTTAATTCACACTATTTAATATTATAAATTATCAATTAAATAATTATAATCCAGATGATCTAATATAAACACAAAATTAATTCACGTTGTTGTTCTGCCAGCTTCTTTTAAAGATATGTTTTTTAAATTTATAAAAGAAAGTGTTGTCTTCATTCAAAAGATAGAAATGAATACTAGCAACCTAAATTATTTTCAAATGAAAGTGGGAATTAGTTTAAAAAATTATTTTTGTATTTTATCACGAATCTTAAATACTTTTTTTTCTTTTTGTTGTCAGTTGCAACTATTAATTAAAAAATTGTGAATGTTACATTCAACATTTTTGAAATTAACATAGAAAAAAATCCCAGATTTCACCCGAGATGAAGTTGAAAGAAAAACAGCATTGGTAGGGTATAAACCCCACGTACAAATAGAAGATTATAATAGAATTCTGTAGAGCTAGCAAGTAGCTACCTTATTTTACGAACTTTATTATTACTGTGTTTACTATGCTTTATGTGCTTTACTATGCTGATGTTGTTATTTACATGTACCTACCGAAATACACAACAATATATTTAGATTATATAAAAGAAATTGAAATTTTGTATCTACTTATTTATATTTATATATCAGTACACACACACACACTGAACCAAAACGTCACCCATATTAGAATATCAATATTAGTTTTGCCCCCCCCCTAAAAATGCCTTGCCTCCCCTAAAAATGCCTTGCCCCCCCCCCTAAAAATGCCTTGCCCCCCTAAAAATGTCTTGCCCCCCCCCTAAGTTAGAAGTCTGGCTACGTGCCTGGTACACACTAATACTGTTGTTAAAAAACCTGTAATATCTCTTCAGATTTAAGTGAAATAATGACTGGCATTCAATTCATCTCTGACAGTATTTTTCACTATTAAATGACCCAACCTTGAAGATGGCTTGTTTGCGCTGTTGAATCATATCAGAATTTTTCCTCGCGTAACCAAAACAATGAAGTCGCCCTTAAAATCTACTCCCTTAGAAGTGACGAGCCTGACAATGGTGACCTCAATAAGAAGTAGAGAATAAAATAAAAAAAAAATTATAACTCGTTGTCGCGTCTTTTTTAAAAATTTATAATAATCAAGCGGCATTATTCAACAATATTTGCATCGAGATCCCCATTGCCACAACAATTATCTTCTTAACCTTTACTTACGGCAATTTTCACACTCCTATTATTTGCAATAAGCGTAAGCATCGCCGTCACTGTATTTTCCTAATATCCGTTAATAGTTTTATTACTGAAATCACTACCATAAACTCAACTTATTACTATCTTCATCATCATAATAATAATAATAATAATAATAATAATAATAATAATAATAATAATAATAATAATAATAATAATAATAATAATAATAATAATAATAATAATAATATCATTGCGGTCTTTATCATTCTCCTCATATTGTTGATCCTTTCTTTTCCTGTTAACGGCGAAGAAGCATTACGGCTTCTAATGACAATCATTTGCTTATGATCATTTCCGTTGGTCGCCCTTAATAAACCTTTTCGGTCTGCTGCATTTTACGATTCCCGACGCAATCTCATTAGCTCCGAAGCCAAGCCGGTAGTGACCCTCTCACTCCCGTCATGCCCTGCGATGCTTGACCGAATGATTGCAAGATTCAATATCGATATTGCCGAAATCGATCATTGTATTCAAAAGACTTTCACGGTCCAACTGGCAAACGCCGCTCTCTACCAACTCATCGCTTCTGATTGGCTTCGGTTCTGTCCCTTTACACTTTTCCGCCATTATGATAAGCTAGCGGCCATCTTGAAAATATCCGCTTTCTTGCTTATCTCTATTTCTCGTCTTTCTTTCTCGTCTTTCTTTCTCAACTGGTGGCGTTTCTTCTCGGATTTCCTTAACATTTTCACATTCAGCCATTTTTCTTTTTATTCTTGTGCAGCCATTACAGATTCTAAGATTACTGTCTAAGTTTTGACGACTGCCATCAAAACTTTAAGGGGATTCCGCTCTTTCCACTTTTCTCTCCTTTTAAGCATCTAGCTGAAAAAAGTCACCCAAACAGTTGATTTTACGTTGTCTATTACGAGATAATTACTTTTAAGTTTTACTATTAATTTTATTTTGGTTATTATTATTAATTTAGTATTATTATTAATTTAGTATTATTATTAATTTAGTAGTATTATAAATTTAGTAGTATTATAAATTTAGTAGTATTATGAATTTAGTAGTATTATAAATTTAGTAGTATTATTAATTTAGTATCATCATCATCATCATCATCATCATCATCATCATCATCATCATCATCATCATCATCATCATCATCATTATTATTATTATTATTATTATTATTTACTAAGAGTTTTCCAACTAGTCATTTTCAGTGATTGCTCACGGCAATAACAAGTGGTATTCCTTTTAATCTGAGTGACAAAATGTCTCTCCAGATTTCTAACACTCGTTTTTTTTCAATAATCGTTGGAAATCACTTTGCATTATCGCAACAGATGATTTCTCCTGGATTTTACTGGCAATTAATCTCCCCAAGGTTAGAATACTCTCCATACCCTTCTATTTGAGGTTTCGACGATGTTCTATTGCCTCACTCATTCCATCCTCGCTGACTTTTATGACTATTTTATGTGGTGCATAAACGAGGCTGGTGCTACCTATTAAAAAAAATTGTTTTAGAATGGGGGGGGGGGTTATATAATTTCTGTTTGCCTTATTTATTTTGTGGTCCTGTAATGTTGTTTCTACATCCTTTTTAAAAAAAATCTATTTTAATTAACTTGTGGTCCGCTTACTTTAACTGGTTGTGGGTATTGGTTTCCGGGGAGTTTCCCTTGTATCTGAGTGACAACAACAATATATGGATTTAACTGGAATATGAGTGATATAAGTTTATTCAATAATTTTAATACCCCGGTCCCATTTTAATGTTTACTTTTGTTCGCTCTTCAAGAGCATATTGCCACTGAAGCGTAAGGATTACTATGATAGGGGCCAGATTTATAGGGGTCAACTTAAGTTGGGAGATGGGCAGCAAGATGTTTGTTTATATTATATTAAAATGTTTATATATTAATACTGTCGGGGAAACAGGGAGCAGGGAGTAACTTCCAAACGCAAGCGGTCTGACGAAAGAAGCTATTAGAGTAGAAAATGGCAGGTGACAAGACCTGGGTGTTCCAAGTTCGAATCCAGTCGGTTCCACGGAACCACTTTCACTTAGGGATGTTGACAACCTTCCTGTGGTCCTTCCCGTAAGTACCCGATGTCTTTCCAGAAAGATTTCTAACTAGAAAAACATCGGGGAAACTAATGCCAACACCAGAATCATCTGATTCACACGAAAGAAGAAGAGGAGCAGAACATCTTTCAGCATCTAGATACCTCTACACTGAAGAGGCGGGATTTTGCTGTTAGTTGGGTGGGTCGGGGATAGTTGAGGGGTAGAAGTTCAGTAAGTTAATCGGAACACAAAGATGCAACACTGCGGCGATGAGACAGGGGATCAAGTTTGACAGACAGTGCGGGACCTGTTAGCTTAGACATTCTGTTTTGCAACCTGTTCAAGAGGGAGGGGTTAGTGGTTGGTGCACCAGCCTAGATGTGGATACAATGTTCAATTTCAGTAATTTATCATTGATAACGACCGGTGGA
>OY744529.1:113823453-113860953 GCA_963556195.1 Sepiola atlantica
TACACACATATAAACAGATTTAATAGGTACACAAGTACATATAAATAAACAGACATCAATATACACACATCTAAACATGAACACACACACAGATCCACTTTCAAGCAAATATATATATATATATATATATATATATATATATATATATATATATATATATATATATATATATATATATATATATATGACCGTCTGAAATTGTCACTTCCCAGGCTTGACACGCCGGCGTATGTAGATAGAATACTTTAATATTTATTTAATATTGTTATAAAACCATTTAAAAAAATTCAAGTTGAACACTGTTCGGAGATATTAAAAACAAAGTGTCACTTAGGTATAAGCAAGGTTCCGATAACGTTCATTGACCCCTCTAGATTGTCTGTTGTTTTCTGTATTTATGCAAAATAGAACCCAATTTCTCCTGTATCATGTGATAATTTTCGATTGTTATGGGATAGAGCGAAAGCGTGCAAAGTCTTGGTCTACTCTGTGAACCGGGTTCGCGCCCTGTGACTGTCTAACATTGTCATTTCCTACACTGATGAAAGCGAAAGCTTGAAACGACGGCATATGTCGGTAAAATAATTTAATATTTCTTTATAAAATTATATATATATATATATATATATATATATATATATATATATATATATATATATATATATATATATATAAGAAGTGAGGCTACTAACATTTGTACATTAAAAAAAACTTTAAAAAGAAATTGTTTATTATTTTACAATTTTATAATTTTATAACGCGTTTCAAGCATCTTGGCTCTCTTCAGATATTCTTTCTATTTAAGAAAACGTGTTTATTTTGAACAGTTTTACGTTTCTCTCGTGGGAACTGCACTACCTTCTACTCTCTCTGTGTCTCTGTCTGTCTGTCTGTCTGTCTGTCTTACTCTCTCTCTCTCTCTCTCAATATATATATATATATATATATATCTTATATATAGATATAAAAGTTAATGTGCGTTTATGTATTATATAAATCGATATGTTAACAGTTAAAAAATCAAATAAGTTTCAATGAGGTTAATTTTTTAAACAAAATCTGAAGACACCATTGTAATTTTTCTTCGATTCCATCTGAGGTCAGTAGAAGCAATTATTGGTTAGGCCCATATAATAACTGAAAAATAATTCATTCTCTTGTATTTTGGCTATGAGCAAAGTGTAGTATCTGTTTTGATACTGGACGTCATTATTTCTGTCCTCAGTCATCATCATCATCATCATCATCATCATCATCATCATCATCATCATCATCATCATCATCATCATCATCATCATCATCATCACCACCACCACCACCACCACCATCATCATCATCATCATCATCATCATCATCATCATCATCATCATCATCATCATCATCATCATCATCATCACCATCATCACCATCATCACCATCATCATCATCATTACGGTTTTCATCTTACTATTTTTGCCACAATTATGACTACTTCTATAATTTTTCACTATCATCATTACTATTGTTAAGATTACTGGGATTACCACTCTGATTACTGTTGTCTGTTAAACCACTATTTTTATATGATCAGCATTATTGCAACCATTAACCCATATCATAATATCGGCAAACATTATCTTATCATTATTTAATATTATTATGATAATCACTACCTCCTAGGATTCCTAATATTTCTTAATTATTCTATTTCTTTCCTAAACTATTATTTTTATAAATTCTTAAATATTATTGACAACTATTATTATTACTATTTTTATTATTATTATTACCATTATTATTATTATTATTATTATTATTATTATTATTATTATTATTATTATTATTATTATTATTATTATTATTATTATTATTATTGTTGTTGTTGTTGTTGTTGTTGTTGTTATTGTTGTTATTGTTGTTGTTGTTGTTATTATTATTATTATTATTATTATTATTATTACTACTACTACTACTATCATCATCATCATCATCATCATCATCATCATCATCATCATCATCATCATCATCATCATCATCATTATTAATAATTAATAACGCCGGCATTTTCTAGTTATTCTTTAGTTATATTTTTTTTAGTATTTTTATTATCATTTTTTTATTATCATTCATTTATTATTTTAATTATTTTACCTCAATTATTAGGGGTATCTATTATTATTATTATTATTATTATTATTATTATTATTATTATTATTATTATTATTATTATTATTATTATTATTATTACTACTATTCCTGTTATATTTAACGAATATATTTATTTATTCATAGTAAGCAAATTAACTCCAGACAAATTATAAAGACAATTTAAACCCAGAATCGCGACACATTTGATCACCGCCCCACCACCACAACAACCAGACACATCTGACCAGTTTGCCCGCACGCATACACACATATACACAATATTACAGTTCACTTGGAAAAATACATTTATAAACTCGACTGTTTTTTGACACTTGATTCGTGCATGTCTACCAACCCTCCTTCCCTCTCAATCTGAATCAACAGACGCCCTCTCTTTCTCCTTCTTTTCCTCTATGTGTCTCCCCTCATCATTATTTGTTCCTCTTTCCACCTTATATTTTTATTTATTTATTTTTTGTTTTCTGTTTTTGTTTCTTAGATTTTTTAATTTTTAATTTTTTAACGGCTTTAATTTTTGAAATGTTAAATTTCTTTCCTTCTTCTTCTCTTTCTCTATCCCTCCACTTCATTCTCTCCGAATATGATCTAAGGTTAAGATCGGATTCTAACTCTGCCTGATGAGATCTCAGTTTATAGTAACTGTTGATCGATAACATCGACATGCCAGTGTCGCAGATTTTGTACATGTCTGTGTGAATAAAATTATCATATATATATATATATATATATATATATATATATATATATATATATATATATATATATATATATATATATATATATGTTATGAAAATTTATTTATGGAAGTTAAGTATCGAGCACTGTTGAGGTAAATACTGAAAATTGATACATAAAAAATTATATCTCCTTATAACATTTTATGTGGATACATGAAATAGTAATAACTATATATATATATATATATATATATATATATATATATATACTAAATCTGTGATGTGTAGAAAAATATACATTATATTATACGGAATGAACACGGATATAATTACGGCCATACACATTCATATATTATTTTATTCTTAGTAATTTTCAACTTGCGTTATCGCTTCCGGGTTGGGATGATATTAGCGGTTTTGATCTAGTCAGATATGAAAGCATGACGGTTTAATTAGAAGGGAAACACATTTCATGCTTTCTGAATAAATGCAAAATCCTGGACGCACAGCGGCGAGTCAACGAAAGCATGAAGATAGGTTTGGCTTTGTCAGTTTATTACGAGTTGCTAGATGCGATTCCAGGCATTGTTCTTGTATTATCATATACTTTATAATAAAAAGCATATATATATATATATATATATATATATATATATATATATATATATATATATATATATATATATATATATATATATATGTATGTGTGTGTGTAAAGGAGTAAGGCTTCCAACACGTCTAAAATGTTTTTTCAACATTTACTTATCATTTAATAATTTTATAATTTTATAATTTTATATAACGCATTTCGAGCGTGGTGCGCTCTCATCAGATATGTAAATCCATTAGTAGAAATATCTTTCGATTTTAAAGAGTGTTGTTTCGTCAAATAAAACGACACTCTTTCAAATTGAATGATATTTCTTCAAATGGATTTACATATCTGATGAGAGCGCACCACGCTTGAAACGCGTTATATAAAATTGTAAAATTATAAAATGATAAAATAACAAAATAATAAATAAATGTTGAAAAAACTTTTAAGAAATGTTCGTAGCCTTACTCCTTTACATATATACTTTTTTCTCGTTGGAACTGCAGTGATACTGAACGACCTTTATATATATATATATATATATATATATATATATATATATATATATATATATATATATATATATATATCATGGAGATTATGTATCTATGTGTCTGTCTGTCTGAAGCCAAAACTATACTATTAAAGACTATTGTACGTATTATGAAATAGTATAGTATGTACTATTTCAGACTCATGTACTATCTTTAAATGCTCAATTCAGGGGCATAGTGGGAGCTGTGGAGGTAGTGTAGTATCTCTTCTGTTGTCATGATACCATCCTCCCAGGCATTACCTCCTCCTCTTTTGATAGGTGTGGAGGTAGTGTAGTATCTGTTGTGTTGTCATGATACAATCCTCCTAAGCAATACCTCTTCCTTTTTTAAGGTGGGGTTAATGTAGTATATGTCTCACTCGCCCTCTGATTATTAATTATAATGTTTTATTTCGAACGCACAGAAATTTCTATTTCAAAAGAGAGAGATAGAGAAAGAGAAAGAGAGAGAGAGAGAGAGAAAGAAAGAGAGAGAGAGAGAGAGAGAGAGAGAGAGAGAGAGGGAGAGGGACACAAAACAGGAGCGTCTTATTTTTATTACTAGCAAAAATATGCGACCGAAGGGAGAATATATTTGCTAGTATATATATATATATATATATATATATATATATATATATATATATATATTTAAAGTTTTTATATTTAAAATATAATTTTTTTAACAGTAAACAATTGTAAAAGCTCAATAGTATATATATATATATATATATATATATATATATATATATATATATATATATATATATATATATAATTTTTTAAAATTAATATTATAAGCCCCTTTAATAAGATTAAAGTTGAGCCCTGTGCGGGGAAGTTAAAATAGACTGACACGTAGGTATAAAGCATATTCCGACAACGTTCGTAGAATCTCTAAGTCAGTCTTTCTTGATATGCCACCCTTCGCAAAAATAGAACTTAAATTCCCTTCTTGAATGTGGTAATCTCATTGACCTAATGGTTACAGCGATTGATTACAGAGTTTAAGTTGACTCTGTGGCAATGGTTCGAACCGTGCGACCGTCCGAGATTATCATCCCTGCACTGATGAGAGCGAAATAATTTAATATCATTTATTTAAAATTAATATAATGTGTATATATATATATATATATATATATATATATATATATATATATATATATATATATATATATATAAAGACAAAAACTTCATAAACTTTAAATTGCTTCCGTTTAGAAACTGGTTTTTGAAGTCTAACTCCGCCCTCGTGGGGAGGCAAAACGAAAGATTACAAGTCAGCCGATTTTAAAAAAAGCGTATATATTTCGTTTATTTATTAAAATAACTTGCGTAATCTTCCGTTTTGCCTTCACGGGCTAGGAGCAAAGTGTAGTATGGAAAAATCCTTCTAAACTGAGGTAAGATCCAGAGTGCCCCTTGTGTCCTCCATGAAATAAAATAAACTAAACTTGTGTCCTCCATAAAATAAACTAAACTTGTGTCCTCCATAAAATAAACTAAACTTGTGTCCTCCATAAAATAAAATAAAATAAACTTGTATCCTCCATAAAATAAACTTTTGTCCTCCATAAAATAAACGTTTGTCCTCCATAAAATAAACTTTTGTCCTCCATAAAATAAACGTTTGTCCTCCATAAAATAAACTAATTTAACATGCAAAGTCAAGTCACTGTCTTTATCGTTTCATTGTCATCGATAGCTTTCTTCATACGAAATCTATGTAGCTGTAGGGATTGCATAGTCATAGTGGATGGTGTATAACTTATTTCCAACTGTTCTTTCTGGTATATGCTCCCAGAACTTGCTGCTACACTGGATATTTAACTTTTTGCATGTAGTCTAATGAAGATATTTGCACATTCCGTTGTGTCGCATTCCATCCCCCAACAGAACCTTACAACCGGATGTCAGGTAACTCAAACTCTCTACATGTGTTGAAGAATCTGCACTTGTTATTGTTGCTGAGGCCACTCATCTTTTTAAAGATATTGGTCATCAAGCCTTGATCTGAGCAGCCATTATCATTCTCTCCTGATCATAGTGAAGTGATCGTTTTTTTCTAGCCAGTCTACAGAGCCTCCCGTAGACTGTGTGTGCGTGTGAGCGTGCGTGTGTATGATGAAAGCTCTAAACAATTTGTCCAATTGAAACCAGATATCTGTTTCGTTTCAGACAATAAAACATTCGACACTAACATTATGACAACAATAATTCAATGTCCGACAATGAAACCGGATTAACTGATTTCTATTCATCACTGAATGATAAGACGTAGAAACAAGACGAAGAGAATAAATCAGTGGTGGGAGATTATGGATTAGACTGCGCCATCTTTACAATGGATTATGAAAGCGAAATTCACAAAGTAAAAGAAACAGAAAATATTATACAAAATATAGACTGCATATTTATGCATATTAGATGAAATAGCCATCTACGCTGGATTTCGACAATTTGCATCTTCTGTAATGGCGTCCTTTTGCTTTAATTATAATAAAACAATTATTATTTAGGTGCTTGTTTACTGTAAGGCCGAAAAAGAAATGTTATCTTTAATTTCAGGAGAGTCAAATAACGGGGAGATAACTCTAGTTTCAAGTTTAACTTTCTAAACTTGCAAGATATTTTATATTAAACAAGAGATAATGCCAAACTAATAGACTTCTTGCAAGCACACAGATTAATTTCAGCTGTGTTTTCTTGGGAACCGTGCCGGCGAGAGGTGCAGCAACGTTAATTCCTTCGATACAAAAATATGTGAGACCAGATACAACGATTGTGTTTGGTTGTTGGCGAGCGTACGATCGGCTGCGTGTGAATCACAAATACAATTTTGTTGATCCACCAACAGGTGCCACAACCAACCACATAGAACGAATGTGGAATGAGGCGAAGAAAAGGAACAAATTTGAATGTGGCACCCACACGCAAATGGTGGAATCGTACCTAGCTGAATTCACGTGGAAACAAAAAATTCCGAAAGGACACTGGGAACTGTTTTAAAACAAATTGTTTAATTTTACCCAGTGTAAAACTGTCATTTATTTCAAAAACTTTATTTCCAATGTTTCATGTTTTTCCTCTTTCATTTACGTATTTTTTCTATTTTTTCTTTCTTCTGTAATAATTTATTTATTTTAATAAATCATTTTATTTTAATAAATTATTTTATTTTTCAAAATTATTTTATTTTTCAAAATCATTTCAATTTTCATTGATGCCGAATGCGTTATTATTGCTTTATTCCTAAATTATCTTTTTACGTATACATTTTTAAAAACTTTATTTTAGAATAATTACAATAGTAAAATCCATTTTCAGATAAAGCGTGGTTGAAACTTAAAACTAGAGTTCTCTCCCCCTTATTTGACTTTCCTAAAATTAAAGATAACATTGTATTTTTCGACCCTACAGTAAACAAGCATCGATATTTGTAATCAGTTATGTTTTAAAATTAAAACTACTTTTAAGTAATTATAATCACTATTTTCTATTACAACTCAAATTCAGTCATTGAAGAATTATTTTTCATATCTTCATCCGGCGGATTTTCCTGGTTTTATTAATATATCTCATTTATTGTTCTCCGGACGATGTGTTCACAGTACTTTCAGACCCATCCGGGTTCAATTAACTGTAATACCAGCAATAATATACTAAAATGTCTATAATGCTAACTACAGTTTCGTACTTATTATATGATTCCCACCTAAACCATCTATAATACGAACACATGTCTTTACTTGATTATCCTTATTCCCCTGAAGATGGCCCCAGATGGGTCTGAAAGTACTTGGAACACAAATGCAAAATATGGCCAATTTTCCCCGAAACTTAGATTCTGATTCGGACAATGGAAAGGATCTACGAAAGGATATCCAGACATAAGTTGTCTGTTATATTTAAACATATTATATAGTTCAAAGATAGTACACACACTCTCTTAATTTTTTAAAAAAATTGTTGCCAATAAGAACATATATGCACGCATACAAGTACGTAATAAAACTACGTATATACTGTATACATATATAATAAGGATGAAAGAAATCCAATTACCTTCTCTTCCCCTTTCTCTAAAATGAAATTAAAAAAAAACACGCAAGGCAATAAAATGTGTTTTTTTTCTGGTTTCACACAACTCACCGATCAAGGAGAGCAGTACATTAAAAGCAGGATGCTATTTACTTCTTATTCTTTTTCATTCCGTGGGAGTGGCAACAATGTCAATTTTCTACCAGTCAGGCTCTTTGCGAGTGCACTCTTTTATGTAACCCATACAAGAATAAAAACCTCATTATAAAAAAATATCAGTTTACCGTCTGTTAAAAGAGAGAAAGCCAGAACGGTGTGTATTGCAATCCTCTTGAGAATTTTATCCACACGGTGTGAAAAGCAATCAGCATTTCGCTTTGTCCTTGAATAAGAACAGCGTCGACTGAATTATAAGCTATAATATCACAGCTATTATACTGACCAATATAAAAAAAAAATACAGGACATGTAAAGTCGATATCTTTATATTAGGTGTATACATGAAATACATTTGTCGCTAAAAGCAGTTGCTGGTTTAGACAAAATAAATAAGAATTCATATATATATATATATATATATATATATATATACGTCATCCTCATACAGTTTCGCTGTATCACAGCTCTTCAGTGCGGCTAGACCAGTTAGTGCCTCAAGCCGGGATTGAAACTCAACCGTCGAGCTGACAGTTGGAGCCTCTACCCCTGCGCTATCATACGACACTGACTGAATGTAAGTGATATCTCAATGTAAACATTGTCAAGTGCCGGGAGCTGGTATATATTATAATGCTTTTCCACTGATTGTTCTGCTTTTAGATGTAATTGTAGGAAATAAATAACAAAAACAAGCCAGTTACAGATCGCTGCAACTCATCGTTTTGTGTATAAAATCCCCCCAGTTTGAATGGACATTTTTAAGAAGTATGGTATATATATATATATATATATATATATATATATATATATATATATATATAAAATATACCATATATATATATAAGAATGTCGTACCGCCACGTGCTGCTTACTTGACTAAAGAGACTCTCATCTCACATTCGCTTCAACAACAGACGAATTGAAAACACCTCCCCCCCCAAAAAAAAATGATATGAATAAAATGAAGAAAGGAAAAGGTATTTTAATATATCTTTATTTGAAATTCTTATGATGAAGTATATCTTCGAAAATTAAATTGAAAAACAAGTTGATAAAATTAAAATGCATTGTATGGCGTTTTCATTGCTCATTATTATTTTTAATAATTCATATATATATATATATATATATATATATAGAATTATAAAAAGAAAAACTATACACACATTAAGGTTGTACACATAATAACTTATTTCGACCCCTTTAATTAGGTCTCCTCAGATGTATATATATACATCTGAGGAGACCTAATTAAAGGGGTCGAAATAAGTTATTATGTGTACAACCGTAATGTGTGTATAGTTTTTCTTTTTATAATTCTGTTTTGCTCTGTTTAAATTACATTGAGCTCTGTTATTCAGATTCTCTACACAAAATTGAAATCTACACACTATATATATATATATATATATATATATATATATATATATATATATATATATATATATATATATATATATATATATATATAGTTAAATATATAGTTTTTTTCTTTTTCTACTGCAGGATTAGAAATTTTCGGCCACTCTTATCGCCTTTTGCAACCAGTTATCAAATTATAAAAATCAGTAGACAAATTTCGTGCAAGAATAACGTTGTATTTATTATAAAATTCGTCATAACTGTTTTTTTGTGATGCTTTTTGTCCTCTTTTGTTGCGTGCTTTCGGGGAAAAAATTATACAGGGTGGGCCAAAATAAGGGTCCTATCTTTAAATTTGAATAACTTGAATTTGAATAACTTCCACAAAATAAAAGTTAAACTCACCAAACTTTATGTGTGTGTAGACTGACCCTTCCGAGATTTTTTGAAATAAACAAAACAAATTTTAGCTGAAAAACACTTTTTATATATATATATATATAAATATATATATACCATACTTCTAAAAAAGTGGAGGAATTAGCTAAAAAAAGAAAATGAGTTGAGGCGATCCGTAATTGACTTGTTTTTGTTATTTATTCGTATAACGTTTAACAACAGATGTATTTGTGAACAATCATTATAAAATGTATATTGAGATCTACATGGACGAAAGCAGTTGCGTAGTATATTTTATGCGCGCGACAGGTGAAACAAGAAATGCGCCGGTCCTGGGTATGACCTTAAAAGACATCCAGTTGTCAGACCTTTATTTGGGAGCTGTGGGGAATGTGGACTTGCCCCTTAGTGGCCTTAGTTGCCATTGCTCCCAGGTCCACTCTGACCCGGAGTAGTAGTACCTGTAAGGGCCCCATCTATGGGTCAAATAGAACTTACTGGCGCTACCAGATCAGACTTTCTGAAGTCATTGACTTCCTGACTCAAAATGCATCAAACATGAATGTTTTATTGTTTTTTCTTTTTCTTTGCAAAATCCCAAACAAAAAACAATTTCCCTCCTTTCCCATTCTCCCTCCCCATACTTTTCCACCCTTTCACTATACCAACCACCATGAATAAATATTTGAACATATAAAGAAATTGAAGTATAAAAACTTTCACCAACAAGAACAAATTCACCATTTAATAACCCGAAAAGGGTTGATATGCCGTAAAACTAAAACAACGAAAACAAACAAGAAATGCGCCACTTAACAATCGAAATACAAACACAATGTATTTAAGACAACAACTTGACATAAAACAGAAATGCAAAACGAAAACAGGTAAAACGAAAACAGGTAAAAAGAAAACAGGTTCCCCAATAAATGTTAAACATAGAAAAATAGGATGAAGGCGATACGCACAAAATTGGCTTGAACCAACAAATTTGTAATGAAAAAAGTACGTACAATATGAGTTGACTAGAAATTTAAAAAACAAATATCATATTGATGTCTCCATCTAAAATTGAGCGAGACAACCCATCTACTATCAATCTTAATTGTTACTCTATAAATCTCAATTTTCAAGTTATGAATAAAAAATAACGCAAGTGTATATGTAACGTCGCAATTTGGTACAACCCTAACCCTAACCCTTAACCTAACCGTAAATTAATAATAACCATAATACTAACCCTTAACCGTAATCTAACCCTAATCTCAACCCTTAACCTAACCCTAACCCGTAACTAGACTCTAACTCTCACCCTTAACCCAACCCTAACTCTTAACCTAACCCTAACCCTAACTCTAATCCCAACCCTTACCTTAACCCTTATCCTAACCCTAACCTTAACCCTTAACCTAACCCGAACTCTAATCCTAACCCTGCTTTAACCCTTACCCTTACCCTTACCCTAACCGTAACCCTTACCCTAACCCTTAACCTAACCCTCACCCTTAACCTAACCTTTAACTTAACCCTTAACCTTGCCGTAACCCTTAACCTAATACTAACCGTAATCCTTAACATAACCATAACCTTTACACTAAGACGTAAACGTCGAGTGTAAGCTGAAGCAAATAATTTTAGCTTTAACAATTGTAAAATGAATGTAACAAACACCAATAATAGTTAATTATTGAAATGCCCTTTTTCAAAACTAATATGCAAATATCAGCAAGTTTCAAAGGATTTCCTGCTGGTGATGCAGAAGTGTTCGTAAAGCCAATGGTTCTCGAGGTGGCTCGTCATTAATGGACCAAGGCTGTTGAAGAAGTCCCGCGTGGCGGGGCCTATCGCTCCATTCATCTCCATGGCGATCGGTTGGAATACTAATCCGTCGGGAAAGCCCAACCTATTTTGATCGTTTGCTTTTCTCTGTTGACGCTGTTACATGCGCAATGTTTATGTCTATTCTGTTAGAATTGAATTGTGATTTTTAAAATTAATATTTACAAATAAACGCGGCTTTTTTCGTAACGTAATGACCCTCTTCCTCTCTCTTTGTTAAATTCTTCTTATTACTTTTCAATTATATTTAAACGTTTAAGAAAAAACACAAAAAATAATACAACTGAAGTCGAGTGGCAATAAACAAAACAAAATAGTAACGGACAAATTGTACGTCGTTTTTCGATTCAAGTACGTCACAATAAAAGTAATAAAAGAATAAGAGTAATCTTTCTCAAGGAATGAATCAATTGTGACAGAAATATGGGTGAATAGTATCACAGATATATAACGAGTCTCTCTGGTTAGAATGTGTTCCAAATAAAACAAGTATTTAAAATAGATGAACAGAAAAGCTATGGTCTTAAGTTGTTTTTATGTATTCATATATATTTCGAGGTGGTGTAATATAGAAAAAGTTATAAAATTTTCCAATGTAATGTGTAGCAGGCGTAGTCGATGCGAGTGTGAGGGCAAGTTCTTCTTTATTAATGACTGTCGGTTAAACAAAAGGGTCTACTTACAATCGACGCAGTTGGAGTTTCTGGGAAAGCCGACAAAAGCATGACTTCACTCCACGAAGTCAGCCAAGGAAGAGGAAAAGTATCAGAGGGGTTTCTGAAATCTCGCGAGAACTGGGTCCAAATCACATGTTTTCCGAGATCATGAACGAGATTTGATCTCTTTTCTCTGAATCTATCGAAGCATCTTATTCAAGGAAGGCGACTCTGTCGCCCCTACATGACTAAAGCAAAAACAAAAGATCGCACAGAATTGATGGAAAATATAAATCTTTTTTTTTCAGAAAAACTTACCAAGATATGATGATGACAAAGAATGAGTAAACATATTTTAAATTTAGTTTTTGTTCTGGTGAATTTTTCTATCGAGGAGAATCTCACTTTACTTTTTATATTTCAAACTGTCTCTGAACAACTTCCACACTAATCGCCCAATTACCATGACGAACTTTTCATAAAAATAATTGACATCAGTATTCATGGTGGTGTATTATTATGTAAACCTTATACTTCGTTATGAGGATATACAATTTCCTAGATAGGATACTTTTTTGGAGTTATCAGTAGTGGGTTAGGGTTAGGGTTAAGGTTAGGGTTAAGGTTAGGATTAAGATTAGGGTTAGAATTATGGTTAGGTAATAATCAGATACTTTTTTTGGAATCAACAGTAGTGGGTTAAAGTTATGGTTAGGGTTAATATTAGGGTTACGTAATAATCAAATACTTTTTGGAGTCAACAGTAGTGGGTTAGGGTTAGGATTAGAGTTAGGGTTAGGGTTAGGATTAGGTTAGGGTTAGGGTTAGGGTTAAGGTTAGGGTTAGTATTAGGGTTAGGTAATAATCAGATACTTTTTTGGAGTTAATAGTAGTAGGTTAGGGTTAGGATTAGGTAATAATCAAATACTTGTTTTTAAGTCAACAGTAGTGGGTTAGGGTTAGGGTTAGAGTTAGGGTTAGGGTTATGGTTATGGTTAGGGTTAGGATTAGGGTTACGTAATAATCAGTTTTGGAGTCAACAGTAGTGAGTTAGGGTTAGGTTTAGGATTAGGGTTAGGTTAGAGTTAGGGTTAGGTTAGAGTTAGGGTTAGGGTTCGGGTTAGGGTTAGGTCATAATCAGATACTTTTTTGAGTTAACAGTAGTGGGTAAGGGTTAGTATTAGGGTTAGGTTTAGGGTTAGAATTAGGGTCAGGTCATAATCAGATACTTTTTTGGAGTTAACAGTAGTGAGTTAGGGTTAAGGTTCGGATTAGGGTTAGGGTTAGGTAATAATCAGATACTTTTTGGAGTTATCAGTAGTGGGAAGCTGGGTTCCAAGATTTTCACATTGAAATAATAAACTTTTAAAAAAGAAATAAATCAGATAAAACCAATTAAAATGTTTTATTCTATTTTAAGTGTATCATTATCAAATGTTTATTTTATGAACTAACAATAAGAAAGAAAAGAAACATCTAGAAAAGATGAATTAAAACCAATTAAAAAACGAAACCTCGTTGAATTTTGAACGCGCAGGTGGTATTCGTATTGCACATGCGCAAATTAAACCAGGATGAAATCTCTGTAAAATAGAAAATAACAAAATTGTTTGCGTTGACAATTCAGAATTTATTAAGCCTTTTATTTTCGGCTAATAGTCACATGTGTCTAATTATTCGGTGGAATATCAATTAAAAGTTTAATACACTCGGAGATATTCCGGAAGTAATAACAATTGAATGAAAAGAAGACATTTCTACAGTAAAAAAGAAGAAGCTCATTGGTGTGAACACAGTTTCTCTAAAAGAATGTCTGTATCACATTCACAAATAGAGGAGGGTGTTCATACTAGTCGGTAAGTATAGTTTCTTTTGCTCCCCTAGAGAGGAGCTAGAACAGTCACTGCTAAATATAACATTGTGTTTTTATTTTGTATGTAAGTCAAGTTTGATATTAAAACATAGAAGGTATGTGGAAAAATGTTATGAAACTTATTAAAATTTGGTCACAAAATAGTTTATCGTGAGTCGCAGAATGACAGCACGCTGGCCGCGTATGGTCCGCGATCCAAGTGTTATACACTTCTGGACGAGTAGCTTTTTTTCACTTTATACTGGTTGTAAATTGTATAGTCACAAATTTCTAAATTAGTGCCTAATGCATACCGATTCACTAGTATGCGTGGTTATCATTCATACTTCTCAGTAATAATAGACAGAAACCAGCTATTATTATTATTATTATTATTATTATTATTATTATTTTTTACTCACTAGGAGTTCTCACACAGGTCATCAGTGATTGCTCACCGACAACCGGTGGTATTCTCTGGAGTCTGAGTGACAACAAGTCTCCCCAGATTTCCAGTATTCTCCACCTCTTTTCGATAGCCACCGCAAATAAACTTGCAGTATCGCAACAGCCGTTTACCATTGATTTCTCGCTGGTAATGACCATTGGTCTTTTCTGGGATTTGGGTGGCAATAAGCCTCCCCAAGGTCCCCGCAGTCATCATCATCATCATCATCATCATCATCATCATCATCATCATCATCATCATCATCATCATCATCATCATCGTCGTCGTCGTCGTCGTCGTCGTCGTCGTCGTCGTCGTCGTCGTCGTCGTCGTCGTCGTCGTCGTCGTCGTCGTTATTGTTATTGTTATTATTATTATTATTATTATTATTATTATTATTATTATTATTATTATTATTATTATTATTATTATTATTATTATTATTATTTGTACTCACCAGGAGCTCTCACACAGATCATCGTCAGTGATTACTCACTCACAACAACCAGTGGTATTTCCTGGAGTCTGAGCGACAACAAGCCTCCCCAGACCTCCAGCACTCCTCACCTCTTTTCGATAACGATGCGGTATCGCAACAGCCTCCCACCATGGATCCCCCGCTGCCAAGGATAACCGGTCCTCTCTGGGATCTGGGTGGCAACAAGCCTCCCAAGATCCCAGCATTCTCCGCACTTTTCCAGTGGAGGTCCGGTCCGTGCTGCCCCTCCTCGGTCCCCCCATCCTCCTCGACCCTTGACAAACACTTTGTCTGGTGTCAGCCTAGGCCAGCACCATTAACAAAAAAATTAATAAAAAATAAAAATAAATAAAAAATAAGTTTTTATAATTTAAAAAAAATTATTATTATTATTATTATTATTATTATTATTATTATTATTATTATTATTATTATTATTATTATTATTATTATTATTATTATTATTATTATTATTATTATTATTATTATTATTATTATTATTATTATTATTATTATTATTACCATTACTATCACTACTATTACTATTATTATTATTATTACTATTATTATTATTATTATTATTTTTTTTTTTTGTACTCACTAGGAGTTCTCACACAGATAATCGTCAGTGATTGCTCACCGACAACAACCAGTGGTATTTCCTGGAGTCTGAGTGACAACAAGTCTCCCCAGACTTCCAGTGTTCTTCACCTCTTTTCGATAACGATGCGGTATCGCAACAATCTCTTACCATTGATTTCTCGCCGGTAAGGACACTTGGTCTTCTCTGGGATTTGGGTGACAACAAGCCTCCCCAAGATCTCAGCACTCTCTGCACTTTTCCAGTGGAGGTCTGGTTTGTGCTGTCACTCCTCGGTCTTCTCATCCTCCTCGACCCTCTACAAATATGTTGTCTGGTGTCAGCCTAGGCCGGCACCAGTTAAAAAAAAAAAAAAAAAAATGAATAAAATAATATTTTTTCAAATTTCTTAATTTTTTCCCTTCAATTCATTCTTTTTTTTCCCTTCCTTTTCTCTTCCATTATGGTAAAAAAAAAAAAAAAAAAAAAAAAAATTAAATTCTTTTTAATTTTTTGGGGGGTGGGTTGGTGAGGGAGAGGGAGAGGCTTATAGTGTTTCTTGTAATTTCTGTTTCTTGGTTCATATTTGTGTAGTGATAGCTGAGGCCGGTATAATTTATTGGGGAGGGGGGAGATTATGAAGTGCTGTTTCTTGCAGTTTCTGTTCCTTGGCTCTTGTTATGGTGTTCTTCGTGTGGTCTTGTTTTCTCCGTTGTAAATTCCTTGTGTCTGGTTAGCCTTTGTAGCTTATGTGTGTTAGTTTCCGCATTCGAGGATTTTCCTTAAGATTGCAGCTGTTTTGATCATTGCCGTCCTTTGTATGGTTTCGATAGTCCCTTTGATTCCAATTTCTCCAAATCTTTTCTCCATGTTTTTTGGGATTGTTCCTAGTGCTCCTACGATTATTGGTATTATACTAACTTTCTTCATGCTCCATATTCCTTTCAGTTCTCTGGCTAGTTCTGTGTATTTACTTCGTTTTTCCGTGTCTTTGATCTTCACTCTGTGGACTGCTGGGACGGCGAAGTCTACGATTTTACAAGATTTTTCATTTTTGTCTATTATAATAACATCAGGTCTCCTTGCTTGTATGAGTTTATCTGTTTGTATATCCATATCCCAGATGATTTTGTGTTTTTCGTTTTCCAGTACTGCTTCTGGTTTATGTTTGTACCATTTGTCTGCATATTCGAAATTCAATTGTTTGCACAGTTCCCTGTGTATTACTTTCCCAACACAATCATGTCTGTTCTTGTATTCTTTTTGAGCAAGTTTGCTACATTCACTTATTATATGATTTACTGTTTCGTCTCTTTGCCCACACAGTCTGCATTTATTGTTTTCCTGGGTTTTATCTATTTTAGCTTTAATGTAGTTTGTCCTAATCGCATTGTTCTGTGCAGCCATCAGTAAAGATTCCGTTTCTCTGTTCAAGTTTCCTTTTCTTAGCCATGTCCAGCTATTTACGTTGGTTTCTTCTCTTGTGAGTCTTATGAAGCGTCCATGTAGTTGTTTTTCTTCCCATTTTTCTTTTCTTGTCTGTTTGCGTCCAGTTTCGATGCTTCCTGCATTGTTCGTTGGGACGGTATCTCTTGCTGCGGTGATCAGCTTTTCTGTGTTCTGGTTTATGTATTTCTCCAGCTCTTTTTTAGTGTCGTCCACACAGTCTTCTATACTTACCAGTCCTCTTCCCCCTTCGTTTCTCTTCACGTAGAGTCTGTCTGTATCGTCTTTTGGATGTAGTGCATTGTGCATAGTCATTAATTTTCTAGTCCTCTGATCAAGGTGCCTGAGTTCTTCTTTAGTCCAGTTTATGAATGGTCCAGAATATCTTATTAGTGATACTGCCCAGGTATTTATTCCTTTGATTAGGTTTCTGCTATATAATTTTGTTTCTAAGAGCTTTATTATTATTATTATTATTATTATTATTATTATTATTATTATTATTATTATTATTATTATTATTATTATTTGTACTCACTAGGAGTTCTCACACAGATCATCGTCAGTGATTGCTCACCGACAACAACCAGTGGTATTTCCTGGAGTCTGAGTGACAACAAGTCTCCCCAGACCTCCAGTGTTCTTCACCTCTTTTCGATAACGATGCGATATCGCAACAGTCTCTTACCATTGATTTCTCGCTGGTAAGGACAATTGGTCTTCTCTGGGATTTGGGTGGCAACAAGCCTCCCCAAGGTCTCAGCACTCTCTGCACTTTTCCAGTGGAGGTCTGGTTTGTGCTGTCACTCCTCGGTCTTCTCATCCTCCTCGACCCTCTACAAATATGTGGTCTGGTGTCAGCCTAGGCCGGCACCAGTTAAAAAAAATAAATGAATAAAATAATATTAAAATTTTTTTTTTTTTTAAATTATTAAATTTGTTCTTTTCAATTCCTTTTCTTTCTTTTCTTTTTTTCTTTTCTCTTCCCTTATTTTAAAAAAAGAACTTATAGTGTTTCTTGTAATTTCTGTTTCTTGGTTCATTATTGTGTAGTGATAGCTGAGGCCGGTGTAATTTATTGGGGGGGGGGAGATTATGAAGTACTGTTTCTTGCAGTTTCTGTTCCTTGGCTCTTGTTGTGGTGTTCTTCGTGTGGTCTTGTTTTCTCCGTTGTAAATTCCTTGTGACTGGTTAGCCTTTGTAGCTTATGTGTGTTAGTTTCCGCATTCGAGGATTTTCCTTAAGATTGCAGCTGTTTTGATCATTGCTGTCCTTTGTATGGTTTCGATAGTCCCTTTGATTCCAATTTCTCCCAATCTTTTCTCCAGGCTTTTTGAAATTGTTCCTAGTGCTCCTACGATTATTGGTATTATACTGACTTTCTTCATGCTCCATATTCCTTTCAGTTTTCCCGTGTCTTTGATCTTCACTCTGTGTCTGCTGGAACGGCGAAGTCTACGATTTTACAAGATTTTTCCTTTTTATCTATTATAATAACATCAGGTCTCCTTGCTTGTATGAGTTTATCTGTTTGTATATCCATATCCCAGAGGATTTTGTGTTTTTCGTTTTCCAGTACTGTTTCTGGTTTATGTTTGTAACATTTGTCTGCATATTCGAAATTCAATTGTTTGCACAGTTCCTTGTGTATTACTTTCCCAACACAATCATGTCTGTTCTTGTATTCTTTTTGAGCAAGTTTGCTACATTCACTTATTATATGATTTACTGTTTCGTCTCTTTGTCCACACAGTCTGCATTTATTGTTTTCCTGGGTTTTATCTATTTTAGCTTTAATGTAGTTTGTCCTAATCGCATTGTTCTGTGCAGCCATCAGTAAAGATTCCGTTTCTCTGTTTCAGTTCCCTGTCTAGCTATTTGCGTTGCTTTCTTCTCTTGTGAGTCTTATGAAGCGTCCATGTAGTTGTTTTTCTTCCCATTTTTCTTTTCTTGTCTGGTTGTGTCCAGTTTCGATGCTTCCTGCGTTGTTCGTTGGGACGGCATCTCTTGCTGCGGTGATCAGCCTTTCTGTGTTCTGGTTTATGTAATGCTCCAGCTCTTTTTTAGTGTCGTCCACACAGTCGTCTATACTTACCAGTCCTCTTCCCGCTTCGTTTCTCTTCACGTAGAGTCGTCTTTTGGATGTAGTGCATTGTGCATAATCATTAATTTTCTAGTCCTCTGATCAAGGTGCCTGAGTTCTTCTTTAGTCCAGTTTATGAATGGTCCTGAATATCTTATTAGTGACACTGCGCAGGTATTTATTCCTTTGATTACGTTTCTGCTATATAATTTTGTTTCATTTCTGTGGATTTGATTGTGTCTGCTTCCAAAACTCCCAAATATATATAGCTCTCTTGTTCATCTAGCGCCCTCATCTGTTCTTGGTTGGGTAATTCCATGCCCTCAGTCGTCTTCAACTTTCTCTTTTTAATCTCTAGCAATGCACACTTTTCCATTCCGAATTCCATTTGAATGTCCTGACTGAAGATTCTGGTCGTATTTATCAGCTTTTTCAGTTCCTTTTTGCTTTTTGCTTTTTGCAAATAGCTTCAGGTCGTCCATGTACATGAGATTGTTTATTCGTTGTTCTCTGCCTGTCAACTTGTATCCGGCATCACATTTTCTGAGTAAGTAGTTGAGTGGCATCATGGCTATGATAAACAGTAGTGGTGATAGGGAGTCTCCTTGGAAAATGCCTCTCTGTATTTTTATCTCCGTCAAGTATTGCCCTCCAGCTGTCAGTTCTAATCTTCATGTTTCCATTGCTTTCTTGATGAAATTAATAATCCTGTTGGGTATCTTGTACATTATTATTATTATTATTATTATTATTATTATTATTATTATTATTATTATTATTATTATTATTATTATTATTATTATTATTATTATTATTAGGAGTTCTCACACGGGTCATCAGTGATTGATCACCGACAACCGGTGGTATTTCCTGGAGTCTGAGTGACAACAGGTCTCCCCAGATTTCCAGTTTTTTCAGCATCTTTTCGATAGCCACCGCAAATAACCTTGCAGTATCGCAACAGCCGTTTACTATTGATTTCTCGCTGGTAAGGACCATTGGTCTTCTCTGGGATTTGGGTGGCACTAAGCCTCCCCAAGGTCCAAGCATTCTCTGTACTTCCAGTGGAGGTCTGGTTTGTACTGTCCCTCCTCGGTCTATCCACACCCTTGACCCTATGAAAATATTTTGTGTAGTGTCAGCCTATGCTGATACCATTTTTATTTATTTAAAAAAAAATTATTATTTATTTTTTTTTTTTTGGGGGGGGGGGCTTATAGTGTTTCTTGCTATTTCTGTTTATTGATTCATTTTTGTGTCGTCTCAGCTGAAGCCGATGTAATTGATTAGGGGTGGAGGCTCATAAAGTGATGTTTCTGTTTCTTTCGTGATGTGATGTTCTTTTTGTGGCATCATCATCATCATCATCATCATCATCATCATCATCATCATCATCATCATCATCATCATCATCATCATCATCATCATCATCATCATCATTTTTTACTCACTAGGAGTTATCACATAAGCAACGAATTGAGAACAAACACATGGAAGCACAAAACAACAGAACCGGGGAAAATACAACCGCACGAGAGAGGCGCAAGCATAGGCTGACGCCACGAAAATTATGGACAGAGGGTCGAGGAGGGAAAGCGCAAAACCAGACCTCCACTGGAAGAGCGCGGACAGCTCTGGGACCTTGGGAAGGCTTGTTGCCACTCGGGCCCCAGAGGGGACCAATGGCCCTTATCAGCGGGAAATCGTTGGTAGGTGGCTGTTGCGATTACCGTAAGGTCATCAGCGGTGATGAACGAAAAAGAGGTGGAGCATACTGGAGCCCTGAGGAGACTTGTTGTCACTCGGACTCCAGGGAATACCACAGGTTGTCGGCAGTGGGCGACCACTGACGATGACCAGTGTGATAACTCCTAGTGAGTAAATAATAATAATAATAATAATAATAATAATAATAATAATAATAATAATAATAATAATTATAATAATGATAATAATAATAATAATAATAATGATAATAATGATAATAATGATAATAATAATAATAATAATAATAATAATAATAATAATATTATTATTATTATTATTATTATTATTATTATTATTATTATTATTATTATTATTAATAATAATAATAATAATAATAATAATAATAATAATAATAATAAAACTGTTTAAAAAAAGTCACAACCCTACATGAAAGGATAGCGCAGAAACTGAAGGGATGTATCCAAAAAACCGACGTACAAGAGTGGATGACCAAAGGTAGGACTATGTTAATACAAACAGACGCAAAAAATGGAACTATCCCAAGAAACTACAGATCAATATCTATCTATCTATCTATCTATCTATCTATCTATCTATCTATCTATCTATCTATCTATCTATATATATATATATATATATATATATATATATATATATATATATATATATATATATATATAGTAAGTTATGAAAATATATTTATGGCAATCTAGCTACACAGAGGCTCCCGCGTTTCATCCCCGGGGGAATCTTCAGGCTAAAATGAGAGGATGAAACGCGGGGGCCTCTGTGTAGCTTGATTGCCATAAATATATTTTCATAACTTACTACCTAGCTCTACTTGGGTATCGAGCACTGTTGAAGTAAATACTGAAAATTGATACATAAAAAATTATATATATATTATAATATAAAATGAAATAATAAAATAAGGTGCCAATCAAATTTTATTAAAATTCAAGTATCTTAACGTCCTTAGCTCATTAGTTTTCAAGATAAGATAATATACTTTGCTTCAATATTGAATTTTAATAAAATTTGATTGGCACCTTATTTTATTATTTCATTTTATATTATAATATTAATGCTCTATCCAGTATATTGAGCTTCAGTTTTTATCCGGATGTTTCACTAATTATAAGATATTAGTTGACTCTTATATCTTTTGTTGGATTACTTTATATATATATATATATATATATATATATATATATATATATATATATATATATATATATATATATATATATATATATATAATGTATAGATTAGTCGATATTAATGGCATCATCTTTAAGTTGATTTTACCTAAAAATCAGGAAATTTGAGAGAAACTTGCGTGAGCACTGTCCGGAAAAATGGTTATTTGTCAAAGCAAGATAATCATTTCTGGCGATCAGATGTCAGTTTCGGCGATGAAGATGAATTTAAGATAAATTGTAGAAGAAAAACCGAGAAATAAAAGTTAAAAGACATAATTAGAAAACAATTACGATAAACAAACAACTTAGTCTACGTATTAGGCACACGCACACACCAACACACACACACCAACACACACACCAACACACACACCAACACACACACCAACACACACACCAACACACACACCAACACACACACACCAACACACACACACCAACACACACACACACCAACACACACACACCAACACACACACACACCAACACACACACCAACACACACACCAACACACACACCAACACACACCAACCCACACACACCAACACACACACCAACACACACACACACCAACACACACACCAACACACACACCAACACACACACACCAACACACACACCAACACACACACCAACACACACACCAACACACACACACCAACACACACACCAACACGCACACCAACACACACACCAACACACACACACCAACACACACACCAACACACACACCAAAACACACACACCAACACACACCAACACACACACCAACACATACACACACCAACACACACACCAACACACACACACCAACACACACACCAACACACACACCAACACGCACACCAACACGCACACCAACACACACACCAACACGACAATGCAGTCCTGCATTGCCGCGAAAATATAACAAATTGAACGTTAGTATCTACTTTGTCTGAGCTTCAATACCCGTTCAAGGACGGGTATATAATAATAATAAGATACACTTAGTGTCCTAAGATGGTGGAGATGATGGAGATGGACGGCCGAAGACGAAGGTGTTTCAACTCGAAAATATATAACGAAAAATAACAATAGTAATAATATAAATTCGAAAAGTTTATTTCAGTGAGAAATTTTGAAAGTATTTGCTTCAATATTTTTATATGACGCCAGTCGTCAAACAATGATCAATGGAATTAAATAGTTCTCAAAGTGGGTCAAAAATTCTTAATCAAATGTATCATATCATAAATACCGGTGTAGGCGATTGTTTTATAAACTCGGGGAAAACAACAGAGAGAACGCCGGTGTCCCCGAAACCGAAGTACACAGACGACACACATAAATATTTCGCAAATATAAGCCAGACAAACACATATATACACGACTGTTCTAATTGACTTGGGGTCTGATATATTGAAGAAATTGGCAACGAATTGAAGAAATATAAAATCTTATTCATGTTTGTTCATAGGAGCCTTACCACAATTTGATTATTTTGTACATTGCGAATTTTGAATCTGTAGAGATAACTCGTCAAGTACGAAAGACTGAGTGATCTCCCTTACATCAGTTGAATATTGATGTCCAAGTATCATATATATACTTAGAGGGTTACTACTTATCAAGGACTGAGGGCATCCCGAGGATAAGGAATAACGAGATTGTTAGTTGTACGATGGACAACACCATGCGAAACGATGCGTGGAATAGACAGACTTGTATTATTTAAGAGGAGGGTTCAACAAGTATTTGTTAACATTGGACTTGGGAAGCAAAAATAGTTCTTTAAAGTGGTTGTAGCCAGAAGAGTTCTTACTGTGAATGGTTTATAGTAAGAACTATAGTTTCGAATACCTACCATAAAAAAACGATAAAGTAGAGAAAGGTCCATCCTCTCAGATTATACGTTTTCTCTTTGAGAATGGGTTAGTTTATGGCCAATCGTTTGAGACGCCCGTACCAGGGAATACGACAGTGATCCTCAGGCATTTCTTACAGAGCCAGAGTGCGCTACATTTTGTGGGTTGGCTTACTATCCCCATCTTACGGCCTTGTGTCACATCTTCTATCGGTGGGAGGGAGTTAGATACTTGTTGTTTCACTAAATAAATAAGCGTAATGTGTTTGGATGTATGGAAAAAATTGCATTTATTCATTTAGATATTATATATCTATTCTATAAAAGAAAAGCTGTCTGTGTGTCCAACTAAAAGTCAGAAACTACACTAAAAATATATTAGCTTTGTAGATGTATAACCTACTAAGCTGATGTATTCTTATTAGGCATTGCTGTGTTTTTGAAATATACCTATTATTTTAAGTGTCAACAGGAACAAAATCAACAAGTGGGGGTCATCTCTTAGAGCGATTTGTAACGTTATTATGTAGTAGTTTAAAAAAATTGCTGGGCCTTGAGAAGCGCTAATTCCCTATCTTACACAGGGGGTATTTTTCGCTTCTTAAGGGTGGGCAATTTCCTTCCGTAAAGTAACAAATTACTGCATAAAAATATTCCCTTCGAACTATTGTCCTCATCAATAGCATTTCTTTTCAAACTATTGTTGGGTAGGTGGAACTCGTATATCTTGGAAGGCAGTCCACTTAGAGGAAGGTAAGACTCTGATTTCAAACCTCCGCTGCCTTGTGAAATCCCACCCATGGGGAAAGGCTTCTTTTTTAGTATGGATTACTTGGATTATTTGGACTACTGTTCGTAATATGGATTTAATTATAACAACGTTTCGACTTAGAATAACATGAATATTAAAAACAATATAACGAATAATCCAAATAATTCAAATTATTAAATTAAATTTAGAAACATAATTTTCTTTATTCTATTAAAGTGTATTATTATTTGACAAATTATTATTTTACAGATTTTTATTTGGATTTCTTTTTTTTCGCCATAGTTGTGAAAAATTAAAGCAAAACAAATTCCAAGTAAATGCCGAGCAACGCCGGGTAAGTACAGCTAGTACATAATCCAACATAGACATCTTTTGGGATTTTTAAGTTACTTAATTAAAAAAATTAATTATCCAGTCCGGAAAATGTTCAAATAAGCATGGCACTATTGTCCTTAAATAAAAAACAAACAAACAGCTGACATTATTAGTAAAAAAATAACATTTCCTCTTATTTACATATTAGCATATTCATTTCTTAACATTACATAATGATCGTACTGGTAGGTTTATATTTTTCAATTATATCTGTTATTTAAAGTGTTGTTTTAATTTAATGTTGTAAGCGGCCAAGAATGCTGATGGCGACACGCTGCTATTAAGCATTCAAAAAATAGATTCGAACACTGCATATATAAACTAAAGTACTATAATATACGTAACTAATATATTATTTTTCATACTATTAATCGGATATTTATTTAAATAAAAATACAGTAAAATAAAAACCGGATTAATGCAACATATTTTAGAAACTACTACGTTTAAAATACCACACATGAATAAGAATTAGAATTACTTCTATTGATCATGATGTTTTCAGTTACATCCCTTTGACCAATTACATTAACTCGCTTCTGTATTAATACAACTACAATGCCGAGTAGTTGCATGTGCGTGTTTCACGCCTATATCTAAATTTGATAAATATACATAAAATTAATTAAAAAAGTTTTATGCTGAAATTAAGGCAAAACTAAAAAGACTTTTTAAAATTCCTACTGAAAAATAAATTGGTAATATTATTACCTTTAAGATTATTTTATTCAATACACTCCTTATGACAACATGTCTACAGCACATCAGCAGGTAGTGTAAACATAAAAAGATTACTATATAGTTCACAAAATATATTCAGTTTCATACAAACATACATAACTATAGTATCCGATAACCATAGGAAATTTTGTATACTTTACTAAAACATACATAACCATTTATAATATCTTATAAACATTGGTAACTATATATACTATCCTAAACATAGATAAATATTTATAGTATCCTACAACCATTGGTAATTATGTATACTATCCTAAAAATATAGATAACTATTTATAGAATCCTATAACCATTAGTAATTATGTATATTATAATAAATCATAGAAAACTATTTATAGTATCGTACAACCGTAGGTAATTATGACTACTATCCTAAAAACATACATAACTATTTATAGTATCGTACAACCATAGGTAATTACGTATACTATCCTAAAAATATAGATAACTATTTATAGAATCCTATAACCATTGGTAATTATGTATATAATAATATATCATAGAAAACTATTTATAGTATCCTACAACCGTAGGTAATTATGACTACTATCCTTAACACATAGATAACTATTTATAGTATTCTATAAACATAAGTAATTATGTATACAATCCTAAAAACATAGATTACTATTTATAGTATCCTATAAATACAGGTAATTATATATACTATCCTAAAAACATACATAACTATTTATAGTATCGTACAACCATAGGTAATTACGTATACTATCCTAAAACATAACAATTTATAGTATCCTACAACCATAGGTAATTAAGTATACTATCCTAAAAATATAGATTACTATTTATAGTATCCCATAAACATAGGCAATTAAGTATACTATCCTAAAACACAGATTACTATTTATAGTATCCCATTAACATAAATACGGTTTTATAGTATCCTACAAAACATAGATAACTATTTAAAGTATCCTATTTATATAATACCTATTTATAGTGTCCTACAAACACATCATAGTATCTTATCAAAATATAAACCAATTATAGTACCATACTAACATATATAACTGTTTATAGTATCCCATAAACATAGCTTACTATTATAGTATCTTACAAATATTGATAAATATTTATGCTTATCTAAAAACTGAAAGGAAATAATCTAAAAAAGGGAAGTAACTTATGATATTACTTTTTTTGTAGACTTAACATAGTAATATCTATTTTTGTTTTTTAAATTATTATGGAGAATGCAGATGCAGGTTAATGAAATATAGAGCAAAAATATAAGCAATGGTTTACAAACAAAATCAAAGATGAACGACAGTTGCGGAAATATACTTTCCCAAAAGATATATAGAGGCAAATATATGAAAAGCTATATGAAATAAGTATACGAACAGCTATGTAGATCGTTACCTGACAAGACTGATTTGAAAAACGCAGTAAATTTATAAAGTAACCAGCGGGAAACGAATCTCTTATGAAATCGTTGGTCCGGCCGGAACGAAGAACCGTAATAATGTGCAGGATATTTAAGTTTATGGTGCCCAGAATTCGAACAAAGAATTTATGAGGCCAAAAGTTCTTAATAGCTTGTAAGCAAATAATACAAAACTTTCGGCTAACATTTGAGATTCAAAGAAATGTTCAAGAAAATCAATATATATATATATATATATATATATATATATATATATATATATATATATATATATATATATATGTGTGTGTGTGTATTCTCTCTCTCTCTTTGAGTTTCAATCTCGGCTTGAGGCACTAACTGGTCTAGCCGCACTGAAGAGCTGTGATACAGAGAAACAGTCTGTATATGGATGACTATATAAAGCTCCCTTTCTTGGGTAGAGCTTATTTGTAAGGATATCGCCAACTGCCATTAGCCTTAAGGCATAGGTCATTGGGTAAAACTAATTCGAGCTCCCGGCACTTGATAATGTTTACATTGAGATATCACTTACATTCAGTTAGTTTCGTATGATAGCGCAGGAGTAGAGATGCCGACTGTCACCTCGACGGTTTAGTTTTAATTTCGGCTTGAGGCACTAACTTGTCTAGCCGCACTGACGAGTCTGTATGTGGATGACTATATATATATATATATATATCAATGAATTAGAACATTACAATTGTTCCAAGAATTAGTCTAGTATGGCGTACGATCGTTTCCAAAACATTTTGGAAATACTTTATTTTATTTTATTTTATAAATTAACAAAGCTACCCCAAAACGTCTTCATCAGCGCCTTTAGCACCACGTCTTACAGAAATTCAAAGAAAAAATAACAAGCTCGTCGTAGAGGAACATCTATTGACAGAAAGAGCCACAGAGACAAATATTAGAAAAAAGAATAAGTTACAAATATAAAATAAAATATATAAAGATAAAATGATAATAATAATAATAATAATACATTATGAAAATAAAAATAAAAATGAAATATAAAAAAATAAAATAATATAAAAAAAATAAATAAATAAAAGGATAAAAAAAATAAAGTAAAATAAAAATATAAAAAATAAAAAAATAAAAAAATAAAAATATTAAATATATATATATATATATATATATATATATATATATATATATATATATATATTTATATATATATATACACTAGAAGAATACCCACGCATCAAAACGAATAAAAGTAAGTCCCCGTACAGAACAGTTTGGCATTACTTTTATGTACTCTTCGGAAGATTAAGATTAATATATAATGGTACTAAACCTTATGTCTAGAATTCTTATTCCAATTGTGATTAAAATCCATTACATTATTTTGATTGTAGAAAATGGCTTAAGCTTAAGGGATCTTAAGAATGAATTGAAATCAATGGAATCTTGCTTAATTCGTGTCTAATTACTATTGATCCAATTCAATGCATCTAATATATTTTAATTTTAAAATGAAGGTTTGCTTATATTATGTCTCCTAAAAACTCCTTAAAATTCCCCCCAAACTGACATTTTGGCAATATTTATTAATTTATATCCAATACCTATTGTTAAAATGTCAAAATAATCGAGGGTTTCTGAATATTTACCGAGGGCTTTCACTGCGTTTTTACTTTTATTTTAAAATACTAAATTAAATTATATATTGCCCGCTTAACACCCCTAACGCTCATGATATTCGATCACCGTCTATCTGAAAAACTCATTCACCTTTGTCACTGAGTGGCTTTTGGGGCTTGATAAGCGGTGACTTATTAGTAAAAAAAGCTTCAAAATTTATAGTGATAGGTTGATTAGTTTAGGAGTGAATCCTGTACATATAAATATCTACATATATACACATATTTAAATTTATATATGTATAATATATATATATATATATATATTTCAATAATATATTTCAATAATATATGATAAGAAATGTACTTAGCTTAACAATTAAGTGCAGTTTCACAGAATCACGGATCATCAGAAGTGTCTGCGATTGGCATCATTCGAAATTGTTTCTCCGAGATCTGCTCTCTTAATTTTATTCTGTTTCTATTTTGAGAGGTTAGATTTTGCATACATACATACATACATACATACATACATACATACATACATACATACATACATACATACATACATAATACATACATACATACATACATACATAATACATACATATATATATACATAGATACATACATATATATATATACATATATACATACATACATACATAATACATACATACATACATACATATATTCTTCCCTTTTTCCTTCGTTATTTTCTGTTTTTCACCTTATAAGATGTTGTTACAATTTCAGTAAACTTTTTAATATGCTCTGAAGATTGACAGTTGGGCTATTAAATTGTAATTTTTGTCCCAATTTGCTAAGAAACACGCGTAAGAATGCAACAGATTGAAGATCATTTTTTTTAATAAGATGTAAATTGGAATGATAAACATCAACCAAGATAGTGAAATAAATATAAAATAAATAAAATAAAACATAAAAAATTGAAAAATCTTGTAATACAACTTCATTGAGCTTGTAATTGGAAAATTTTCAGATACTGTAAGGAGTACAAAATTGAGAATATACATTCCTTATAAAAACCTATATATATATATATATATATATATATATAGTCTCGGAAGTTTCTCAACCATTAAAACTATATATATAAAAAAAAAAAATTATATAAAAAAAAAACTTATAGTCTCAAGTCTTCCAGTGGAAAATCACTCATGTAAGTCAATTTATTTTTTACAGTTATTATATTAGTTAGTTTCTAACACTATTTTAAGGGATCATCAGTTGTTTACCATGAAAAACTGTTTCGGGAATTTAATATATATATATATATATATATATATTTTTTCTTCTTCCATGTGTGTGCCTTCAAAATAAAATTATTTCCAAATCTTCACTTTTTCTGAAGACGTTCGCTAACACGAAACAAACCGGTCAAATCTCTTGTTTTTGTCTTCCTCCTGCATGTTTACCTGTTTTCCGTTTGTCATTTTTACACACACACACACACACACACACACACACACACACACACACACACACACACACACACATACATATATATATTTCTATTTCCATTTGATTTTTTAATGTTCAAATATAAATTGTATAACATCAAAGAATTTTTATAGCTCAACAGTGTAAGAACAGAGGTATGTTATGTATTTTTAAAATTCAATTTTGTATCATATCCAATGTTTTGAAAGACAGATTCCCATATTTCACATAATTTATTTTCTTATTTAGCATACAATTATTTCGGCAAAATATATGTAAATGCTCCTATGCATTTATTTGTTGATGTTTTTATCCTCAGTCGTGATAATATGAAACACAAGGCAAGTAAAGTCCATAAATTACAAAGATTATATATATATATATATATATATATATATATATATATATATATATATATATATATATATATATATATATATATATTATAGTATAAAATGAAGTAATAAAATAAGGTGTCAATCAAATTTTATTAGAATTCAAAGTTCAAGCAAAGTATCCTTAAGTCCTTAGCTCATGAGTTTTCAAAGATAATTCTTCTCTTCAGAGGACCATTACCGCAGTTATACTACTACAGGTAATAAAATTACGCTTTAAAAATATATAAAATTATATACACAAATACATTAAAATACATAACATCAAACATATCAACCCAAAAACATACTTTTTGTTGAATCCATACAGTCCATCCAGGTAATACAAATTGAGAAGCATAATCAGGAAAGACATTACTCCAAGTTATAAACAGCAGTCCATATACGTGAAATTGAAGGGGCCGGCAAGATGCGACCGGGATTCAGTCTTGTTTTGCTCAATTCGGATTTAACGGGTTTTCTAATTAAACAACGAACTTTGATTTGCCTTGGGTTGCACATATCGGGATTTTGGAACTTTGATTGGACTTTCTGTATTATTTGATTTATTTATCATTAACATTGAATATTGACACATTTCGCGACTGGATAACTTTGCTGGCCCCTTCAATTTCACGTATATGGACTGCGACCATGCGCGATTTAAGTTCAATTTAAAAGAGACACTTACACAAACAACATCGGACGTCACTTCTAGAAGACCAGAAAGAATTATTATGAAAAAAAGGTTAATAAGTTTTATTTGTCTAAACAGAAAAAAAGCTCTGACGAAGTCTGTTATATCAGGCGAAATTATTAGATAAAAAAGTCAAGATGAAAAAGGAAAAAAATATTTTAATTTTTTATTTTTATTTTAATAAAAATATCTGCATTTAACACATTGTTTTTATGAAGGCATTTTGCCTCTTTCTTTATGTTTATATATATATATATATATATATATATATATATATATATATATATATATATATATATTATGTTTAAGAAGGCTGAGGGCAATGCAAAGTGTCGGGTAGGTTGTGAGCTGGAAGGAACAAAAATAATAAATCGGAATGGGACGTACTATTTTTTTCCCTTAAAATCTTACATAACATCAAGTGTGGTGTTGGCTGTTTGTGTGTTGTCCGGATGATTATTACAAATCATTTGTTTAATATTTCGGGAAAAAACTTCCCTTTGTCAAAAGTAATAAACGCCAAAGGAAAAATCCGTCTGTGTAGTTAATTCACTAAAATGGATGCCAGAGAGTAGAATAAAGGAAAACCAGTCCCACAGAGAATAGAAATTAATAAATTTCAAAGTTATATATATATATATATATATATATATATGGGAAAATGAAAAAGGAAAACCAAAAAATGGATGTTTTTTATGTGTACATCAACGTTTCGTCTTTATTTATAAGACTTCATCAGGATGATAAAATAGAGAAAAAATGTCATACAAGCACAGATACATGTAGGGTAGACATATTGGGAAAAATAGAATGAAATAGTGGCCAACTGCTGCCAACTACATGTATCTGTGCTTGCATGACATTTTTTCTCTATTTTATCATCCTGATGAAGTCTTATAAATTAAGACGAAACGTTGATGTACACATAAAAAACATCCATTTTTTGGTTTTCCTTTTTCATTTTCCCATCACGTCGGATTACTTTCACCCTTCTCTTCCCATATATATATATATATATATATATATATATATATATATATATATATATATATATATATATATATATATATATATATATAAAATATATGTGTGTGTGTGTGTGTGTTTCGGTAATATTTATGTGTTCATATGCATATATATGTATATATTTGTATGTATGAATGCCTATACATAAAAAGTAATAAAAATAATAAAAATAAATTTCAAGGTATTCGGCCACCTTGGAATTTATTTTTATTACTTTTTACATTTACTTTTATCTCCCGCTTCCTTTTTTCTGCCTAAATATCTTTTTGATTTGAATCCCTTAACCCCTTCCGCCACCTGTTAGATTGCACTCTTTTTTCACTCGCTTTTCTTTTTCTTTTTTTTTATTTTTTTCTTTTCTTCTTTGGTTCCTACCCTTTCTTCTGTCTCTATATTTTGTCTAGCGTTTTTTTTTCTTTTCCCTTTCTTTTTCTCTTCCCTTCTTTACGCTGTCCCACAATTCCCAAGTAATTTTTATACATTGCAACAGTTCGCTTTGACTCCATTGAGATTTTGTCATTGTTTTTGCCTTGGAATACGCTTAACTGAAAACAGGAAGAATATTGTTTTCCTTGACATGGCCAATCTTATTTGATCCCTTCTCCGAGGACAACAGACCTAGGTAGAATCGTCGTCATTGGATTTTTATACAGATTCCTCTGAATTTACCAATATTTCTGAGCCCCACGCTTTTTTGGATTTCATTATTGGTGATTCTCATACCCGTTTGAACTTTAAAATTTAAAAAAAAAACTCTTTCAAATTTAGAACTTTAACAGTCCTATCCTGTCAACTTATCAATCATAATTTTTCCTCTCATGATAAGATTTTAATCTTTGAAAAGACTGGTTTAAGGAATGAAAGAGAAGAAAAATAAATGTTTTTATTAACTAAACTGCCCCTTGTTTTGAACAACTGAAGATATCGATTTGCTTCCATTTGCAGGTCTAATCAATTTTCATTGACTTACCATACTAATATATATATATATATATATATATATATATATATATATATATATATATATATATATATATATATATATATATATATATATATATATATATATATTAAGAGGCAGGCAGAAATGCATTGATGGAGAAATAGACTTCTATTAAGCAAATCATAAATTTACCAAGCATAGAATATCCTGGCAGAAAATCACAGTATAAAAATAGATATTATCGGACAAAGCCAACTTCATCTCAAGGTTATATTCAGGGAGCATTCACTGCGGAACGAACCCATTAGTATGGGCTTATGGGACTGGGATGCCAGTTTTCACTGGAAATGGAAACAAGAAAGAGCGGAAAGGAAAGATAAATAGGTGGGAGAGAGATAGATATAGATAGAGAGAGGGGGATGGAGTGAGGGGGGAAAGAGAAAGATAGATAGATAGATAGATAGAGAGAGGACGATGGAAGATAGAGAAAGAGAGAGAGAGAGAAAGAGGGAGAAGAGAGAGATAAATATGTTTGAGAGAGAGATGGATATAGAAAGATAGAGAGAGGGAAATGGGATGAGGAGGAAAGGGGAAAATAGAGAGAGAGAGAGAGGACGATGGAAAAGAGGTAGAGGGAGAGAGAGAAAGAAAGAGGGGGAAGAGAGATAAATAGGTGGGAGGGAGATGGATATATATAGATAGAGAGAGAGAGAAATGAGAAAGATAGATAGAGAGAGAGAGAGAGAGAGAGAGAGAGAAGAGAGTGGGAGTGGGAGAGGGAGAATGGGATGAGGGGGAAAGAGAGAGAGAGAGAGAAAGAGGGGAATAGGATGCATATTGACATATCTATATTTTGATGTGAGATTCTGATAGATGTGAACAGAATAAAACAGATAAATACGAAAGAACTTGAGTCGAGGCGGGACAAATGGTAACTTAACCGGGGAAAAAGTGGACCGCGTCATGTGTGTGTGTGTGTGTGTGTGTGTACGTATGTTGTAGTGTACGCGTGTGGTGAGTGTACGTGTGCGTGTATGTTGAAGAGAGACAGCCAAACAGTGATCGAAATAAAAACGAAGGCTAAAAACAAAAGAATGCAATGAAGAGAGAAATGGAGGTTGACAGTTTGACAAGTTGTTTGTCCATCGCGATGAATCACTTGGTCGATTTCACCCCTGAACATGTGACACACACTTTAGTCGACAGACCGCGTCCTCTCCAACACGACGTATCAATAATTTGACGAGGCTTATTATCCTTTCCTATGTTTACAGGCATACTCACGTTGACACCGGTTCTTTTAGATCACTGAAGTTAAGCGACGTTGAGTCTGGCCAGTTCTAGATGGGTGACCATTTGGGGATACCAGGTGCTGTATCTAGACACCTAGCTAACCGGAGTGCCTAGCGTGGCAAATATGGCAAAACTCCCATAGAAGACAGTCAGCAATAAGGTGGACGAAAACCAGGGTTCTCTTCCAGGAGTGACCAAGAACCCTGATGGCGATGCTGATGTTTACAGGACAAAATATGGCACTTCTGTCGTATCTATGAAGCAGCAGATTTTCTGTCCTTCTACTGAAAATAAAGGGAAGTAATCAACCGGAAGTGATTTTTTTACAACATAAAAAAAAATGCAAGACTGATTTGTTTTGGGGTAACAAGAAACAATTAACAATTTTTTTTTTTTATTATATGAAGTAAAAATTTATGAAAAGTAAAAAATGATTTTTTCTTTAATTTAATTGAAAAGTTTTGATTGGTGGGATTTTTTTTTTATATAAATGAAAAGTTTTGATTGGGGGGGGGGACTGAATTTTTTTGTCAACATTGATTTTGATTTTATTTTTTTTTTAATATAAATAATTTTAACATTTGGGAGGTCTTTTTCTTTTATTGAACAGGATAAAGTTCTGCAATTTGGTTTACAATGGCTTCCATGGGATTAGCAGAAAACTTCTGCCGCCACATAAATTCGATTAAGTAGGAGTCCACCATTTGCGTGTGGGTGCCACCTTCTATTTTGTTACGCATCTTGCCCTTTTGTCACATGTTTTCCACATGATTTGTTGTGGCACCTGTGGATGGATCCACAAAATTGTATCTGTGATTTACACGCAAATGGTGAAATCCTTCCGAAGCGAGTCTGATATAATTGTTGATCCGGGACGCACATACTGCTTTAATATGGGTATTATCCACAAAATACCCACAGTTGTCGTCGTATACGGGCCGTATTATTCTTTCGTCGTGAAAATAGACTTTCGTCTATCTCCACGAAGCAACCTTCTCCTCCAAGGATCTGCGGATGCTTCAGAAACTGCTCCAAACATATTTCCCTAAGGAACATTCTCCAGTCACAAATTGCGTGACCGCCAAGTATTCTGCACTCTCTTTTAACAGCTTTATAGTTAGCCATTTCATTTGCCCATACGTATATGAAACTAAAAATGTCATCTAAGCGAAGCCGTGACCCAGCAAAAAAACTATCTTTCCTAATGGATAGTGTTTTGCAGCAGTATCTACGTGAGCATTTCCAAATAAATCCATCACTTCCACTGTGGCTTGCCATCTGCATCTGTCTTTGACATGACGGGCATGTCCGACTGCAAGAAATCAGGCGTTGTGCCTGTAAAAAATCTATTGTTTTTTGCGGCTGCTTCATTAAATTACCAATGTCTCGAAGATTAATTTCATTTAACTCCATTTTCTAAATACTAAAGTCAACTTCCGGTGAATTCTGAATGAATGGTACTTGGAGAAAAAAAATGGAACTCTTCAATTTCGATTTCTTAATCGGCAGCTGCTTCATAGATACGACAGAAGTGCCCAAAATATTTAGGTGACTATCATTTCGCAAGTCTCAAAACTACAAGGTGTGTCTGAAAAGAAACGGGACTTGTGTCACAAAACAATTTATCTTAATTCCAAACAACAAGCAAAAATGTCTCCGTCGTGTGCAATAAACTTTCCCACCCTGGAAGGAATTTTCCGAAGTGCCACCGAGCTCCGTACTTACGGCCTCTGTTGATGGTATCGACATTTTCAGAAATTCATTTAGCTTAAGGAAAATGTCGGTACTGTTATAAATGAGGCGCCTGATTTCCGTGACTTCATGTCGGTAACGATCGGGCAGGTCGCAAAAGCGCTCGAGAGTTGCCGAGGCGAAAACGCCAAGCGTTAATGGAAGACTTGTAGGCGATAATATATTTATAGTTTTATTATTGATTATATATCTATTAAGTTACACCCCCCACACACATATATATATATATATATATATATATATATATATATATATATATTATTATTATTATTATTATTATTATTTCAAATGAAACAACACTCTTTCAAATCGAAAGACATTTCTTCAAATGGATTTACATATCTGATGAAAGCGGACCACCGCTTGAAACGCGTTATATAAAATTATAAAATGATAAAATAACAATATAATAAATAAGTGTTGAAAAAAACCCATTTTACTAATGTTGGTAGCCTTACTCCTTTACATATATACTTTTCTCTCGTTGGAACTGCACTAATACTGCACTACCCTCTTTTCTCTCTCTCTCTCTCTCTCTCTCTCTCTCTCTCTCTCTCTATATATATATATATATATATATATATATATATATATATATATATATATATATATATATATATAGAGTGTCAGGTTGTATATGAAAAGAAATCAAATAAAGTGCTCGATCATATAAGAGAGCTAATATAATTTATTTAGATACTGTATATTACGTATATCAGCAATATACCGCGGTTTCATCCAAAAGGGCAGATTTAGACATCTTTAGTAAATCTCCGTGCCCAGTGGAATCATCGGCAAGCTGAAATGATTGTAGACACGCCCGACAGGGAATGGCGTCAGCAATGACAGAAAAACGGTGCATCTCTGAGGGCGTCCCCGAAAAAAACCGGTGTGGGATAGTGATTTACTAGGGCTCAAGGGAGGCCTTCATTTTATTCCCTAGCAAGTTTTATTTATTATTTATTTATCTGTTAGCAAGTTT
>OY744529.1:113865953-113878453 GCA_963556195.1 Sepiola atlantica
ACGCCATGTTGTTCGCGTGTGTTTTGGACGTTGGTCGGTTTATCTTTTGTTTTGAACTGTTATCGGTTTATCTTTTGTTGGTGACGAGAAGAAAGAAGCAGTACTACTGCTGATACTAAGAACGAATGACTCTAAATAATTTACGTGACTGAAATATGAATTAATTAACGAAATATATCTTTTACTAACCCTGTGTATTAAATAAAGGGTTCCATTCGAAATTCCGTACAGATTCTCGAGTTGGACAAGATTGTCCTGAAAAAGTTCGGAAGGTAAAATCGGCAGAAACGTTGTGAGAATAACATTCAAAATAAGAAAAGCAGTCTGAATAATTAAAAAAATTAAAAATAAAAGAAGATATTTCACCTCAAACAAGGCAGGTCGCCACTGTAGACGTAAGGGGCTACTAAGAATTATGGAGTAAGTTTTGGGGGTCATCCTAAGTTGGGAGCTGTGCAGCGAGATGCCTGTTTACATTAGTTTTAAACCTTTGCATGTCGGTAGAGTCGGGGAAACAGGGATTAGGGATAGAGTTCCAGAGTCCGACAGCACGAGGAAAGAAGCTATTGGAGTAGAAGTCTCTTCGGCATCTGGGGACCTCCACAGTGAATGGATGGGATTTGGCAGATTGTCGGGTTGTTCTAGTGTATTTGCGTCGAGGGGGCACTAGAGCAGCTAGTTCATCGGAGCACAATCCATTGACGTTATGCATTCTTTTTATTATTTCTATTTTACGTTTGGATCGTGTATTCTAAGTCTTTCGTTTTGCAGATCATCAGAAATCAGAATCCCGGTTTAACCTTTCATCTATTTCGAGAACGAAAAATAAGTAAACTAATTTCATTCCAACAAGTAATACATGAACAAAATTATGATCTTAAAATTTCGTTTATTTTAATTTTTAAAACAAACCATTAATGAACACGGAACGTACAGAATACATATACTTACACTCATCTGGTACATACGTCAGAGCAAATGCGTCCTCTCACATGCAAGTCTCACCGATTCTCACATTCAGGTCATGTCTGCGCGCGAAAACAGAAAGCTAAGAACACATACGACAAAAACATATGAATTTCCATTTTCCCGCGACGGGATGTTTAATGTTCGGAACGTTTTCCATAAATATTTGCATCTTGGTCTCCATGCGATATGAATAAATAATAGAAAATAGGCAACCGAATTGCTCACATGACCTGCAGACACTGCTTTGGAAGTCCTTTGTTATGATTGTCCTATGTAGTTTTTTTAAAACATACATCGTGTTGGTGCTAACACCTACATATCTACTGAGTGTTTGGTAAATCGATGGTATAACTTCCGGATGATGCTTTGTATGTGTAAACAATGACAAAAGTCCACCATAAACGTAGGTTAAGTAGACGTTTGATTTTCAGAGTTATAAGACATTGAAAATAAATACTGATCAATATTTTTTATTGTAAACATCTAACACGTCTAAATAGTACGATAGTGCACTGTTATTTCTACATATGAGATAGATAGAAATTATTCCTGTGAATGGATCACAGGTAAAATAAGCCTGGGTCTGGTGTTTTAAAAAAAAATATTAAAAACAAATTTTTCAATGGCAATTGCCATATACAAGGCTTGAAGCAACTTGATGTAAGGAGCTAAAAATACTACTTCAGGTAAAAGAAATAGCCAATGATAAGTGTTAGATAGATAGATTCCGACTGAGAACACAGCAATTATTCCCCCTTTGTCAGCAACATCGTTCACGAAATGTGAGGATTAAAGGACAAAATAAGGGAAGCGAGAGTTACGAGGTTGCCTAAAGTAAACCGAAAGTCCACTTTCTATTTTCCTGTTGCAACATACAACCTTTAAATAATGAACAAATTACACCACACAAATATAAAAGCCGTGGGACTCATAACATAAGAAAGGTCTGAGCGTCATCATCGACAGGCTCCTTTGATAGCTAACATAGAGACTCGGTTGGCACCCTGCGAATGTTGGCCTTTCTTATTTCAGGTAACAGAATACAACAGACCAAATATGAGTTAATAGATATCATCAGCACAAACATAATCAGCACAAAGACAATGCAGGAGAAGAACTAGACCACACGCGTGATTAGTAATGCATTTCTATTGAAACAACAACCTAAACAAAGAGGATTCTTTACACATATAGAATATTATCTCGGAGTGATACTATCGATTTTTATAAACACCCTGTATAGTAAAAAACACATGCATATCTGCAAAGTATATTAGTAGCTCATGATGGTTTTGAATGCATTTTTATGCCCAGAGATAAACTCTTCGGGAATTTACTAATTAAAGATTCACGAACTGTAACACATTTCTACTAAACGACAAACTAGCTGAAATAGCTAAAACAGCTGTAAAATATCTGATATAGCTGATATAGCTGTAAAATAGCTTAAATAGCTAAAATAGCTGTAAGATAGCTGAAATAGCTGTAAGATAGCTTAAAAAGTTGTAAAATAGCTGAAATAGCTGAAATAGCTGTAAAATAGCTGAAATAGCTGAAATAGCTGTAAGATAGGTTAAATAGCTGAAATAGCTGTAAAATAGCTAAAATAGCTGAAATAGTGGTAAAATAGCTGAAATAGTTGAAATAGTTGTAAAATAGCTGAAATAGCTGTAAAATAGCTGAAATAGCTGTAAGATAGCTTTAAGCTATCTTACAGCTATTTCAGCTATTTTACAGCTATTTCAGCTATAAAATAGCTGAAATAGCTGAAATAGCTGTAAAATAGCTGAAATAGAGGAAATAGCTGTAAAATAGCTGAAATAGCTGAAATAGCTGTAAAGTAGCTGAAATAGCTGTAAAATAGCTGAAATAGCTGAAATAGCTGTAAGATAGGTTAAATAACTGAAATAGCTGTGAAATAGCTGAAATAGTTGAAATAGTTGTAAAATAGCTGAAATAGCTGAAATAGCTGTAAAATAGCTGAAATAGCTGTAAAATAGCTGAAATCGCTGAAAAAAGCGGGGAAATAGCTGAAATAGCTGAAACGATGTATCTCCAGAACTGTTGGACGTAAGAGGTTTCCGGATCACTAAAAATGTGAGACATGGTTACATTATGGAGGACTAGTACACATTCGCATACCAAGAAGTCAATGGTTTTGAAGCAAATAAATATTATAACACTATTTAATTGTTCATTTACATAGGTTTTTTGTTTGTATACAGCGACGAAAAGGTCACACACTTTATGTTCCTGTCTCTGCAAGTGCATGAAACTGGCAGGTTGTCTGGCGCCGGCACGATACTGGCATTATTTCGCTGTGAAATAGAGGTGTCTATGGCGAATGCGTCCCTATCATCAGAAGTGATTGGGTACTGTCTGATCTATGTATAGGTATGTAGCTCGATACAAAACGCACTTTACACAATATACTGTGCGACGCAGGCATCACACGAGCGACACACGTGGTACCGGTCATAAATTTGCCATATTCCATATGAGATGTAAGAACAAATCATGTAGAATATGTGCTGAACATAACCCTAACCCTAACCCTAACCCTAACCACTTAAGACTTTAAACCGGGACGCTGAGAAAAATCACTCAACCATTTGAGAGGATAAACCTTGATTTCAAGAATCTCGTACCATTTAAATATTATCACCGTCATCGACAAATATTCGAGATTCCCGTTCACATCTCCGAGTTTGGACAGAAAACTTATGTGATAAAGTGTTAATGCTCTTTATTTGCCATTTTGAGGTTTTCAGCATACACCCATTCAGATCGAGAAGCCTCTGTTATGTCTGAGCAGCTGAGACAATTTCTTTGTGAACGAGAAGTGGCCACAAGCCGGACGACGCCTTACTATCCTCAGGGTAATGCCTAATGCGAACGTTATAATGGGATAATATGGAAAAGCATACAGCTGGCTGCTGCGAACCACAAATGTCCGATCACCCACATTATTAGAACGCTCCTATGTACAGCCACAAATGCTACGGTCATCGAGAGGTTTCTCCCCTTTCAACGAAAAGGCTCAGCGTGAACTTCCCTACCTTTATGTTTCTCAAATCCTGGAATGGTGCTATTGAGACGTTTTGTTCGTCATAGTAAGAATGGCTCATTAACAAATGAAGTGGAACTAATCGAGACGAATCTGCATGATGCTATGTCGGAAAAGAATCTACAGTTTACTTCAGAGATCTTGCACCTATAGGGTACATTTCTGCACCCAATATAGCCTCCTCGGAGGCGCATACATCTACAGACCCTTCCATCTCAACTGAACGTCAAACCATCTACAGGCCCACTGCCACTATCAGATACAGATGTTAAAATCCCAGATGTGGGTGTTGGACAGAGGTCCAATTGACCTGAAACGAATTCATCCAAAAGCCGATTCGGAACTCCTGTTTTCAGACTCACAACAACCTGCACACAGAAGCGGATTTGTTGTTATAGTAATTATAGGAGCAACGGGACTCATGAAAAAGAATTTCAAAAACTACTTGGCTAATATACCCGGTGACCTAAATGCAAGACAGATTAAAACAATTGCACTTAAAGAGACGGTTAGAATCTTAAAATGATCTCTCGGTTGGAATGTCTAAAATAGCAGGTGAATGTCTGACATTCAGTATGATACCCCATCTCCAGCAAAAACAAAAAATAAGAAAATGAAAAAAAAAGCAGATATATTTATACCCACTCAGAGCGAAGAGAGAACATCATTTCCACACCTGAAAGGTATGCAACATATATTTTGGTGTTAAAAATGACCAGTTGTTTAAGCATGAACATTTGAAATGAACCGAGGTTCCACGGGTGCAGAAAAAAAGAAGAAAATGGTAATAAAAAAGTAATGGTAAAATCAGTGAATAAAAATACTATAAAAATGAACTGTAAGTTTAAAAACGCTTCTGGACTTTTCGTATTGTTTCGTATTTCGAGAAGCGTTTAAGTGACTATTGGTGCCGTGGCGATAACATTACAACAATATTAAGTAATAACAAAAACATATACATGAATAATTGAAAACACGTTTACAAATACTAAAAACAAACATATCAATACTAAACTCATATTAATTAAATAGCAAAATCCCATAAAAGCCAGAATAATAAAACATAACAAAATCAATGACACACAAACCCACCATAAGACACTTGGACATTGGCTAAAGAATTTGCCGAAAGTTAGGTATAAGAAAAGTATTATACCTACTTGATACGAATAAAATAACATAAAGAATGAGCCAATAAGAAATAACGTAACAGAAATATTCGGCCATTTTCAACCATGCTTGTATTAACAAATAATTGCGGTCAAAATGTTGAAAACATATATAGTATAAATGTATGTTATATTTGCGTTCTGGCAACAGCCGTTTTTCATTTGTTTCTCACTGATAACAGTCATTGGTTTGCTCCGTAATTTGGGTGCTAAAATATTACTATTGTTAGTATTAGTCGTTGTACCAGTGATGTTTTTAAAATTTGTTTTTAACTGTAGAGGTCCCCAGATGCCGGAGAGCTTTCTATTCCAAAAGCTTCTTTTCGTCGTGTTGCCGGCCTCTGGAACTCCCTCCCTGCCCCGTGTTTCCCCGAAGGTACTGACATGCAGAAATTTAAGACTAATGTAAACAGACATCTCGCTGCACAGCTCCCAATTTAGGTTGACCCCCCCAAAAACACTCACCCTTTTTCTCAGTAGCCCCTTACGTTTACAGTGGCGGCCTGCCTTGTTTGGGGTGAACTATGTTTAAAAAAAAATCAATATCATTCACGAAGCAGATAATGAAAACCCTTTAAGTTAAATCCATCCTAGTCTTCGTTATCATACCATAACCTAACTACGTTGTAATGAACAACGAGAACAGTCGTAACTTAAGAAAGCTTTATTCGGCATAAACTGTGAGTACAATATTAGTGCTTGCTATTTATACTGTTAAGACGAACAGGAGAGTTCTCCAAAGGGAAGATAATTTAGAATAGGGAAAGTATTCGTAATTGTTCATTACATACGTCTCAGGGAGAATTCTTCTGAGAATAAAATTCTATGATTCCTGAAATAAGTTTATACAGCTAATAAAGAAATACTTTTATTTTGATCAAAGTAGTATGCGTTTGTTTCTTCGAAACAGCGAATGACACTACTGAATCAGTGCAGCTAAAACGATCTCGCAGTGTTCAACGATAATTAAAAAATACTGTGTAAAGAAATGGGAAACTGTCTTCGTATAAACACACGCTTTGAACATACGAGAAAAATAACTTTTGACCGATTTTCATATTATTGTAAGTAATAAAGTGAAGTTTGAACCAAGTTACAACAATTTAAGTTCTATGTTTCAAAACATTTAATTTGATATAACATTATATTGAAGCAAGGTTTTATTTAAAAAAAATAAATAAAAAAAGACAAAAATAACGAAATGATATGTGTAGTTGTTCCTCTTCTGTGTGTAATTCTCTTAAGTGGAAAAGAAGAGAGAGAATTGTCGATAATAGTTTGTTATTTTTATTTCATTTCAGCCATCTTTTCTTTTTAAACACTGATTCCATCATGTTTCATTTTATTTCTCTTCATATCTTTTTTCTTTCTGTCTCTTTTTATCTGATAACAGTTTTTCTATAATCTCCCATCAAATGTGATATCTGATCGCTTTTTATGGACAGAAACGCATAGCAAACATGGAGCCAGCGGCCGATGACTTCTCTCTGCGGCTGCTAACGGTGATTGGGAGGATAGACTTAACGGAAACGAAGTCCATTTCGTCTGAACATTGAAACTTGCCGTTGTCGGTAATAATGGCGGCCATGTTGGCGAAGGTTTCGGTCGGTTGTGAATTGACAAGCAGTCTGTAGCGGACGTACGATTCACCCTCGATGCATGCCAGAAGGAATTAAATGTAAAAAAAAGCTACATAAAGATAAAATAGCTAATAAAAAGCTGAAGAGTTTAGCAGCGAACAAATAACAAATAAAAAAGAAATAAAAAGTAGAAAAATGCAATAAATATATGAAATACGCAAAAATAATGAAGAACCAATAAAAAATGTTTTAAATAAAAAAAACTCTTAAATCAAATGAATGCATTCTCTGACGTTTTATATCTATTACAAACACGGACTTTTTGGTAAAACGACTTTTTATACTTTTTCCAATCCGCCCAGTCTAGTATATTTCTTAGTGTTCTCTATCGACTGATTTTAAATTACTGTCCAATTGTGGATCAGTTATGACCAATCAAATACTGTAAAAGCAATACCATTAATATATATATATATATATATATATATATATATATATATATATATATATGTGTGTGTGTGTAATGAATATTTTTTATTAAATATTTCAGTGTATTTACCCACAGACAACGTTGTTTCGGACTTACGTCCTCATCAATGCAGGAAGGAGTAGTTTCAGGCGGTCAGACGAGTTCGAACGCAGTTCGTAGATTCAGAAGAGAATCCCGATCATACGCCCTAATCCATTAGGTCAACGGAAATCGTCACAGGTATTACTGAAATTAAGATACATTTAAGGCCAACGGCAGGGTTCAAACGTTCCGAGATCAAAGAGTGCTTGACGTTGTTTCGAGCTTTTATATATATATACAGAGCTTTACAGAGCCCTAAAAAATGAGCGCGCTCCGGGAGCACGCTCCTTTTTGCTGAAGCAAAGGAGAGGAGGGCTCATTTTATATTCAGCGGGAGTGGAGCGGGAGCAACTCCATTTGGGACTAAAGAGCGTGGTTTTATCGCTCCGCACTCCTCGCTCCAAAATTATTATTATTTTTTTTAAACATTAGTTTTTTATTCAGCAATAAAAAGGAAAAGAAAAGAAAGTTTCAGCTAAACTTTGAGTTATTTAAAAAAATATATCTGGTAAATGTATATGAGATAGGGAGAAAGAGGGTGAAGAAGAGGAGAGGAAGGGAGAGAGGAAGAAGGAACAAGAGAGTTTCACATGAAAACAGAGCATATAAACTTCTCATATTTGTTTTATAGACGCCAGTAGATTTTCACATCGACATGTTACATATTTGATGGGACAGTTTTCTTAAGGCAGGAAACAATTTGACAACAAATGTCTTCAAAGGTGCCAGTGAGTCTATAGATGTATTTGAAGTTATTTTCTTAAAGATTTGAACTTTTTTGTATTTATGACAAGTATGTTTATTGCTGATTGAATAAATAAGCCAATTTTTCATGTAATTCTTGAATTTTAGGTTCAATTGTACTATAGGGTCCGTTTGATTTTCTCGCCCATTTCGCTCGGTATTCACCCAAATGTTCGATAACATTTATTTCTGGGGTGAAATGGTACATTTTGTCCTGACAAAAAATTATAATTTATTTTTTAGCATATATCAAATTCAACTTTTATGCCACATTTTTACCCGTCGTCTTTTCGGCGACATTTTGTTATTCGTAAATTCACGACTAGTATGTTTTAACCTTTTCATGTTTGCTTTTAAATTCGTTAAATTCCGTTAAAACGTGCTTTTGTAAATAGAATGTTCAAAGTTTTTTTTGTGTGTAATAAAATTTTAAAGCAGTATAAATATCTTTAGTCTAAGGAAAAAATATAGTTAGTCCAAGCAAAACATATCTTTAGTCCAAGGAAAAAACAATAAAAACCAACATGGCCGCCAGCGATTAAAACCTGGAATCAAAGTTAGATTCTCAACACTTTAAAAAGTAAATGAGAATTTTATTTCAGGACCAAAAATACAATTAAGACCAACAATCAGTTTCATCCAAAATTTGGGCGGATACCAAACGAAATGAGCGAAAAAGAAAACAGCGGTCCCTATTCTACAATTAAACCGATGTTTAAACTTAATTAAATTAAAGAAAATATCTAAAATTTTAATTTAAGAAAGCAAATAATTAGACTTTCTGACTAATTTGTTGTTTTTTTAGAACCGAAAATAGATTAGATATCTTTCTTTATCTTAAAAAATCTATTATCGAATATTAAAATTGTAAACAGTTTGTATTTGTTAGAGATTTAAAAAATAGACGTTTGCATCTTTTTTATTAAAATTTTTAATATTTTAAAATGTTTTTGCCTGACCTAGGAAACCTTGCTCCAGTTAATTTTTCGGGGGAGGAAAATTTGACCCGATATTTTTTCAACTCCCAAGGTCTAGGCCAGATATTTTGTATGGAATTTTAAGACATTAAATGGATCTCTGAATTGTTTATTGACAATTTATTGATATTTTTTGGCCAACTTATGAAAAATATTTTTTTATTCAATCTTTAAAAAATAAACTTCATTGGGTTTTTTTTCGCCCCAAATTGTACTATTAAAAAAATTGGATGAATCAATTTGTTTGAAAGTACTTGCGCGTTCTCTGTGGTAAATAATAATATACATTATACAATATAGTTACGTTCGTAAAACGAACAAATATTAAACAACAGCACGACGATTAATGTTGCCCTGGCTGTCTCTCCTCTCCCAGAGAAATGGTTTCTTTAAAAAGAAAGTAATCACTAATAATGTTTAATAGTAAAACTTTATTTACTTAAAACAAATCTAAATTCCCTTCCAAAATAAATAGAAAAAATATCAGGTCAAATTTTCCTCCCCTGAAAAAATAGGTTGTTAATGTAATGAAAATTAAAATTGCTTTAAAACACTTCAGGGATTTTTCTATTTCTATTTTATACCCCAGGAAAAGGAAAATGTACGTATAATCCTATGCTTCGTCCGATATGTTCTCCGATAACCCTTAGCACATCTCAAAATATTAGCGAGATTTTGTCAAATATTATCCTACGGTCTTACACTTAAAGTGAAATCCCGACCCATATTGAGGAGATCGTTTGACGACCACCCATATCCTTCGACCAGTCATTGGTAGAATATAACGTTTATGAAAGAAGGTACATTTTCATTATGGAGCGCTGAAAAAGAGCCGCTCCCTTTTTATGTGAGTTGGAGCTGGAGCGGCTCCTTTTTGAAAATAGAGAGCGTGAGAGGAGCCAGCTCCAATTTTGGGCGTTGATGCAAGAGCGGGAGCAGCTCCCAAAGTAGTGGAGCGCGTGAAGCCCTGCACACACACACACACACACACACACACACACACACACACACACACATATATATATATATATATATATATATATATATATATATATATATAATGTGTGTGTATTGAAAGCTATTTTGTTAATATTAGGCTGTTTAGTTTTAATATTGCTTCTAGTATTTTAATACACAAAAATAACTGCATGAACAGAAGCAATATTCATTAAAACTAAACAGCCTAATATTAACAAAATAGTTTTCAACACAGGTACTGACGTATTAAAAGTATTCTATAATTAAATGAAAATAAAGTAATAACAAAAATAAATAAAATAATGGTAATAATAATAATAATAATAATAAAAAAATAATAATAATAATAATAAAAATAATAATAATAATAAAAATAATAATAATCATAATAATAATAATAATAATAATAAAAATAATAATAATAATAATAATAGTAATAATAATAAAAATAATAATAATAATAATAATAATAAAAATAATAATAACAATAATAATGATAATAATAAAAATAATAATAATAATGATAATAATAATAATAATAATAATAATAAATAATAATAATAATAATAATAACAACAATAATAATAATAATAATAATAATACTAATAATACTAAAATAATAGGAATAAATAGGAATAAATAGGAATAAATAATAATAAATAAATAAATAATAATAGTAAAAATAAGAATTAATAAAATAAATAAATAAACAATAAAACCAAACACAAAAACGATAGAATAAAATGAACTCAACCACACATCCTCTCTTCTCTTTCATTCGCCCTTAACGATACCTATAACACATTAACTCAAGTCTTCTTATTTTATAAAAATCTACTCCTGAAGACGACTCAGAAAGTCGAAAGCGCTCGAAAAAAATGGCTGAATAAAGAACAATCGGAGAAATACTCTATGGATGGCAACCCGAAACCAGAAGGATAGCTCGACGGGTTGAGAACCTCACTAAGTAGATTTACAAACGAGAAAGTTCCGTGACGTTCAACAATGCTTACTTGGATATGGTATATATATATATATATATATATATATATATATATATATATATATATATATATATATATATATCTCAAGGGAGGTGCGAGAGCGCTCTATTCCTTAAGAGACTTCACGAATGGCCTATGCTGGAAATCTCATTTCTTTGATCAATCATAACTCAAAAACCAATAAACCAAATTAGTTAAAACTTTGCACAACATTTTTATTTGATAGTTTCTATAAGTGTGTAGAATGTCAGCATCATTAGTCAAGGCAACCCAGAAATCCAGAAAGTTCAATTATGAAATCATGTTATCTGTGTGTACGTACGTACGTATGTACGTATGTGCCACCCTGTATCTCATCAACTATTTGATGGATTCAGCTGATTTTTAGCAGAGATAGAGGTTCTAGGGTCTAGTTGATGGCATTTTAATTTCAGTTTACCATATACCTTAGTTTTCCAGAAAATTCAAAAAAAACTTAAAAATGACCAGTATTCATACACTTTATTCTATATCTTATCGACTATTTGATGGATTCAGCTGATTTTTGTCAAAGATAGAGGTTCTAGTGTCTAGTTGATGGCATTTTAATTTCAGTTTACCATATACCAACTGTATCAGTTAGGAGAAGGCATTGTATTGAGGCATAGCATTTACAAAAAAGTGACATTCCATGAAAAATGGCAGTATACTGAAATCATATGCCCTTAATAGGGTTAAGATGAAAATTTATATACACTAAATGTACAAAAGCAAGGAAATTCCCAAATATTTACACTTTTATTGTCATTAAGGGTATGCGAGCACCACAGGGCTATGTATTTTACTTGTAGGAATTTTTCTTCAGCACACCTCACACACTTCATCCACTCATGCATAGAGAGTTATACTGTAGTGATTTGATAATAAAATGGTTTGGTTGATATGTAGTCATACCCTTAATGACAATGAAAGTGTAAACATTTGGGAATTTCCTTGCTTTTGTACATTTAGTGTATATGAATTTTCATCTTAACCCTATTAAGGGCATATGATTTCAGTATACTGGCATTTTTCATGGAATATATATATATATATATATATATATATATATATATATATATATATATATATAAGCTCAAAACGACGTCGTACGTAGGTAAAATATAAAAAAATAATTTCATATTATGAGAAGCTCCTTTCAAGTAAAATTGAAAGTCGAGTACTGTCGGAAAGCTTAAAAATAAACATTCACGTAAAAGACTCAGTGCAATGCTCCGACTCTGTCGTTGAGTACTATCGAATGTTTAGATATCTATGCTCGCCGCTTTCAGTGTAAATATCACTTAATTTCTTCATTATCACGTAACCTAATTGGACTAGGTGAACGCTTACAGATTAAAGGTGTCTCTGCGGAACGGGTTCGCGTCCTATGGCCGTCTGAGATTGTTATTTCGCTGCCTTA
>OY744529.1:113883453-113888453 GCA_963556195.1 Sepiola atlantica
ATCTGCGAAGCGAGATGTCTATTTACATTAGTTTTAAATTTCTGCATGTCTGTACTGTCGGCGAAACAGGGGGAAGGAACGGAGTTACAGAGGCCAGCAGCACGAGGAAATAAACTATTTGAGTAGAAGGCTCTCCAACATCTTGGGACCTCCACATTGAATGAATGAGATTTAGTTGATTGTCGAGGGGGCACCAGAGTAGCCAATTCATCGGAGCATAATCCATTGAAGTATTTGTAAAACAAGCACGAGGATGCTACATTGCGGCGATGGTTGGTTGACAGTGAGGGACCTATTAGGTTGGCGATTCTTTTTTGGACCTTGTCAAGAGGGGGGAGACTATTAGATGATGCACCAGCCCAAATGTGACAACAATACTCTATGCATGGGCGGATGGTGGCTTTGTAGAGATACAGGATAATGTCAGGTGTGAGGAGTTTACTAGCACGATAGAGGAAGCCAACCTTATTTGCGGTAGCTTTGGCAATGTCTTCAATGTATTTGTTCCAATTCATGTTACCTGTGAAGGTTAGGCAGAGGAGTTTGAATGATGAACTCTCATGTAGGGTGATATTTGCCATGACAATCGGTGGTTGAAAAGGTTCCTTGTAGTTATTTAAGGAAAGGAGCTTTGTCGTAGCGGGATTAAAAGTTACCAACCATTTATGACCCCAATCCACTACAGCCTGGAGGTCAAGATTCAGCCATTGCCTCGGATATGATCGCGTCGTTTTTGCCAACATGGCGAGAGTAAAGGATGGTGTCGTCAGTAAATAAACCAATCTCAGACTCTATGTCATCAGGGAGATCGTTTATATAGATCAGGAACAACAAAGGTCCAAGTATAGATCCCTGGGGTACACCAGCATTTATGTCATGTTGCTTAGATGAACGGCCATCGAGGACAACCTGGATTTTTCTTTTGTCTAGGCAGGATCTAATTATATTAAGTAATTGCCCAGTAATACCGTATGAGCGTAGTTTCAGGAGAAGCCCTTTATGCCATACCTTGTCAAATCCCTTGGATATATCAAGCGCTACCGTCCTAGCTTCTCCTGCCTTGTCGAGTGTATGATACATGCGTTCAGAGATGACCGTTAGGATGTCTGCAGTAGATCGTGCTTGTCTAAATCCATACTGGCGGTCAGAAAGAAGTTTAGCATGAACTAAGTGCCGTACTATCGCTAAATTGATTAAGGATTCAAAGATTTTGGCAAAGATCGGCAGCAGACTGATTGGGCGATAGTTCTGAGGATCGGTTCTATTCCCAAGACTCTTGTAGACTGGTACCACAGAAGCAATTTTCCAGCTATCGGGGAAGCAAGATTCAGGTAGACATTTATTGTAGAGTTTGGAGGGACAGGGGCTAGTTCAGCAGAGCATTTCTTTATTACTATTACAGGTATAAGATCAGGCCCACAAGCTTTAGAGGTGTCAAGGTTTTTTATGATGTCTCTGACCTGGGATAGGGTGATGACCAAGTTATCAAGTGTGGCTTCGGTCCGCAAAGGGAATTTGGAGAGGGGTGGTTATCTGAGTCAAAAGTAGAGTTAGAAGCGAAGCGCTGGGCAAGTAGTTCAGTCTTATCAGTGGCCGTGCAAACGACATCATTGTGGTTTGATAGTGGGGGAATCGTTGATTGACCATTATTCACTACACTATTGTAGATTTTCCAGAAATCACGAGTACCTAGTTTCTGTGACTGGATGCGTTTTTTTGTTAACTCATTATACCTTCTCTTTGCTTCACCTATCACTGCCTTGCAATTATTTCTTGACTCTATAAATTTATGTCTCTCTCTCTCTCTCTCTCTCTCTCTCTCTCTCTCTCTCTATATATATATATATATATATATATATATATATATATATAGCCGCTTGAGTTTGCTTGAAGCATTGTGTGTAATTCGTATATAGAGGAGTATTAGAAGGCTATCACAATGCAAGAAATATGAATATTTCGGAGATTCGAAACACTCACATAATGGTATATATTACACTCACATAATGGTATATATATATATATATATATATATATATATATATATATATATATATATATATATATATATATATATATATAGCGAGTGCGAACACTGGTGAAACAGTTTATTTTCTATCATTTCTGACGGAGCGGGTACACTGATATATATATATATATATATATATATATATATATATATATATATATGTATGTATATATATATATATATATATATATGTATATATATATATATATATATATATATATATATATATGTATATATATATATATATATATATATATATATATATATATATATATATGTAGTGAAAACTAAACGACAATGCATATTATTGTATAGTGTTGGAACATGTTTTGTTTTCATCTTCTTCTTCATTTCTCGCTGATACCAAACAGCACTTAGCAAAATTGCTTCCTCGAATTTCTGTTTCACAGAGTAAAGCAACCGTCTGCATCATCAGAAATCATTTTAAATAGTGTTTTATTTTGACGGAGAAAAACACCGCAAGAACAATATTTGTTGTAATAAGAAGGAAAGTAGAAACATAAAGAGTCAGAAATATCAGAAATAAAATAAAACTAAGTAAAAAAAAAAAAGAGGACGCAGCAAAGAAACGAGGAACGAAAGCGTGAGAACAAAAGACAAAAAAAAAAGATGAAAGATGAAAGGTGAAAATGGATCTCGGAAGAAGAAAAATTGTTTTGGCGGGAAAAAAAACTTTCTTGATGGAAATAATTGCTGTAAATAGAATACAGAGGAAAGTAAAACATTCAAACGTAAAATCAATAAACGTGCCTAAGATGCATCCATTCAATTTGCGCGTTTAACGCTGAAACTGCTGTTTCAAACCGAAGCGTTACAGACCAATTGACAGACAAAACGACCAATCGAGGAACACAACATCTTTTAATGATGCCTACAAATATTCAAACCATGTTCTGCTCAAACAGACGGACTGAGCCTTATACAGATATTTATGGACACATCTAAGAATAGTACTTTTACACTTAAGCACGACAGATCAAAGCGAATCTATTATTATACTAAATGTAAGTTTTTTTTTCTATATATAATTTAATCACACAAAATACATACTAAAATATTCTTTAGTTTTGAGATTGAGTTATATTAAAAACACTTCTATTTTAACTGTTCTAATTAGTCGTTATTTGCCATTAACTTACCAAATACCCCATCTCTTGCTATCTATCTATTTCGACTCCTCTCACTGTACGTTGACCTCCATCTTTATTCCATACGTCAGCTATTACTTTCGCTTCTATCTATCTTTCTATCTTTCTTTTCTTGAGTATATATATATATATATATATATATATATATATATATATATATATAGAGAGAGAGAGAGAGAGAGAGAGAGAGAGGATTATTAGAAGGCTATCACAATGCAAGAAATGGAAATATGTCGCTGTTGAGAAGTAAGACAAAAACAAGTGCTTTTTTTGTATATATTTAAAAAAAATTTTTTTATAGCAAATCTTACTTGATTAGTCAAGACTTCAACACTGTGATGTAATGTGTGTGACCGTGTTCCATAATATATTTCGAGGAAGACCTCTTTATCAAATGGTGAGTGTTTCGAATTTCAAAAAACGCCGAAATATTAACATTTCTTGGATTGTGATAGCCTTCTAATATTCCCCCTCCCCCTCTCTCTCTCGCTCTCTCTCTCTCTCTCTCTCTCTCTCTCTCTCTCTCTATATATATATATATATATAAATATATATATATATATATATGTATATATATATACTCACATATATACATATTACACACAATGCTTAAAGAAAACTACCTCTCCTTATTATATATATATATATATATATATACATATATATATACATTATATATTTTATTTATCTTTTAAATTTTACAAAAAAGTTCACAGTATAGCAACTTTTCTTTATAAAATAAGATGTTGCACAAGGCCGAAATTCGGTAGCTTGGGATGGATGTCGGCTGTCGTCCTCTTGGTCTATTCTCTATACTAGTTTCAGTCACCAGAATACCACATTCACTCTATGGGTAAAACCTACTTAAAATAATCCCCAATGGTTTGACGTTTTTTTATTTACAAAAAATATATGTACAAATGCATCGGTTGAGGGTGGCGTTGCTAAAAACAACATAGATTGCTGAAAAATAAGATGCTAAGTGTGGTGGTTAGTAAGACCCTTCCCAAATCTATCTAGGTATGAGTTGCTCACCGTTTTCCGGGTTGTTACCAGAGCCGAAAGCAAACAAGACAGTTTCTAAGTGGGAGAGGAGAAAGGGGCCAGGGCTCACTTGTACCACTTGATGAAAGACTTTGCTAACTGGAATGGGGTCTGATGAGTCCTCAGGTCGGTTCACACCATGCCTAGGATAGAAACACTTACTAAAACTCTTTCTTTTTATGGGGTAACAGAATCTAATAAGTCATTACCCCCTCCTTTGGGGGTCAGTGTAGTATATGATCCCTATGGTTGCATATTTTTGCGAGTATATATATATATATATATATATATATATATATATATATATATATATATATATATATATATATGCAGCAATCCAATGAGCCCATCAAGCGGGCTTAAACAGGAAGTAACACAGACATAATTTCAGATCTATTAAAGTCATTCTGAGATGTAGACAATTTAATATCGCCTCCCGTTCGTTAGGGATTTGTCATGTCTGGTTGAATCGCTGGGGAGAGAAGATTACTTATTTTTTTCGTTCTGCTGGCAAGATGCGACCGGGATTCAGTCTTATTTTGCTCAATTCGGATTTAACGGGTTTTTTAATTAAACAACGAACTTTGATTTGATTTGGGTTGCACATGTCGGGATTTTGGAACTTTGATTGGACTTTTTGTATTATTTGATTTATTTATCATTAACATTGAATATTGACACATTTCGCTACTGGATAACTTTGCCAGCCCCTTCAATTTCACGTATATGGACTGCTGTTTATAACTTGGAGTAATGTC
>OY744529.1:113898453-113903453 GCA_963556195.1 Sepiola atlantica
GTTAGACCAAGGAGTTTGAATGATGAACTCTCAGGTAGGGTGTTATTTGCCATGGCAATCGGTGGTTGGAGAGGCTTCTTGTAGTTGTTGAAGGAAAGGAGCTTTGTCTTTGCGGCATTAAAAGTCACCAACCATTTATGGCCCCAATCCACTACAGCCTGGAGGTCACTTTCTAAGGATGCAGCCATTGCGTCAGATATGATCGCGTCCGTTTTGCCAACATGGCGAGAGTAAAGCGTGGTGTCGTCAGCAAATAAACCGATCTCAGACACTATGTCATCAGGGAGATCGTTTATATAGATCAGGAACAACAAAGGTCCAAGAATAGATCCCTGGGGCACACCAGCATTTATGTCATGTTGCTTAGATGAACGGCCATCGAGGACAACCTGGATTTTTCTTTTGTTTAGGAAGGATCTAATTATATTAAGTAGTTGCCCAGTAATACCGTATGAGCGTATTTTCAGGAGAAGCCCTTTATGCCATACCTTGTCAAAGGCCTTGGATATATCAAGCGCTACTGCCCTAGCTTCACCTGCCTTGTCCGGAGTATGATACATGCGTTCAGAGATGACCGTTAGGATGTCTGCAGTAGATCGTGCTTGTCTAAACCCATACTGGCGGTCGGATAGAAGTTTAGCATTAACTAAGTGACGTACTATCGCTAGATTGATTAAGGACTCAAAGATTTTGGCAAAGATCGGCAGTAGACTGATTGGGCGGTAGTTCTGAGGGTCGGTTCTATTCCCAGTACTCTTGTAGACTGGTACCACAGAGGCAATTTTCCAGCTATCGGGGAAGCAAGATTCGGCTAGGCATTTGTTGTAGAGTTTGGAGAGAACAGGGGCCAGTTCAGCAGAGCATTTCTTTATTGCTATTACAGGTATAAGATCAGGCCCACAAGCTTTAGAGGTGTCAAGGCTTTTTATAATGTCTCTGACCTGGGATGGGGTGATGACCAGGTTATCAAGTGTGGCTTCAGTCCGCAATGGTAATTCAGGGAGAGGGTGGTTACCCGAGTCTAAAGTAGAGTTAGAAGCGAAACGCTGTGCGAGTAGTTCAGCCTTATCAGTGGCCGTGCAAACGACATCATTGTGGTTTGAAAGTGGGGGAATCGTAGATTGACCATTATTCACTACACTATTGTAGATTTTCCAGAAATCGCGAGTACCTAGTTTCTGTGACTGGATGCGTTTTTTTGTTAACTCATTATACCTTCTCTTCGCTTCGCCTATCACAGCCTTGCAATTGTTTCTTGACTCTATAAATTTATGCCTATTAGTAGCTGACTTATTGCGGCCGCATTTACGGAATGCTTGTTGCCTCTCAGAAATGGCAGCTGCACATTCCGAAGTGAACCATTGAGGAGAGTGGGGCTTGCTAAAGAATTTTCGCATGGGGACATAGGCTTCAATGCCTGCTTTGACCCATTCAGTTAATTCGTTTGCACACTGGTTGGCAGGGAGTAAGAAGGTTTCCTGCCATGGGGCGTCACTGATGTGGTCTCTGATTGACTCAAAATCAGCTTGCTCGTAGTATCTTGTTGTTTTGAGCAATGGTTCATCAGCTTTTGGACGACTTTTTAGTGTGATATGTATCATTAGCACAATGTGATCAGCATTCCCGAGTGGGCTATGAGCTTTCGTCACACAAGCCTCGGGTATTGAGGTCAAGAAGAGGTCTAGAAGTGAGGCTTGTTGATCCACACGATCGGGGATGCGGGTCGGAAAATCAACAGTCTGAGAGAGGGAGTGAGCTAAGGAGAAATTATACGTAGAGTTGCCGACTGCGTCAGTAAGGCTGGAGAATCCCAACCAGTCGCGGTGGTGGGCATTAAAATCCCCAAATACATGTATCTGGGCATGCGAGTCAATTAAGAGTGCTCTATCTATGCTTTCAGAGACAGAGTTTAGCAGAGTACAGTCCTGGGACGACGGGGAGCGATATAGGAAATATAAGTAACTAACGTTGTGATGTAAAGTCAATCTAAAGCACATGAAGTCGTAGTCATCTGATTCTAACCTATGTTCTCTAGTCAGGGGGAGGGTGTTCCGAACATAAACTCCTAGCCCGTGCATGTGTTTGTCAGAGTCTTTACGGTAGAGTGGGAGGTAGTCAGTCATGTCAAAGTGGTGAGAAGAGATTGAGGATTGGAGGTTAGTTTCACTAAGAGCTAGGATATCCGGGGAGTTTGTCAGGAGAAAGGTTTCTACGTCGTTGATGTTGGTTCTAAGTCCCCGGATATTTGAGAATGCAAGCCTCAAGGGCGGAGGCGAAAGTGTTGTTTGGGTGTCTGGTTTAGGTTTGATTTTATTTCTTTGTAATGGCATGTTTGATTTGATTATAGAGTGGATTGGCCAAGGTGGGTACTTGCTTGGTGCCAATAAGCTCACACAACCAGTCAATTAGTCACGACCTGGTCCATGGGGGTTGTGGCCTCGGGAAAGCCCACCGTAGATAATTGCAGGGTCCCTTTCCATGCGCGACATGGCACATACAACTACCCACGGTATTATGCAACTGATGATGGAGCAGCCGTTCTTGGCGCTACCCAAGAGTTTGGGCTCCTGTCCTGTCAGTCGGAAACAGCAGCCAGACAAGCTGTCTAACCTGTACCCTCAACCTGTCGGAACAAGAGAGACCCAGACTGGTCATGTAAGACTTACTAACGAAAAAACTTTCCCCGAGTTGCCCAAATAGAGAGAAAGAGAACGGCGTTCATTGTCCTAGTAAGGAAACAAGGCTAGGCACTGAGTGTTTAGAGGCGTCCCAGCGCTGTTACCTCTGCGCCTGACTAATAAACAAAGAAGGAGTGCAAGGGCCTGCGATAGGTAGAACCTATCTACTCCTTAAGCAATTGTAGGTTTGCAAACCGGATACTTTGTTCGAGATTCCAACTCTAGGAAGGTTGTCGATCAGGACTAAGGAAGCCATCCTCCCCCAACAGTTTACTGCCACGGCGTAAGTAACTGGAAGAAGGTTTTTTTGTCAGAGATTTCCTTCTCTTAGATGGATAGCCTTACGAGGTCTTACGGGTCCAACACTCCGAGAAGAGTAAAAAAAAAAAAAAAAAAAAAAAATTCCATATAATATACATTGTATATATTATATATATATATATATATATATATATATATATATATATATATATATATATATATATATATATATGTACACATGTAGATAGAATAAGTTCAATTGCATACTAAGAAGGGAACAGTAAGTTGAAGATAGGTTTCCCTCACTCCCCCCTCTTTCAACCCTGAACGAGGTTTCGGTTTCTTCACTGCTAAGGCAGATACGAAATGTGTCTTTAACTTGACTAGCATGCTTAGTTTGGACGATATTCATCCCCTACCTACATTCGCTAGTGAACTACCCCCACCCACCCCTTTTCAAACTTGAACTCAAGTGACCCCTGCAGAATGTAGGCAAGAAAAGAAAAAAAGATACAAAGTTTTGAACAGCCAAGAATCCTGGAAAGAAATATTATTTTAGCTAGATTTTCATAGCATGTTAATACATGGATTAATTAAAAAAATAAATTCAGAGTAAAAATAATTTAAACACTTAGCTTTTTTTTTTTTTTTAGTTGTTAAATGCCACCCATACATCTCAGCTCCTTCAGAGGCAGATACGAAATGTGTCTTTAACTTGACTAGCATGCTTAGTTTGGACGATATTCATCCCCTACCTACATTCGCTAGTGAACTACCCCCACCCACCCCTTTTCAAACTTGAACTCAAGTGACCCCTGCAGAATGTAGGCAAGAAAAGAAAAAAAGATACAAAGTTTTGAACAGCCAAGAATCCTGGAAAGAAATATTATTTTAGCTAGATTCTCATAGCATGTTAATACATGGATTAATTAAGAAAAAATTGAGAGTAAAAATAATTTAAACACTTAGCTTTTTTTTTTTTAGTTGTTAAATGCCACCCATACATCTCAGCTCCTTCAGAGGCAGATACGAAATGTGTCTTTAACTTGACTAGCATGCTTAGTTTGGACGATATTCATCCCCTACCTACATTCGCTAGTGAACTACCCCCACCCACCCCTTTTCAAACTTGAACTCAAGTGACCCCTGCAGAATGTAGGCAAGAAAAGAAAAAAGATACAAAGTTTTGAACAGCCAAGAATCCTGGAAAGAAATATTATTTTAGCTAGATTCTCATAGCATGTTAATACATGGATTAATTAAGAAAAAATTCAGAGTAAAAATAATTTAAACACTTAGCTTTTTTTTTTTTAGTTCTTAAATGCCACCCATACATCTCAGCTCCTTCAGAGGCAGATACGAAATGTGTCTTTAACTTGACTAGCATGCTTAGTTTATAGATGCTTAGTTTAACTTGACTAGCATGCTGAGTTTATAGATGGATTCATTATATATATATATATATATATATATATATATATATATATATATATATATATATATATATATATATATATATAGTGTGTAGATTTCAATTTTGTGTTGAGAATCTGAATAACAGAGCTCAATGTAATTTAAACAGAGCAAAACAGAATTATAAAAAAGAAAAAACTATACACACATTAAGGTTGTATACATTATAACCTATTTCGACCCCTTAATTAGGTCTCCTCAGATGTATAAACAACCTTTTTTACATCGACAAATCAAAAAAGTGAATTTATCTTTTTAAGACGATGATCAATTTCTCTCATTATTTGGTTTTTCGACGTGGTTGTTTATACATCCGAGGAGACCTAATTAAGGGGTCGAAATAAGTTATAATGTATAGAACCTTAATGTGTGTATAGGTTTTCTTTTTTATAATTCTCTCTCTCTCTCTCTCTCTCTCTCTCTCTATATATATATATATATATATATATATATATATATATATATATATATATGGGAAATGAAAAGCAAAAACCAAAAAGGATGTTTTTTATATATTCATCAACGTTTCTACTACTCTCTAAAAATTTCACACCTAACCACAACAAAATCTCCCCTCTCCCCTCCTCA
>OY744529.1:113913453-113943453 GCA_963556195.1 Sepiola atlantica
AGAAGATAGATAGATAGATTAATAGATAGATAGAAACAGACTGAGATAGATAGATAGATAGGACGCAAACATAGATAGATAGATAGATAGATAGATAGATAGATAGATAAGAAGAACGATGTATAGATTGATAGAAGATAGATATGTAGACACATAGATCAGCAAAACGTAAGATAGATAAGTTAAAATATTGGTATATCTATATTGATAAATAGATAGATAGATAGAATAAGAGATAGATAGACAGACAGACATACAGATAGACATACAGATAGACATATATATATATATATATATATATATAGATAGATAGATAGATATAGACAGACTGATATAGATAGATATATATTAACAGACTGATATAGATATATAAAAAGATAGATAGGCAAACAGGCAGATAGATAGATAGATAGAGATATATAGAGATAGATAGAGAGAACGAAAGATAGATAGATATATAGAGAGATAGAGAGATATAGAAATAGATATATAGAGAGACAGATTGAGATATATATATATATATATATATATATATATATATATATATATATATCCTTCTATCTCTATCTATATATCTATCTATCTCTCAATCTGTCTCTCTATATATCTATTTCTATATCTCTCTAGCTTTCTATATATCTATCTATCTTTCGTTCTCTCTATGAGACACAAATAAATTAATTAAATAAATAAGAATAAATTAATACATTCACACTTGAATAAATAAACTAATAGATATTATGTCCCACCTTTCTACTTTTGCCACAACTTTTCGTCTTTAATCAGAATTTGCGTTTCAAAATAGTAACACTCTTCATGCTTTTACATTCATATAAAAAATACAATTTTTTAATTTTTCTTTATTATTTTCTTTTTAATTCGAAGCATGACAATAAGTTCAGACTTCCGCCCTCTCTCTCATATCCACTATCGGCCATGTTCGGCTTTGACACATTTGACGCAGACATGTTTTTTAAACTAAAAATAGATATAAAAAGTAATAAATCCAAGCTGTCACCCCATTTCCTCTTTCCCCTTGAACTGTATAAACTGCTGCTGATAACGGATTAAACTAAATTGCTGTTTTTCATTTTTTCGCATTTCTCACCCACAGCCATGCCAAAACTCGGACAATTTCAGACAAATCAAAATTAATGACTGTATGATTTTTCTGCATTTTTCTTCATCCTGAGGAAATCTTTCAATAAAGACATAAATACATAAATAAATATATAATAATATGGTTTTTGGCTTTCCTTTTAAATTTTCCATATATATATATATATATATATATATATATATATATATATATATATATATATATATATATATATATATATTGGAATTCAAAATGGCTGCCATTTTAAATCTACATTTTCGATTATCTTTGGTTCTAATGCTGCTATTGACTCGATTCTGGTGTCCAAATGTATGTTTTGGGGGCAAGAAATATAATGGTAATAATCTGAATCGCATATTTTGTACCAATGAGCCACCATACTGGATTTCAAAATGGCTGTTGTTTGAAACCTACATTTTCGATTATCTTTGGGTCTAATGCTGCTATTGACTCGATTCTGGTGTCCAAATGTATGTTTTGGGAGGAAAAAGAAAATCTGCATTGTGTATCTTTATAAATTAGCCAACATATTGGATTTAAAAATGGCCGCCACTTGAATTCTACATGTGCGATTACCTCTGAGTCAAATATTTGTACATGACAAATAAAAAATCCATTTTTCAAAATGACATACTTTATTACAGTACTCCACTTAATTCATGAGAGATGAATATTCATCATCATGTATTTTTGACAAGACAATATTTGACTCAAAGTCTGTGAAGTAAAAATTGTTTTGACAAGTTTGAGTTATTTATAAGATTTTGTGGGGTGTTCTAGGATTGATATGACACCTTTCATAAGAGATTTGGTTAATTAGTCTTCTCCATTCTATCAATCAATATCACAAAATGATTAATTCGGGGTTACGTCTAAATATCCACACACATAGTGTGAACATTAACACAAAACAACGTAAACTTCTCAAAAGTAACTTTCACTGTATAACTCTAAATAAAAATATCAATTTACTTCAACTACTAATTTTGAGTTTTATACTTTTGATACATGTCTTAAGTCATTAAATAGCTAAGTTAAAATTCTGACATGCTATGGTGTAATAGATAAGATTGGGTGTGTACTGACATTCTACAATGGTCTGGTATTTGAGGCTAGGTATACATCGGTACTGAAGATATATGTACATAAACAGTGTCATGTTAACCAGTTGAGTTTTGCCACAAGTAAATGAATGTTGTGAACTCATCTTCATATTCAGTCCCCTTTACACACACAGAGGGTTATGCACTTAAGGGCAGCCGTCTAACACTTGCAGCGTCTCACACTTGCAAGAAACCAGCTCAATGCAGGTGTGAGCTGCCTCAGGTAGCTGGTCCAATATGATGTGCATTGTCCTCAAGTCATTGACCAATCCCAGTTGGTTAGTGGTGGGAGTTCTGGTGCTGACAGCAGTATCTGACCCCACACATATCCACCTTGATATACTGTCTTCTTGAGATGTTCCCTAAAGCTTCTTTCGTTGGAGGGATCAGCTGCACATTGTTCTTCCTTGCGAAGAGTTTTCTCCTGGCCTTGTCAATGTCCGTGCATTTGCTGGTTTGATCATACAACAGCATAACGAACATCTTGATGATGAACATTGCATCATTTGGTATGTCACTTAGTGCGGAAGACAGCTGCATCAGCGCCCCAGTTAACTCTGGCAGTACTCCCCAGACTACCCATGCGGTCTTCTTGCCATGTCTAGCAAAGCTTGACACAGTATCGCATCGAGTTAGAGCGTAGAACATTGACAGTGCACGAGCCTTCTCTGGTCCCAGTCTAGCTGCTATTTCATGTGCTGCTCTGTATCAGATATTTGGGTCTGTTCCGAATGCCAGCCAGAGTTTGTCTTCTAGTTGCAATTCCTGTACCACATACACTGCCAGCACCGGTGTCTACAGTCCGGATGACAATTGAATGGTGTCTGTGCTTAGCTGCGTGAGATGCATGCAGCAACACCCGACTGTCAGCCTCTTCATGGTTGCATGGGTCGAGTGAAGTCAGATCTGGTAGTAGTGACTGACTGAGCACTGCCTCTCAATCAGTAATGACGAGTTGCTTGTCCTCCTGGTCAAACCATTCCAAGAGAGCTGTTGAGAGAAACTTAAACAGCTCGTTCTTGTTGCTGTCCTCTCGTAGTTTCTTGGTATTAATGCGACGGCCACCACACGTCTCCGCACGCATTGTGCCCGCTTCGCACGTGTACTATCATTCAGTGAATCAGCAAGGTAAGTATCTCAGATCAGATTCAGACGTGACACTGTTTGCAGCTTAGTAGATATATATATGGAATGAAGATCTGATGCGCGTACTTTTCAAAGATCTTTGATGCAGCCGGCTTCAACATCTGGACAATAGCTGCTCCATCAAGCACTATACAGGTAGTGACATGAGTCTCTGTCTTAGCGTCGGAGATTTCTTCCAAACATGTGAATAGATCACTCTTGGTACCAGTGAAGAGATGCCCACTATCGGACAGTGCAGGAGGACATGCCTGGTTCTCATGACGAAAGAACTCCTTAAGGTTTAATTCCCTCGGCTGGCAGCCAATGTACTGGCGTGCGAAGAGTTCACGGTCATTCTTGACGGAGGTGAGCTGTTGCTGACCTTTGCTCCGGCTTCTTGGAGTTGAAGTGCTGAACACCTTCAGCTTGTTACGAGGTATGGGGCTGTCCACTGCCTTTGATTTGTCTAACATACACTCTCTAGTGAAAGCCTCGAACTGCCCTTGGCCAATCGTCTTGGCATTCATCACGGTCTCTGCGGCAAAAGGACCTGCAATGTCCTTTGAATCCAGTATGAATAGGGTTCCCTATCCCCTCTATTGCACCAATGAGAGAGAAGACATCTCTCACAAATGAGGTCTGTACACTTGGAGTCTGATCATGATGGAGTGTGTCTGCTGTTTGCCGTCTACAGTATTGTTTCCCGTCTTGGAATTCTTCGATCACCCTAGCAACTTCTGGCCCTGCAAGCATCCAGCGACGAAGACCACTAGAATTGTCAGTAATCCCAACTGCTCCACCGTCTCCTTTGATGCAGACATTATTCTGCTCATTGAAGAAAACATCCTCTGCGTGTTTTTAACTGTGAACTGATCTTCTTCAAATGCAATCAATATGTCTCTCTCCTTGATGTGTGCTCGTATGTCAAGAAAACTGAGATAGCAGTCTCTATTTCAATCGTATAGAGTTGACTTTCGTATCCAGCTGCGCTCCGAGTTAATCCATTCTCGACTGATATTGGTGGACAAAATCGGCCAATCTAAATACTGGTGCTGTCTCTTCATCTTTTTTTGTTTCTTCAATGTAGTAGACGAATTTAGCAAAGACTACTGCCGACATTGCTCTCTCTTGGTCGGAGTCCTGTGGTCCTGTTGATTGGACCGATCTCGCACGGTTGTAAAGTCCTATCAAGCACTGCAGGTGATACTGGGCGTCCAACGCAACCGTGTCCCCACCACTAAGACCACCAAGCAGTTCAGTATCACCAATTTCGGATGGTGCAGCTTTCCGAAGACAATTAGTCCCCGAAGTTTGTCCACAGAAGAAACAAGTTTCTGGAACCTTCTCTGTACTCGAACGTGAATGCGTCCTAGTGCGTTTGCATAAAGATTGTTCTTCATCGCTCTGACCTTTTTTGAGTGCTCTCTTCTGTGCTCTCTGTAGTTTGGTGTTGTTGTACTTGATCTTGCACGTATGGTGATATTGTGCGCCGTGTGCAACCATCGCAGCTTCAGGTCTTTCCAATTGGAGGGATCCTAGAAGCAACCCAGTTCATTGAGTTTGATCAAGTTCTTTGCGAGTGAACTGTATCCACTACCAATGTCTTTTCTTTTAGATTGTTCAGGTTTGGTCAATGTCTTCATCTTGTCCTTTTGACATATGAAGCATAACCTCCAGTTAGTAGTGGTGGGGTGTGTGATGTTGATGAAGTTCGCTCAGCATGAGCTAGTGTGAATCTCTTGGACATGGTGATCGAACTGTGTACAGACATGCATGCCTCACAATGAACCTGAAAAGACACAATGTAGCATTTCTGTAATCATAAATGCCATAAAAACTGCTACTACAACTACACTCTTAAAAATTCCGTGACAGACCCGGAAAAGGATCAGTTGGGGGCAAACGCTATTCTAGATCAAAAATGACTCGGAATAGAGTTAGATTTTACACAGAAAAGGTCAGATCTGACCCGAAAATGGTCATATTTATTATACCTTATTCTGTGTCATTTTTACCCGAAATAGAGTTTGGCTCCAAGTGATCCTTTTCCGGGTCATCAAATATGGCAGCAAAATTAATAAAGATGCGCAATGCAGCTTGTTACCATCGGATTCCATTGCCCTCAATCATACATTTAGACACAAGAATCAAGTCAATAGCGCTATTAAGCCCAAAGGTAATCTCAAATGTAGATTTTAAATGGCGGCCATTTTGAAATCCAACGTAGCGGCTCATTGCTAAAATATACAAAATGCAGTATCATTGGATTCCTTTCCCCAAAAATATACATTTAGACACCAGAATCGAGTCAAAAGCAGCATTAGCCGCACTGATAAGTGGTAAAAAATACGCAATGCATATTGTTACCATTGGATTTCTTTCCCCTCAAAAAAACCTACATTTAGGCACCAGAATGGAGTCAATAGCAATTTTAGATCCACAGATAAGCGCAAATGTTGATTTGAAATGGCGGCCATTTTGAATTCTAATATGGCGGACATGAAGAGAGAATTCTGAGTGGCTCAATATCTGAAAATGTTCGCCATATGTCAATGTACATTTGTGCCAAATTTCGTGCTTGTATCACAAAATGCGCAATAGGTTGGCTATGCTGCGCCCCCTATAATGATATATCTCGCCGACCTTGAGCGTTTGGAGTTGCCTCCCTTATACATACGCACGAGTGTTCTCCCCTGCAAGGTGAGCGAAATTTACCATTAGTTAATTATCGCTAAAAACAATAACGTATATATATATATGTGTGTGTGTGTGTGTGTGTGTGTTGGGGTGCGTATATATTTATATTATTTGGGTAAAAGCAGTATATGATTATTGTTATAGGACTCAATATAGGAAGCAGAGTTTTAATAATATTGTTACATAAGATAATAAAATACATTTGCTAAAATTTTGTCAAGTAACATTTCGCAAACTAAAAGTGTCCAACACACAATTATAACGTTTTCAAACCAATAAAATTCTTCTGAATCGAAAAAGCGCAATAATTCCAAACTGTACACATATTATTAAAAATGGACTCTATCAACTGACATCAGACTAAGGAAAAGACGATGCAATTGATTTTATCTTTAAAAAAATAGAGCGAAACGTAGCAACCAAATCAGTCATGGCTATTCTATTGATCGCTTTAGGGATCAATGGATAGTTTTGGCTAAGAATCATGCTAACCTAAATGGAGAAGTTTAATTCAATAAATGCACATGTCTGAGTATTGAACTAGCGAGAAACTCAATTAACTTGTTCACACCTGCCGTCAATTAAGAACGATGTTTAGAGCATTTTATAACCGCATTTATAGTGCCCTCTCTCCCTCCCTATTTCTTTGTCCTTTTTGACGAGATGTTATATAATCATGCACATGTCTCCCTCCTCTCTTTCTATCTGTCTCTGTCTGTCTGCCCCTCTCTCTCTTTCTTTTTCTCTCTCTCTCTCTCTTTCTCTCTCTCTCTCTATCTCTCTCTCTTTCTCTCTCTCTCTCTCTCTCTATATATATATATATATATATATATATATATGATTAATCGTTATCTGATTTAACGGGTGATTGGCAACCGCCGTGTCGGCTAAGACGTTGGAATTTTAGTTTGAAACATAAATCGTGTTGCGGAGTTCGAGTGCGGCGACCGGTGTGAATAATTCTTCTATACACAAACGATTTCCGTAAAACTGAAACGTATACGCATGTAGATAAAAACAAATATTTATAATTATATATATAGAGAGAGAATGGTAGTTTTCTTGAAGCATTGCTGGGAATTGTAGGAAATATATTAACAAGGTTATAGATTTGTCGAATTCTCAACACAGAAGGACTTTCTTTGTGACTATTTTTGACTAAGGAAAGATTTCCCGAAATATTAAATGATTGTAAAGAAAAATAAATAGTAAGTCCCCCTTCGATTTATTATTCTTGTTCTTTCCAGCTTCTCATCAATCCGGCACTCTGCATTGCCCCAAGCCTTTTTAATATATATATATATATATATATATATATATATATATATATATATATATATATATATATATATATATATATATATATATGGAAAGAGAATGATGAAGGTAATCCGACGTAATGGGAAAATGAAAAAGGAAAACCAAAAAATGGATGTTTTTTTATGTGTACATCAACGTTTCGTCTTTATTTATAAGACTTCATCAGGATGATAATATAAAGAAAATGTCATGCAAGTACAAACACATTTAGGTTTGACATATTGGGAAAAATGACATTTTTCTTTATATTATCATCCTGATGAAGTCTTATAAATAAAGACGAAACGTTGATATACAAATAAAAATAACATCTATTTTTTTGTTTTCCTGTTTCATTTTCCCATATATATATATATATATATATATATATATATATATATATATATATATATATATATATATATATATATATATATATATATATATATATATATATATTAAGTCTATAAATATGTGTACAAGCTAATCTTATAACTAATAAACGGACCATTATGAATTCCGTAATATATATTCTCAGAAACACGATCAGTAACATGAGCACATCATTATTTTGTAAATTTTAGTATTTATGTGGTGGGTTCACCCAAATTTGTGACCCCTAAAACCTTAAAATAAATTAGATAAAGAAAATTTAAAAGAGAACAAATTTCTGTACATCAAATTTTGAATTATATTAAGTAAAACATTTTCAAAGGATAGGTGCGCGAGCGTGAGAGTCAATAATATGTATGTGCTTGGTAAAGTCGTAAACTATTGAACTTATCATTAAGAATTGTGGAATATGTATTCTAGGCAACAGGGTGAGTAACAATCAAAACCCATCGGTCGCATTGACTCATTTACCATCTTAGGTAGTGCTCACTCCATTTTCCACCTTAAAATCTTGGAGACTATCCACGTACGCCCTCCTCTGTAAGCAGAAGGAGTGTCTATTGGGGTTGAGTGTGATTAGTCTCTAAGAAAATACCCTATTGTAAATAACACAATGCTCTCTTTGTTTTACATATATACTATCCGTTTGTTTACATTCTCCCTTTTTAAGATCCCACGATACAGTTCTCGTTAAGTGTGGGCGAAACCGGTCCACTGGCATATTTTTTCCATCGTATCTGTTATGAATAATAAAACATGTTTTCCATTCGTAATTGCCCTGATATATATATATATATATATATATATATATATATATATATATATATATATATATATAATGAAATTGGCAACATCTTTGAAGCACACATTAGAATGCATTAAAGTGAAATATTTTGAAAATCAACAATCGTGCAATTTAAATGAAAAAAAACTATAAGACAGTATCGCCTGACAAAGTTATTCTACAACAAAAGCTTGCAAAAGAAAAAAAATGAATAAATTAATTTTTTATTTAAATTGCACGATAGTTGATTTTCAAAACATTTCACTTTAATACATTCTAATGCGTGCTTCAAAGATGTCAATTTCCTTACTTAAAAAAAGCGCAAATCTGCGCATAACATCGCCAGGACTACACTTATTCTAACGTCTTTAAGAACTTGATATCTCTTTCTGCTCATATCGTGATTCGACCCCTCGGTGTTAATACCATCAAAATGAGGAGGAAGAAAAGGAGGGGAAAAAACTATAAGACAGTCTCGCCTGTCAAAGTTGTTCTACAGCGAAAGCTTGCAAAAAATATTAAATAAATGAATTTTTCATTTAAATTGCACGATTGTTGATTTTCAAAATATTTAACTTATATATATATATATATATGTATATATATATATATATATATATATATATATATATATATATATATATACATACATACACGTGTGCGTGTCTATATCTATAGATGTATGGGTATGCATACATTTATGTGTATGCGTAGACACATATGCATGTGCACATATATATGTATGCTTATGTATGAATACTAAAGCGTGGGAAATATAATTACAGCTTGATAATTGTTTTTGTTCTTTAGATAAATTCTTATTTAGATCTTATTTTATTTTTTGGGAAGTATTCTTAAATGGCATATATTCGTGACTATATAAGAATTTGTATCTATATACATATATCTATATATACTAGCCAATATATGCTTCCTCCGGTCGCATATTTTTGCTAGGCTGCCGCGTCAGAAATGAACGCTCTCGCGTACACCGATGGAGCCCCAGTCATATTTCTTGGGTGTTTAAGCATGTTTTTAGATGAAAATAAAGAAAAAGAATTTCGACCCTACCCCGATTTTTGTTTTACCCTCCCCCATTAATAGAAATATTTTTAGTTTAAAAAAAAGAAAAACAATTGTTTGCCCCCCCTCAAATTCTTTTATTTACCCACCCCCATACATAGAAATAATTTTAGTTAAGAAAAGAAAAAATTTTTTTTTGACCCCCCCCATTTTTTTTTATTCCCCCTCATACATATAAATATTTTCAATTAAAAAAAATGAAAAACAGTAAAAAAAAATCAAATCCAGCGAACACGATAAGTTATTTAAGTGCTGTCGAGAAGAAGTTTACCTAAATTAAATTCATTAGAATGTGTGTGTTTTTTTAAAATACTAAGTTTTAAATCAATTTTTATTTTAATCAAACAATTTGATCAAATGAAATTGTTAAAATCAATAATTTAAAAAGCTAAATACAGCGAACAGTATTTTTCGAATCGGAAGAAAGGTGTATCTAAAATAAAACAATAAAAAAATCGGTACTCTTTTACTGTAGGACCCGCGCTAACTTTGACCATGACCCTAACTCTAAACCCTAACCCTAGCCCCCACTTTGAACCTGACCCTAACGACGGAGTCAAAGATAGCGCGGGTTTTAAAGTGTAAAAACACCAAAAAATCAAATATAGTGAACACGATTAGTTATGTAAATGCTTTCGGAAAAAAAAGTTTACCTAAATTAAATTCGTTAGAATGTGTGTGTGTGTTTTTTGTGTGTGTTTGTGTGTGCGTGCATGCGTGCGTGTGTTTGTTTAATGACATTTGTTTAATTTAACAATTTGATTCTAAAATCAGTTGTATATTTTTCCAGTATAATGTGTTAGTTTTTTTGTTGACAGAAAAGAATAAAAATCACATCTTTTATTTTAATAAATAAAACATGGAATAATAAAAACAGTTTGTAACTGAAAGCTTAACAGCGTATAAGGTGAAATTTAAATCATAAATTCAGTTGAGGTCGTGAAAAAATGATAATATTGGATATGAAAGTATTAAAAAATCAAATGCAGTAAACACGAATAGTTTTTTATTTCTCGAAAAGAAAAAGTTTACCTGAACTAAATTCGTTATAATGTGTGTGTTTTTAAATAATAATTTTTAAATCAATTATTATTTTAATTAAACAATTTGATTCAATGAATTTGTGTTTTAAAACATAATGGCTAGTAAGATTAAAAAAATAAACAAACTTAGAACGGTTTAATAACAAAAATCAGAGTAAAAGTATCACGGTGAATGCCAGCGTTTTTGTTTCCATTTTAAATAACGCGCCGTCTTGCGTCCATATTGAATTAACGGAGGGAGGGAAGGAACCAATCCAATGGATTAACGCTGGCTGTTTAATCAGTTTCGTCATAGTTATATTAACTACGTAATGCATTTCATGTGTGTATATATAAATAATAAAAGAAATCTATTAATAATGGAGTTTATGTACCTGTATGTCTGTAATTTATAAGTAAGATTATTAGCGTGCAAAATAGCGTAAATACATGTGGAAATCTGAGGAAAACAATCATGAGTGTATATTTGCGAATAGTAATTTATTAGAAGTTGAAACGCAACTGATTATGTAAATTGAGAAATGCGCATAGTGTTTCCGGCAGTTTTTCTAGTAGTATATAATGAAGCTGGCGGACTTAGTAAATAACCATGCTACTCTGATTGAGTTTCGGCTTCAGATAGACAGACAGACAGACAGATACATAAACTCCATTATTAATATATATATATATATATATATATATATATATATATATATATAAATGAAAGAAGAGGGATACACATGTACGAATGACAAATCTATTTCATATTTTTTACACGCACATTCTCACTCTCCATTACTTTTTCAAATTTTGAATTTTGGCTTTTCCACAGCCAACTTATCCATCTATGTAATTCCTCTGATGATAAGATTTTAATCTTTGAAAAGCCATGGCTTAAGGAAAGAATAATAAACATGTTTTTTACCGAGTACACCTGGCATTAGACAATCGAAGTTCAAATAAATTGTCATTCGTACATTTTTATCCCTCTTCTTTCATTTATATTTATAATTGCTCTGTCTCGTATATTGAGCTTAAACGATTTCACTATAGGTTATATCTATTAAAAGTATACTTTTAATTTCATATATATATATATATATATATATATATATATATATATATATATATATATATATATATATATATATAAGTATAAAATTTTCTTTTTTTTATACAAACATTATTGGTTACATATGTGCATACATGTTTCGGTTGCACTTTTCCCAAAAAGTCAACCTCATCAGACCAAGAAGTTTCTCAAAAACTGGGAAAAGTGCAACCAAAACATGTATGCACATATGTAACCAATAATGTTTGTATAAAAAAAGAAAGAAAATTTTATACTTATCAACAGCTCTACTTGTTATTGAGCACTTTTATAAACACTGCAGTTTCTACGGATTTACATTACAGAAACTAATACAATATATGTACGATATATATATATATATATATATATATATATATATATATATATATAGAGAGAGAGAGAGAGAGATTTAGGTTCATGTTAGCGTTGTATATAAGACTGTATATATACATAGATAGAGGAAAGCGGGTATTAATTCCATATGTTTGACCTACATCTCTATGCTGGAAAGGGAATGTCGTCCTGAGGGCAGTTAAACTGACCGTTACAGTCAAAGTACTTGAAATTATAACTATATTATAAAAATAAAAAAAGCAGATAGAAAATAATGAATCGAGAATGCATTGTTAAAAAAAGAACAGTTCTTAATGTGTAGAATTGTACACATCAGGATAAATGCCTTGTCCATCCACTGAAGTTTTCTCTTCCCTCTTCCCTCCAAAAACCAAAAAGATTTATTAAATTATTTTTCTCTCGGTCTTAGTTAAATTAGCGAGTCTTGCAAAATCACAAAAACGTTTTAATAAAAAAAATGGAGATAAAAACATCTTCAATGTTTTGTCCAGGATATAAATTCGTTCTTTTTATTCCCAACGAAATAAAAGGGAGACATGCAGTATTGCTAAATAACGAATGCAGTTTACTTTAGATAAAGAAGCCAATTATTCACTTACATTTCTTGATGTATTAGTTTTTAAATCTTCCTTCGGATTTCTAACTACAGTAGACCGGAAACCAACATTTACTAGTCTCTACATTCGATAAGCCTAATTTTTTAAAAGTTCACGGATATATATATATATATATATATATATATATATATATATATATATATATATATATATATATATATATATTTCCGCGAACTTTTTACGGCGAATGTTTTGTCTTTCACATTCTTAACCTTTTCTTGACTGGACATTTTCTCACTGGACTCTTGTCTATCTGGACATATTTTGCATTTTGACAACTTCCTCTCACACTAACACCCACTTTCTATTATCTTCTCATATTTTTCAAATTTTGAATTTCGGCTGCCAACTTATCTATCTATGTAACTCCTGAGATGATAAGATTCCTATCTTTGAAAAGCCAGGCTTAAGAAAAAAATAAACATGCTTTTAGTGAATACACTTTGCACTGAACAATTGAAGATGAAATAGGTTTGGCATTCTTACATTATTTATTTCCCTTTTTCATTTCTCTCTCTCTCTCTTTCTCTCTCTCTCTCTCTCTCTCTCTCTCTCTATATATATATATATATATATATATATATATATATATATATATATGTGTGTGTGTGAAAAATGACAAACGGAAAACAGGTTAAAATGCAGGAAAAAAACAAAAACGAGAGATTTGACCGGTTTGGTTCGTGTTGTTTTGAAGACGTTCGCTAACATGAACGAAACCGGTCAAATACCTTGTTTTTGTTTTTCTCCTGCATTTTAACCTGTTTTCCGTTTGCATTTTCACACATTTTGTCTACCACGACATTTCATTTTTATGACTTATCGTGTACCTTACCCCATATATATATATATATATATATATATATATATATATATATATATATATATATATATATATATATATATATAATTTCAAGTTAATAATACGTAGTATTGCCTAAGTGCTTTGACTGGAGTTATCCATACAGTAACAGCAGTATTGGCATTTAAATAAAACAAATGCTGAAAACTATTTGAGAAATCTGATGTTTTTTATTACAGGTAAAAATAAACTCTCAAACACGAAAAAGATGTACCCAATTAAAAGAACTTAGATCGTATAAGACAGACACACAATCTCCATTACAATAAAGATGCATCAAACCCATACTCTACATCATTTCAGACAAACACTGAATCTCCATTACAACAGAGATCTGTCAAATGGCAAGATCTGTGTCCTTCAGACATACACGAAATATCGATGGCAATGAGGAAATACCAAATAGCATGACCTACATGATTTCTGATATGATTTCCTATAAATCCACGAAGTACTTGTTAATATAAATGAGTGAACGGTTCCTTCGAATACGCAGGTAGCAGCCACCAAGGAATCAACCGCAAGTGGCAACGAGAAACATAAATCAATTTCACCCAGACTTTTAACTGATAGTCAAATTCCATGAAGACAAGACCTAAATAAGTTTTCAAATTGCAAACACTGTTTCCAACGGAACATTCTCTTTAATCATCGTCGTTGCCACTTGAATCCAAGCCGCCCATAATAGCAAATATATACACTTCACGGTTCCAAGTCAGACACGAATAAGAATCGCGGACACAACACTAATTCTACGTTAGCGTGTGCCGCCATCAGCGGACCTCGGGGATCTTCCAGGCAGAACTCGGAGAAATTCCGTAGACGTAGTGGCATCGAATAATCTGGAAAGAGTAGAATTGGGGTGAATTTGGTGCCAGGCATGAATTAAAACGGTAATGCTTCGGTGGATTCTCCAGTTGGAAGTTATAACTGGTTTTCAGGCTGCTCGAATAGATATCAATCACCTTTTTTTGATATAACATATAAAGAGGGTTTCAAGGTTAATGCCAGATGCTAAGAACTCTGCAAATATTGGTAAGTTTGCAAAATGATCAGTTCAGCATTTTCAATATATATTCTATTCTATTATATAAATTAAATAAACCCTAACCTAACCCTAACCCTAACCCTAAGCATTACCCTAACCATAACCATAACCATAACCATAACCCTAACCCTAACGGACAAACGCGTTGATATAACATATAAAGACGGTTTCAAGATCAATGCCAGATGCCAAAATCTCTTCAAATATTGGTAAGTTTGAAAAATGATTAGTTCAATATTTTCAATATACATTCTATTTTATCATATAAATTAAATAAACCCTAACCCTAACCCTAACTCAAACCCTAACCCTAACCCTAACCCTAACCCTAACTCTAACTCTAACCCTAACCGTAACTTTGCAAATATTGGTAAGTTTGCAAACTGATCAGTTCAACCTTTTCAATATCCATTCTATTCTATTAGATAAATTAAAGTCGGATTGTCTGTCTGTGTTTATGTCCGATATGCTGTCAGAACCTGCAGGAGATACATTTAATATTTTACATAATCAGATTCGGTGTAGATCCAGAAATATCCTATAAAAACAAATTCGTACCTGGTGGAGTCGTGTCAGAAATTTTGAATGCAAGAAAAATACCCTTTTTAATAAATGTTTTTAACTCTTAAACACTTTTTGTTTCAAATATGACACATTCGGACAAAATACCTATTTAATATAATATTCAACGAAAATGTGTCGCACTTCAACTTGTTTAACGTCTACAACGAGCTTGTTGGCAAGTGTGAGTAGGTATTAATGTGATGTTGCATCAGCACACCTGCTAAATAGGTAATCAGTATCGTCGATGTCACCGGCGAGTGTCATCGATGTGCCATCTGCCTAATTCAACTTTAAAATCTGGTCATTATAATGGTAAGTAAAAAAATATTTAATGATTTTCTAGTGTATTATAATTATTTAGATGCATATATTGTAGTGTATTATAATTATTTAGATGCATATATTGTAGTGTATTCTAATTATTTAGATGCATATATTGTAGTGTATTATAATTATTTAGATGCATATATTGTAGTGTATTATAATTATTTAGATGCATATATTGTAGTGTATTATAATTATTTAGATGCATATATTGTAGTGTATTATAATTATTTAGATGCATATATTGTAGTGTATTATAATTATTTAGATGCATATATTGTAGTGTATTATAATTATTTAGATGCATATATTGTAGTGTATTATAATTATTTAGGTGCATATATTGCAATGTATTATAATTATTAAGATGCATATATTGTAGTGTATTATAATTATTTAGATGCATATATTGCAATGTATTATAATTATTTAGATGCATATATTGTATGTATTATAATTATTTAGATGCATATATTGTAGTGTATTATAATTATTTAGATGCATATATTGTAGTGTATTATAATTATTTAGATGCATATATTGTAGTGTATTATAATTATTTAGATGCATATATTGTAGTGTATTATAATTATTTAGATGCATATATTGTAGTGTATTATAATTATTTAGATGCATATATTATAGTGTATTATAATTATTTAGATGCATATATTGTAGCGTATTATAATTATTTAGGTGCATATATTGTAGTGTATTATAATTATTTAGATGCATATATTGTAGTGTGTTATAATTATTTAGATGCATATATTGTAGTGTATTATAATTATTTAGATGCATATATTGTACTGTATTATAATTATTTAGATGCATATATTGTAGTGTATTATAATTATTTAGATGCATATATTGTAGTGTATTATAATTATTTAGGTGCATATATTGTAGTGTATTATAATTATTTAGATGCATATATTGTAGTGTATTATAATTATTTAGATGCATATATTGTAGTGTATTATAATTATTTAGATGCATATATTGTAGTGTATTATAATTATTTAGGTGCATATATTGTAGTGTATTATAATTATTTAGATGCATATATTGTAGTGTATTTTAATTATTTAGATGCATATATTGTAGTGTATTATAATTATTTAGATGCATATATTGTAGTGTATTATAATTATTTAGATGCATATATTGTAGTGTATTATAATTATTTAGATGCATATATTGTAGTGTTTTATAATTATTTAGGTGTATATATTGTAGTGTATTATAATAATTTAGATGCATATATTGTAGTGTATTATAATTATTTAGATGCCTATATTGTAGTGTTTTATAATTATTTAGGTGCATATATTGTAGTGTATTATAATTATTTAGGTGCATATATTGTAGTGTATTATAATTATTTAGATGCATATATTGTAGTGTATTATAATTATTTAGATGCATATATTGTAGTGTATTATAATTATTTAGATGCATATATTGTAGTGTATTATAATTATTTAGATGCATATATTGTAGTGTATTATAATTATTTAGATGCATATATTGTAGTGTATTATAATTATTTAGATGCATATATTGTAGTGTATTATAATTATTTAGATGCATATATTGTAGTGTATTATAATTATTTAGATGCATGTATTGTAGTGTTTTATAATTATTTAGATGCATATATTGTAGTGTATTATAATTATTTAGATGCATATGTTGTAGTGTATTATAATTATTTAGATGCATATATTGTAAGGTTTCATAATTATTTAGGTGCATATATTGTAGTGTATTATAATTATTTAGATGCATATATTGTAGTGTATTATAATTATTTAGATGCATATATTGTAGTGTATTATAATTATTTAGATGCATATATTGTAGTGTGTTATAATTATTTAGATGCATATATTGTAGTGTATTATAATTATTTAGATGCATATATTGTAGTGTATTATAATTATTTAGATGCATATATATTAGTGTATTATAATTATTTAGATGCATATATTGTAGTGTATTATAATTATTTAGATGCATATATTGTAGTGTATTATAATTATTTAGATGCATATATTGTAGTGTTTTATAATTATTTAGGTGCATATATTGTAGTGTTTTATAATTATTTAGATGCATATATTGTAGTGTATTATAATTATTTAGATGCATATATTGTAGTGTATTATAATTATTTAGATGCATATATTGTAGTGTATTATAATTATTTAGATGCATATATTGTAGTGTATTATAATTATTTAGATGCATATATTGTAGTGTATTATAATTATTTAGATGCATATATTGTAGTGTATTATAATTATTTAGATGCATATATTGTAGTGTATTATAATTATTTAGATGCATATATTGTAGTGTTTTATAATTATTTAGGTGTATATATTGTAGTGTATTATAATTATTTAGATGCATATATTGTAGTGTATTATAATTATTTAGATGCATATATTGTAGTGTTTTATAATTATTTAGGTGCATATATTGTAGTGTATTATAATTATTTAGATGCATATATTGTAGTGTTTTATAATTATTTAGGTGCATATATTGTAGTGTTTTATAATTATTTAGATGCATATATTGTAGTGTATTATAATTATTTAGATGCATATATTGTAGTGTATTATAATTATTTAGATGCATATATTGTAGTGTATTATAATTATTTAGATGCATATATTGTAGTGTATTATAATTATTTAGATGCATATATTGTAGTGTATTATAATTATTTGGATGCATATATTGTAGTGTATTATAATTATTTAGATGCATATATTGTAGTGTATTATAATTATTTAGATGCATATATTGTAGTGTTTTATAATTATTTAGGTGTATATATTGTAGTGTATTATAATTATTTAGATGCATATATTGTAGTGTATTATAATTATTTAGATGCATATATTGTAGTGTTTTATAATTATTTAGGTGCATATATTGTAGTGTATTATAATTATTTAGATGCATATATTGTAGTGTATTATAATTATTTAGATGCATATATTGTAGTGTATTATAATTATTTAGATGCATATATTGTAGTGTATTATAATTATTTAGATGCATATATTGTAGTGTATTATAATTATTTAGATGCATATATTGTAGTGTTTTATAATTATTTAGATGCATATATTTTAGTGTATTATAATTATTTAGATGCATATATTGTAGTGTATTATAATTATTTAGATGCATATATTGTAGTGTGTTATAATTATTTAGATGCATATATTGTAGTGTATTATAATTATTTAGATGCATATATTGTACTGTATTATAATTATTTAGATGCATATATTGTAGTGTATTATAATTATTTAGATGCATATATTGTAGTGTATTATAATTATTTAGGTGCATATATTGTAGTGTATTATAATTATTTAGATGCATATATTGTAGTGTATTATAATTATTTAGATGCATATATTGTAGTGTATTATAATTATTTAGATGCATATATTGTAGTGTATTATAATTATTTAGGTGCATATATTGTAGTGTATTATAATTATTTAGATGCATATATTGTAGTGTATTTTAATTATTTAGATGCATATATTGTAGTGTATTATAATTATTTAGATGCATATATTGTAGTGTATTATAATTATTTAGATGCATATATTGTAGTGTATTATAATTATTTAGATGCATATATTGTAGTGTTTTATAATTATTTAGGTGTATATATTGTAGTGTATTATAATAATTTAGATGCATATATTGTAGTGTATTATAATTATTTAGATGCCTATATTGTAGTGTTTTATAATTATTTAGGTGCATATATTGTAGTGTATTATAATTATTTAGGTGCATATATTGTAGTGTATTATAATTATTTAGATGCATATATTGTAGTGTATTATAATTATTTAGATGCATATATTGTAGTGTATTATAATTATTTAGATGCATATATTGTAGTGTATTATAATTATTTAGATGCATATATTGTAGTGTATTATAATTATTTAGATGCATATATTGTAGTGTATTATAATTATTTAGATGCATATATTGTAGTGTATTATAATTATTTAGATGCATATATTGTAGTGTATTATAATTATTTAGATGCATGTATTGTAGTGTTTTATAATTATTTAGATGCATATATTGTAGTGTATTATAATTATTTAGATGCATATGTTGTAGTGTATTATAATTATTTAGATGCATATATTGTAAGGTTTCATAATTATTTAGGTGCATATATTGTAGTGTATTATAATTATTTAGATGCATATATTGTAGTGTATTATAATTATTTAGATGCATATATTGTAGTGTATTATAATTATTTAGATGCATATATTGTAGTGTGTTATAATTATTTAGATGCATATATTGTAGTGTATTATAATTATTTAGATGCATATATTGTAGTGTATTATAATTATTTAGATGCATATATATTAGTGTATTATAATTATTTAGATGCATATATTGTAGTGTATTATAATTATTTAGATGCATATATTGTAGTGTATTATAATTATTTAGATGCATATATTGTAGTGTTTTATAATTATTTAGGTGCATATATTGTAGTGTTTTATAATTATTTAGATGCATATATTGTAGTGTATTATAATTATTTAGATGCATATATTGTAGTGTATTATAATTATTTAGATGCATATATTGTAGTGTATTATAATTATTTAGATGCATATATTGTAGTGTATTATAATTATTTAGATGCATATATTGTAGTGTATTATAATTATTTAGATGCATATATTGTAGTGTATTATAATTATTTAGATGCATATATTGTAGTGTATTATAATTATTTAGATGCATATATTGTAGTGTTTTATAATTATTTAGGTGTATATATTGTAGTGTATTATAATTATTTAGATGCATATATTGTAGTGTATTATAATTATTTAGATGCATATATTGTAGTGTTTTATAATTATTTAGGTGCATATATTGTAGTGTATTATAATTATTTAGATGCATATATTGTAGTGTTTTATAATTATTTAGGTGCATATATTGTAGTGTTTTATAATTATTTAGATGCATATATTGTAGTGTATTATAATTATTTAGATGCATATATTGTAGTGTATTATAATTATTTAGATGCATATATTGTAGTGTATTATAATTATTTAGATGCATATATTGTAGTGTATTATAATTATTTAGATGCATATATTGTAGTGTATTATAATTATTTGGATGCATATATTGTAGTGTATTATAATTATTTAGATGCATATATTGTAGTGTATTATAATTATTTAGATGCATATATTGTAGTGTTTTATAATTATTTAGGTGTATATATTGTAGTGTATTATAATTATTTAGATGCATATATTGTAGTGTATTATAATTATTTAGATGCATATATTGTAGTGTTTTATAATTATTTAGGTGCATATATTGTAGTGTATTATAATTATTTAGATGCATATATTGTAGTGTATTATAATTATTTAGATGCATATATTGTAGTGTATTATAATTATTTAGATGCATATATTGTAGTGTATTATAATTATTTAGATGCATATATTGTAGTGTATTATAATTATTTAGATGCATATATTGTAGTGTTTTATAATTATTTAGATGCATATATTTTAGTGTATTATAATTATTTAGATGCATATATTGTAGTGTATTATAATTATTTAGATGCATATATTGTAGTGTATTATAATTATTTAGATGCATATATTGTAGTGTATTATAATTATTTAGATGCATATATTGTAGTGTATTATAATTATTTAGATGCATATATTGTAGTGTATTATAATTATTTAGATGCATATATTGTAGTGTATTATAATTATTTAGATGCATATATTGTAGTGTATTATAATTATTTAGATGCATGTATTGTAGTGTTTTAGAATTATTTAGATGCATATATTGTAGTGTATTATAATTATTTAGATGCATATGTTGTAGTGTATTATAATTATTTAGATGCATATATTGTAGTGTATTATAATTATTTAGATGCATATATTGTAGTGTTTTATTATAGATGTCATTTGTTGTACATTTGCAACATCATTTATTTTTGTTCAATAAATATATTTAAAAAAAAAATCATTATACTACTTTATATTACTTCTATGAAACGTTTTTGACTATTTTCAAACCAATATTAAACATACAGAAAGTAATAGTTAAAGTTCCAAACGTGCTAAATATAACATTTTATTTAGGCTAGATTCGTCACCATAAGTGGCGAGAGAGAGAAAGAGAGTGTGTTAGAGAGAGAGAGAGAGAGATGAGTGAGAGAGAGTGTGTGTGTGTTAGAGAGAGAGTGAGAGAGTGTGTGTATTAGAGAGAGAGAGAGAGAGTGTGTGTATGAGAGAGAAAGAAAATGAGAGGGTTGTAAAGAAAGATAGAGTGAGAGGGGGGCGTGATTTAAAAAGGGAACGAGAAAAGCTTATTTCGAAATGACGTCTCCCTAGAAAGGAAGACAAAACTAAAATGTCTGTCGCTTTTTTCTTCCTTATCATGCATCTTGTAAACTTTTCCTCATCTTACTAACGTCTACAAATACATAAGTTTTTTCCTTTGATTTAAGACAAATTTGACTTAATAACACTAAAATAATATATACACCAATTAAAATAATTACAAAATACTCGAAGCTATCCACATTAAAATCGAACAGGTTACAATTAATAACATTACTACGAAACCAGAAATAAAATGTTAAAATACTTAACGTAATACAATTTTATTCTGGCGTTGCAGACTTTAAATTGTTAACGTATTTCCTTGAACAGTGTGAACACGTTCTTTTTGCGTCTGACTTTATGTGCGCGTTTCTTTGCAATTTTTGAAGTTCTCTTGTTTTAAAGTATTTTTTGCTGTTTTCACATGAAGATGATTCGACGAAGAATCGAAAACGTTCGTGATGCATATGGAACATACATTAACATTAGTAAAAATTGCCCCCTCTTTTTTTGAGAGGTGTGGACATAGTGTAGTATCTTTTCTGTTGACATTATATCATCCTCCCAGGCATTACCTCCTCCTTTATTGATGGTGTGGAGGTAGTGTAGTATCTGTTTTGTTGTCATGATACCATCCTCCCAGGCATTACCCCCTCCTTTTTTGAGAGGTATGGAGGTAGTGTAGTATCTGTTCTGTTGTCATGATACCATCCTCCCAGACATTACCTCCTCCTTTTTTTATGGTGTCGAGATAGTGTAGTATCTGTTTTGTTGTCATTATACCATTTTCCCAGGCATTACCTCCTCCTTTTTGATAGGTGTGGAGGTAGTGTAGTATCTGTTCTGCTTCCAACTAACAAAAATATGCTCCCTCCGGTCGCATATTTGTTCTAGTTTTTTAATAATTTCCCATTATTCTCTTTTTTTTTGTTTCTTTTGTTTCCGCTTGTTTTTCATTTCAATCTTTTCTTTTTCAATCATTTTTTTTTATCTTGTTTCTGTTTTCCTTTCTATTTATTTATTCTTTTGTCATTGCAAACCTATTTTTACAACCCACTTGGGTGATACGCAAGACAAAGTAATTGAGACGACAACAATTAGTGCGATGGTCCACACTGTTTCTCAAATTATTTGGCCTTCTCTTCAAAGAGAGGGGGGGGGGAATTATCATGTGATTAGGATACTAACATGTATACTTCTAAGAGAGAAGAGGAAAATGCTTAAGACAGATAAAATAGGGAGATAAAACCGAGAGACCATTTAAGGGGCTTAACAAGATGAATGGGACGTGTTAAATTTGTCGCCCAGAACATCCCAAGTTCATTTTTAAGCAAGAGTAGATTTGATGACAGCAGACTTTTTTGAATCAAACCTCAATATTATACTTTCCTGTTCGTGTTTTCTTCTTTCTATTTTTCCATTATTAATGTTTAGTTCTATAATTTCCAAGTTATAAATGATATAAAATAAGAATTTTAAAGCCAGAAATAACTTTCTATTCAGCAGTTTAAATGCTTTCAAATTGTATTCATATTTCGAAGAGTCACAAAGTAATGCATTCTTTTTCTTTAACTATTAACAAAAAAGTTAAAATGGTGAATTTATTCAAAAAGAAACTAAAATGCATACTGGTGGATTTCATTTTATATATTTATAATGAAATTATTTTTAATAGTTTTTAAAAGTTTTTCGTTTTTTCTTCTTTTACATTTTTGATTTCAATATATAATTGAGCAGTCAATAAATTAAAAAAAATATATTAATTGAATTCTCATAGTTGTGTGAAAACACACACATACACACGTGAAGGTGTTTTTATAATTATATTAGTATAAAGATAGCACTAATTGATTGTCATTCTTTTCAACAATTAGCGTTATTTCTGTATTAATTCCATGTATTCTTTCTTTTCCTGTCTTTTGTAACTGTATTTTCTGTCTTGAATTCCCTTCTTTTTATTCTAACCTTTTATTATTTATATTAACCTTTTATTTATTTCTTATTTTACTTTATTACTTATATATTATTTCTTAATTTTGATTATAATTTTCTTCGTTTTTCGACTAACTGAGTCGCACATACACAAACACAAACGTTTTTGTGTTTTTCTGTTTTATGTTCAATTGTTGTTTATATTTTCTTTCTTTTCTCCTTCACCCCCCCCTATAACTATTCAGTTTGTTTCCTTCATTCTTTACCTTATTTTCCTTAGGTTCACTTTCTATTTTCAGGAGAATACATAACATAATTACATTGCTTTATTTCTAAACATCTAAGCGATCTTTTTTGAATAAAATGTCTTTAATTAATTCATTAATAATTTTTATTAATATTACTATCGAGGAAAATATTATAAATACATGTGGAAATTTGAGAATACCAGTTATAAGTGCATATTTCGGATTATTTATTTATTAGAACTTTAAAACCAATTAATTATGTAAATTCGAAAAAAACGTATGCTGTTTGGGCCAGTTTTCGTAGGACTATATATACTATCTGCCAGAGTAATATATCAGTGAGTGTACGCTGTCGGACAGACAGACATCCAGACAGATATAGTTTTCGTTATATTATAAACATTTTATTTTTCCTCCTGTTGAATTTCTTCTCTTTTTCTTTTTCATTGTTCGTTTCTATTTTTCACTTGCTTCACTTTTCTTTCATTCTCTCTTATGAACTACCTATTTTCTCGTTCTTTTTTCTTCTTCTATTTCTTCTTTTTCTTCTTCTTTTTCTTTTTTTTCTTCTGCTTCACTTTCATCTTTTTCTTCTTTTTCTTTTTTTCTTTTTCTTCTTTGTCTTCACTTTCTTCTTCTTCTTCTTCTTCTTCTTCTTCTTCTTTTTCATCTTTTCCATTCCTTTTATTATAGCTCCATTTTTTTCTATTTTTCAATTCATCATTTGTTAGCATTCTCTTTCTTTAGTTTCCGTTTTCTGTCCAACTCACACGAACATCAAAAAAAGGAAGAAACGACGCACCTATTCATATGCCAAGACGAATGCGTATACCTTGAAATAAGTAGGTACACCAGTCAACCACGTAAGCGTATCTGATACCGTTTGTATAAATATTGGTGTTTAATCAACGCCTTTGAATGTAGCGACATTTGAAACACTTTTCCTTGCGTTTTTGGTTTTTATTCAAAATCATCACCTCGACATGAAATAGAAAGAAAATGGCTGTCTGTTTGGCACCAACCATTTCCTTCTAAATCACGAATGACAAAAGAATCACAGATAAGCCTCGACACCTAAAAGAGCCAAAGAACATTTTGCTAAACTGACTACACTCAGATTTGCTAGAATAAAAATAACAGCAAGAATCAAGAAAAGCAAAAAAAGTGATCTTTAAATTCTTAAATTGATTATCGATTAAGAACGATTGCAAATATAAGATATTGCTTCTCTCAATTTATATCCTTAATTTATATAAGAGAAAAAACGGAAATCTTTTACTATAATCAACAGAACGAAAAAAAAGGGTTAAAAAAATGTGTAACAAATAAATGTTAGCAAAGGCAAGTTAAGTTACTCACTTATCTACCTGGATAATTTTATTTATGTTTTAACTTATTTTAAAGAGTGGTTTTCCTGTTCAAAACAGTCGGTGTTGACTGCATGAAAATAAATTCAAAATGGAGGGTCGCCCATGGCCAGAGCTTGAAAATCGATAAAAAATCGAAAACTAAACAATATACTGATAGAAACTGATAAAACATTACATTTTCGCATGATTGTTGACATTTATTGTATGTACGAACTCGTCGGGAAAACCTTGAAGCTTTTAGAGGACAAGTTATCTTCGAGAAAGAAGACTTCAATCTCTCTAGTACTGTGAGAGGCAAATGAGAATAGGAGCTATCGAAAATCCTTGAAGACTTAAATATTCTCTAAGTATGACACCCTATTTTTTTTTTAAAACAAAGTTCACCCCTAACAAGGCAGGCCGCCACTGTAGACGTAAGGGGCTACTTAGAAAAAGGGGGAGATATTTTTTTGGTGGGGGGGGGGTCAGCCTAAATTGGGAACTGTGCAGCGAGATGTCTGTTTACATTAGTTTTAAATTTCTGCATGTCAGTACCGTCAGGAAAACAGGGAGCAGGGAGGGAGTTCCAGAGTCCAGCAGCACGAGGAAAGAAGCTTTTGGTTCATCAGAGCACAATCAATTGAAGTAATTGTAAAACAAACACAAGGATGCAACATTGCGGCGATGGGACAGGGGCTGGAGCCTGGTGGACAGTGAGGGACCTACTAAGTTGGCGACTCCTTTTGAATCTTGTCTAAGAGGGAGAGACTAGTGGATGATGCACCAGCCCAGATGTGGCAACAATACTCCATGCATGGGCGCATGGTGGCTTTGTAGAGATATATGATAATGTTAAGTGTGAGAAGTTTACTAGCACGGTAGAGGGAGCCCACCTTCTTTGCAGCAGCCCTGGCAATGTCTTCAATGTATTAATTCCAATTCATGTTGTCTGTGAAAGTTAGGCCGAGAAGTTTGAATGTTGGACTCTGAGGTAGGGTGTTATTTACGATGACAATCGGTGGTTAAAGAGGTTTCTTGTAGTTATTGAAGGAAAGTAGCTTTGTCTTTGCGGCATTAAAAGTTACCATCCATGTTTGACCCCAATCCACTACAGACTGAACGTCATTTTCTAAGGATTCCGCCATTGCCTCAGATATGTGCGCGTCGGTTTTGCTCACATGACGAGAGTAGAGCATGGTGTTGTCAGCAAATATTCCTATCTCAGTCGCAATGACATCAGGGAGGTCATTTATAAAAATCAGGAACAGTAGAGGTCCAAGAATGGGTCCTTGGGGTACACCAGCATTTATGTCATGTTGCTTTTGGGACAATTCTTGGCTATAAAAGTTTGATTATAATACAAGGGTAAGGGAAGTATATATCAAAGCGACGAAAAAAAAGGAAAAATTAGAAGCAGAGATAAATAGTTTGTTATACAACGAATACAAAAGTTTGATAATTTTTATAAATAAATGATGAGAAAAAAATATAGAAAAGAAATTCGAAATGAAAAAGAAGAAAAAAAACAGAATTAAGGAAATAAAAACGGTATGTTGCCTAAACTTCTCATTTTTTATTTTATTTTTATTGAAATCGCTCCAGACAAGACATGAAACCACTTGATGTAATGAGCTAACAAGAACAAATATAAATATCGCAAAGACAAGAGATGCCTATTTGCCTTAGCCCTGAAAAGACTAAGGCTATAGGCAGGAGGAAAACAGTGATCAGGAAGAGAGTTCCACAAGCCCGTGGTTATTGGAAAGAAACTACTGGAATAGGAAGATGTATTACTACAAGGCACCAAAATAGTGAACCGACGGAGACTACTAAACCAACGAGTCAAACGATCTAGAACAAAAGATACAGGGAACAAGTCACACAATTCTTAAAAATACATGCCATAATTTATAAATTTATAGAAAAGACTGAGACTAGCAACATCACATCTGTGAGAGAGAGGGTGCAGAGAAGAAAAAAGGGCGTGGCCAATCAAATTACAGATACGTTTCTGCACCTTATCTAGAACCCTCAAATGGGACAGAGATTCACCAGTCAAAATATGACAACAGTACTCCATACATGGTCTGATTGTAGATTTGTAGAGATAGGGAATAGCATCAGGTGTTAGAAATGGTTTGGAGAGATAGAGAGAGCTGACTTCACGAGAAGCAGAAAGAGCAATGGATCTAATGTATGAACTCAAAGAAAGACCAAGAAGTTTCAGAGTCGATTTCTCCTCAAGAGCAGAACCATCCATGAGAATCTCAGGAAAAAAAGAGACACGCCTACGATTGAAAGACAGGGCCTGTATTTTAATAGGATTAAACGAATCAAGCCATTTCGCACCCCATTTAAAACTGAACCCAAGTCAACTTTTTGATCAGCTGCATATTTCAACTGATCCAAGGGAAATGGACGAGAAGCAATACTAGAATAAAGAGGGGTATCACCAGCATAGATGTGGATTTTCTAAATAATATTCTCTGAAAGATCATTTATATAGAGAGGAAAGAGTGTTGGGCCTAGTATAGTTCCCTGTGGAACATCAGCATTGATAGTGAAAGGTAACAAAAGAAGCAGGGAATAAATCACACAACTTCGAAGAACACATGTAATTATGGTGCTTATAGAAAAGACTGAGACTAGCAACATCACGTCTGTGAGTGTGTGTGACAGAGAGAGAGAGAGAGAGAGAGAGAGAGAGAGAGAGAGAGAGAGAGAGGGTGCAGAGAGGTGGGAGCCAATCACCGTTCAAAGTTACTCGCAAGCTTCGATCAGAAAGAAAACACTTAATAATGTCAATAACCTAACGACCAATAGCATGACCGTGAATCATATTAATCAGTATGGCCTAAATCAAGGTGTTGGTCATTTACTAAAGATTTGCTATCTATTTCTTGGTTCTGGGTGAGTTAGGGTTAGGGTTAAGGTTAGGGTCAGGGTTAGGGTTAGGGTTAGGGTTAGAGTTAGGGTTAGGGTTAGGCTAGGATTAGAGTTAGGGTTAGGGTTAAAGTTAGGGTTAGGGTTTAAATTAGGGTTAAGGTTAAGGTTAGGGTTAGGGTTAGAGTTAGGGTTAGGGTTAAAGTTAGGGTTAGGGATAGAGTTAGGGTAATGGTTAGCGTTAGAGTTAGAGTTAGGGTTAAAGTTAGGGTTAGGGTCAGAGTTAGGGTTAGGGTTAAAGTTAGGGTTAGAGTTAGAGTTAGAGTTAGAGTTAGAGTTAGAGTTAGGGTCAAAGTTAGGGTTAAGGTTAGAGTTAGGGTTAGGTTAAAGTTAGGGTTAGGGTTAAAATTAGGGTTAGGGTTAAGGTTAGGGTTAGGGTTAGAGTTAGGGTTAGGGTTAGGGTTAGGGTTAAAGTTAGGGTTAGGGTTAGAGTTAGAGTTAGAGTTAGGGTTAGGGTTAGGGTTAGGGTTAGGGTTAAAGTTAGGGTTAAGGTTAAAGTTAGGGTTAAAGTTAGGGTTAGGGTTAGAGTTAGGGTTACGGTTAGAGTTAGGGTTAGGGTTAAAGTTAGGGTTAAGGTTAGATTTAGGGTTAAAGTTAGGGTTAAAGTTAGGGTTAGGGTTAGAGTTAGGGTTAGGGTTAAAGTTGGGGTTAGGGTTAGAGTTAGGGTTAAGGTTAGAGTTAGGGTTAAAGTTAAGGTTAGGGTTAGAGTTAGGGTTAAAGTTAGGGTTAAAGTTAGGGTTAAGGTTAGAGTTAGGGTTAGGGTTAAAGTTAGGGTTAGGGTTAGAGTTAGAGTTAAGGTTAGGATAGAGTTAGGGTTAAGGTTAGGGTTAGGGTTTGTTTTCTTACATTAAACGTATATTTGTATTACATGTTTATATATAACGCGTAAATATGTATATTACACATATGTTTTATTGTATATTTTTATCATTTAGTACCACATGAGTGTATGTTTATCAAGTCATTATCTGTTTACATACATTTCGTATATCATCTGTTTACATACATTACGTATATCTGTATTTTTCGTGTGTCTCTATTACTTGGATTACAATTGAGATTGCCTTGGGTGAAAAGTACTCCTTAGACTTTACTCACCCCAACCCCCAACCCCCAACCCCTATATATATATATATATATATATATATATATATATATATATATATATATATATATATATATATATATATATATATAGGGGTTGGGGGTTGGGGTGAGTAATATATATATATATATATAAGACGAAGAGAAGGAATCAGTTAGACAGCGTGCATATGAGAGGGAGTGTGATACGTATAAAGAGTGAGCGAAAGATTTTTTTATTGGGAAAACCTAAACGTATCGAGAAGGATTAAAACCGAAGATCCGATTGTTCGGAAATAAACAATTAAACAATAAGAATTGTTCCGTGAGAGAAAATCCAACCGAGATAGTAAAAAAAAAATCATACATGTTGCTAACCTTCGAAATAAATGTATCCTTCTAACGTTATTGCGTAGTGTATCTTGCCTCTGTTACTCCGTGTTGACACGATTTGGCTCTACACTCCCAGTATTATATGTATTTCGAAAAT
>OY744529.1:113948453-113978453 GCA_963556195.1 Sepiola atlantica
ACTTCGACTGAACTAAAATTAAACAATATATATATATATATATATATATATATTTGTTATTGTTTATTATCTATGTACGTATACGTTTCGTCCTTTATAATCGGGACTCATCAGCATAGAGATATGACTATTCACTACCGGTCATGCAATTCGAAACCCCGGATTACGAGTATTTTGCAACTCAAGTACCGACGCCCGAACCACTCGGCCATTGTTGAACAGCGAATAAAATGTGATACTTTTAACACTTTATGCGGCGGCTTGACGTCATAAGAGCGTTCTACTTAATGAAAGGAACGATGCATTTAAAGCTAGCGACGTCATGATGTGTTAATACTACACTTACAATGCTCTTCTATAGTATATATTTATATTTAAAAGTGTTTTATTTTGAATATAAATTTTATAACATAAAGCTGTCATAATAACTCTATAGTTTTAGGCTAGAGCTATTGTAGAGAAATTTTAATATCATTTAAACCACATCAAACGTAAGGAAGAACAGATTCACAGCATTTCACAAAAAATCAAATTATTATTATTACCAGCATACAATTGTTTCAGCTTACCACCAAGATATTCATAATAATGTTCAAGTATCGAAAGCATTTATTTCTTGAGATGGAATCTTAAGTGCTCGTAAAAAGGAGGTAATTGTTCAGGTAGGAAAAACCGAAATTATAGTCCGTACTCATTTTTTTTTACAAATGGAGCAGTTTACTCCCGTAGGTTCGAATCGCGACATCCACGCGCCATGTGCGTTTCTCAGTGTTGTTTTAAAAAAATCATTTCTCATTGACATAGATGTTCGTTCCACATCACAAATTAAATAAATTAAATGTTTTAGGTAATCGTTGTTTTATTGTTTTTCTCCATTTGGAAAAACAACATGAGTAAGAACCTAGGGTTTATTTGATCTATTTAAATAACATTAATATATATATATATATATATATATATATATATATATATATATATATATATATATATATATATATATATATATAACTGGTCTAACCGCACTGAAGAGCTGTGATACAGCGAAACAGTATGTATGTGGATGATTATATAACGCGCTCTTTCTTGGGTAGAGCTTATTTGTAAATGTATCGCCAACTGCAATTAGCTTTAAGGCATAGCTCATTGGGTAAAACTTATTTGAGCTCCCAGCACTTGACAATGTTTACATTGAGATATCACTTACATTCTGTTAGTGTCGTATGATATCACAGGGGTAAAAACGCCGACTGAGAGAGAGGAGGCGGGATATAACGATAAAAAAGAGACTAATTTTCGATTTTGTCTTTTTATTAAAACATTTGACTAATTTTGCAAACTCACTTTTTCTTGATTGAAACAATCTAACTGGAATTCAGTAGATGACTCAACGGGGTAACATTTTTCTATCTAATATATCTATATATTCTTAAATAAAATTGTAGTTTCTCTTTTATTTTTACATCTCGAATTCACATTTATGAGAGAGAGAGAGAGTGAGAGAGATAGATAGAGAGAGAGTGAGAGAGAGAGAGGTGGAGAGAGAAAGAGAGAGATAGAGAGTGAGAGAGATGTATAGAGAGAGTGAGAGAGAGAGGTAGAGAGAGAGAGAGAGAAAGAGAGAGAGAGAGAGAGGGAGAGAGGGAGAGAGGGGTAGAGGTGCTCTAGCCCCTTTATGCTTCAGTGACATTTTTTTTGTCTGGGTAAATAAAAGTAAAACCAAGAGAGAGAGAGAGAGAGAGAGAGAGAGAGAGAGAGAGAGAGAGAGAGAGAGAGAGAGAGAGAGAGAGAGAGAGAGAGAGATTAGAGTACGGATATGTAAAGAGATGTGGAGAGGGAGAGACATCACTTCTTTCACGGTTATCAGATCATACAGAAAGTAAGGCTGTAATTATGTATAATTCGACGTTTGTCGAACTCATTGTCAACTTTCGGTAACATGTCAACACACAGAGAATGCTTGACGCTTTCGTTTGTCATCTGCGTTTAAAGCCTGAACGAGATGCAGACAGTAGGCTTTCGTTTCATCGGGTTAGGCCAAACCGTCATTCAAGGACACTGGGTTTCCAACCTTGTTATCTTGACAGACTTCTTGGGACTCCGCAAGAGTTTTTCACGAATTTGCTCAACCATCTTTTCTGATGTTGATGATGATGATTGTCTACGAGATCATCTTTCAAGCCCGGGAAGTAACGAGAACCCTGTGTACTTCTGCTTCCGGTCCTGAATGCAATTGTATCATTCTTCTTTTTTTTTCTAAAATAAAACAAGAAATAATCTAAAATATCGCTATTGGATTCCTAACTGTTTTTACTTTCGATGTTTTTAATCTTTTAATAAGTTTTATTTTCAATTGCATCCTCGCAAACTGAAATGAATCCTACTGACACCAGATAAGATCGGGCACAATTTGAATAGTGTCATTAAATTCCTTAAAAAATTAAAACCTTACTAAAACTAATTTCAATTTTCCCTATACTGTTAACATAGCGATTTCCATAAGAAATAAAAAACTTTATATATATATATATATATATATATATATATATATATATATATATATATATATATATATATATATATATATATATATATATATAAGATCATTAGAGTTATTTCTAATGAAGTCGTTTAATAATAAAGACGAAATATAAAATCTGAACATATAACTTGATTTGATTGGATTTTTGGCCAGTACATGTAGAGATTTAAACGACCCGTGTAGATTATGTCTGAATGAAAAATTTGAAATCATACACTTTAAAGACCTCCCAAATCTATTAAACTTTAGAAGTGAGATAGCAAACAGCTGCCAGCACAGAATAAAATTTAACTTAGGCTAACAATACATAAATAAATAAATAAATTAATTAACAAAGAAATAAGTAAAAAACAAATAAGTAAAAAAACTAAACTAAACTAAAACCTAACAATTTAAAAACTAAAACTTCAAATAGAAATACAAGGAACCACGTGTTAAAATAAGTTCGCCCATTAGATTGACGCAACAAAGAAACAGGATATAGGCCACTCTATAGAAAAAAGAACAATAGAAAAGGATATAGAAAGTAAAACTTACCGGACCTTTGTTCATGGGATGCCCAACGATTGGCTAAGAGAACAACAAGCATCTGATTGGTTAACAAGCTAGCCGTGTATATAAAAAGACCCGGCAAAACCAACTCCACGCATTTTAGCCCGAAGATTCCCCCAGTGACGAAACGCGGGAGCCTCTGTGTAGCTTAATTGCCGTAAATATATTTTCATAGCTTACTACCTAGCTCTACTTACATATCGAGCACTTTTGAAGTAAATACTGAAAATTGATACATAAAAAATTATATCTCCTTATAAAATTTTATGTGGATACATGAAATAGTAATATATATATATATATATATATATATATATATATATATATATATATATAGTTTATGACCGTTTGTTTCTTGAAGGGTTTTCTATATATTTTAATTACATAAAATACATGTTAAAATATTCACCAGTTTTGGGGATTGAGTTATGTTAGAATACTTTTCGATTTTGGTTGTTTTAATTAGCCGCAATTTGCAATTAACTTACTAAGTTACCCGTCTCTTACTAAGTTTATATGTATTGCTCCCATTCTCTATCATTGTACGTTGTTTTAGCCCCAACATTTATTTTATATGGCATTCATAACCCTCGCTTCTGCCACTCTCTCTCTCTTTATGTTTAGAAACAGTCTAACATAATAATGAAAAGAAAATGAATGAAAAATTGGAATATTCCATTACAAAAAACGGATTATCAGCACCGATATAAATAATATTTAACCCATTGTTAGAGAGAGAGAGAGAGAGAGAGAGAGAGAGAGAGAGAGAAAGAGAGAGAGAAAGAGAGATGGGGAGCAGACAGAGACTAATTTTGGATTTTTCTTTATATTTAAAAAAAATAACTGTTCGCATGTAGTTATTATAAATTTTCACAAATAAAATTGTAGTTTTCTTTTTGCTGTTACAGTTAGAGTTTACACACCGACGTACGCTTATTAAATATAGAACACCTGCACAAAATACACATTTACTTTCTCTGCCACGGATTATTTCGTTTGTCCAGTAACATTAATATTTAATCTAATTTTTAAACAGAGAAAAAACTTAAAATAAACTTTTGAAGATTTGCAAAAAGAAAATAAAAATTATCAAGAATTTTTATTTTTTTCGAAATCCTTGACTTTTTTTTTGTGTTTGAAGAAATCTGTTTTTCCTGTTTTATTTAAATTTTTTGTTTTAGTTTTCATATCTTCATCACTTTGCACATCTTTTTCCCCTCCTCCAACGTCGCCTTGTATATGAATATTTTATTAGCGATTCTTTCTTTTTAAATTTCATCCTTGGAAGTGTTTGAAATTGATTCGGCAGATGCTGTGACAATCAAAGTTCCCACTTTCATGAAGACAGCCGTCGCAGAATGATTTGCAATTAGAGAGGTTCAAATCTGCCCTCGGAATAAATGGAAATATGAAGAAGGGGAGTTCTATCACTTTTTAATTTGTTTCGAAATTGCGATCGAAATATTTCCAAACAAGTATCTCATCAGGGTATCTCATCAGGGTATCTCATCAGGGTATCTCGGTCCGACAACAATTGGATATGCGTGTTTGTAGTTTGGTGCCGGACATTTTCTAGACGGAAGACAGGGAGTGTGAATAGCTGATTCATAGAATATTTCCAGAGAATTGTCCTAGGAAACTAGAGCGATTTCCTTGCTGTTAAGTAGCAGAAAAATACCCATATACAAAATAAACACCTGAGTTGGAAAGAAAAACACATTTCAACCCCTAACACCAAAGCAAACACTGTTTCCATTATTTATTATCCAATTAGTTCCCGTCCCGTCAAAGATGATTGAAAAAAATGTTATATTTTTTAAAACAAATCAATCAGGCAACATTTTTATATCGATTGTATCGTAGAGAAGCAGTTTATAGAATAAATACACTTCAACCCAAAGTAATTAATTTTATATACAGTAAAACTCCTACGCTATGAACTCCATAAATTATGGACTTCTAACGCTATGAACAAAATTAAATATCAACTTTCCTACGTTATGAACTAAGCTTAGCATTTAACTAAATCAAATAATGAACGTGTTTTTTAAATCAAGGGAGGCGCGAGAGCGCTCTATCCCTTAATATACCTCACGAATGGCTTATGCTAGAAATCCCATTTCCTTGATCAATCATAACTCAAAAACCAATAAACCAAATTAGTTTTGCACAAAATTTTTATTTGATAAGTTATATAAGTGTGTAGAATTTCAGCATCATTAGTCAAGGCAACCCAGAGATCCAGAAAGTTCAATCATGAAATCATGTTATCTGTGTGTACGTACGTACGTGCGTATGTGCCACCCTGTATCTCATCAACTATTTGATGGATTTAGCTGATCTTTGGCAGAGATAGAGGTTCTATGGTCTAGTTGATGGTATTTTAATTTTAGTTTACCATATACCTTAGTTTTCCAAAAAAAAAAAAAAAAAACTTAAAATGACCAGTTTTCATACACTTTATTCTATATCTTATCGACCATTTGATGGATTCAGCTACTTTTTGGCAAAGATAGAGATTATAGTGTCTAGTGTATGGCATTTTAATTTCAGTTAACCATATACCTTGATTAGTCAAACTACCAACTATATCAGTTATGCGAAGGCATTGTATTGAGGCATAGCCTTTACAAAAGTAGTGGCATTCCATGAAAAATGCCAGTATACTGAAATCATATGCCCTTAATAGGGTTAAGATAAAAATTCATATACACTAAATGTACAAAAGCAAGGAAATTCCCAACTCTTTACACTTTTATTGTCATTAAGGGTATGCGAGCACAACAGGGCTATGTATTTTACTGGTAGGAATTTTTCTTCAGCGCACCTCACACACTTCATCCACTCATGCATAGAGATTTATACTGTAGTGATGTGATAATGAAATGGTTTGGTTGATATGTAGTCATACCCTTAATGACAATAAAAGTGTACACATTTGGGAATTTCCTTGCTTTTGTACATTTAGTGTATATGAATTTTCATCATAACCCTATTAAGGGCATATGATTTCAGTATACTGGCATTTATCATGGAATAATAATAAACATAATTCATTAAAGTAAATATAATTATCCTTCAATTTATAATTCATAAATTACTTAAATAAGCAATTATTTAATATAATAGAATATTTACACACTATTTATAATTTGTATCCTTTTAGTCAATCACTATAATTTTGAATTGATTTCATTACCTGTTGTCTACAACGAGTATGTGGGTATTTGAGTATATGCGTATGTATACATATAGAGTACATGCTTGTGAATATACATGTGTGTACGTATGCGTACATGTTTAGTATTGTGTATATATGTATACACACAGACATATATATATATATATATATTGGTGTTACACTGAGAATAGTGTATATTTAATAAAGTTCGGAACAAGGCCAATAAAAACAAGCTCGATGATAGGGTACAGAGCATTACTATGTATATTTGGAGACTTTACTAAGATATTTCTTTCAAGACAGGATTCATCACAACGAAAAAGATCTTTTATTATTTATTTATTTATTTTGTGAAGTTATTGTTCCCTACACGCGTTTCGTTACAAAAAAGAAAATTTTCTCTTTTCCCCTTTCTTGGATTGCATTGGTCTAAATTATTGTGGGGGCGCGCGCATCACAGCTATCATTACCAAGTTTTTTTTAGCTGTCTTTTGAACTTATTTTCCTTTTTCTTCTTAAGTGATCTCGACTAGGTTGATCTTTGGTGGAGTATTGTCAGTTGTTGAGGTCGATATCTTATGTTTTGACTCTCCTCATAAACTGCCTAGCAAACACCTTTCATAGGTAGCGAAACACGTGTAGCGAACAATAAATTTACAAAAAAATAAATAATAAAATAAAATATATTTTTTGTTGTGATGAATCCTCTCTTGAGAGAAATATATTGGGTAGGATCAAACCAGTCATGCAGAGAATAGAAATTGATAAATTTTAAAGTTATATTTTGTATATAAATGTAGTGTTCAAAAATATGTGGTTAATATTAGATAAATGATAGTTATTGTATGGTGATGAATTAACTGTTAGTTTTTATGATGTATTTTTTCAATTTTATTTGTTTCTGTGTGTTGTTTTTTATTTTTGTATTTTTTTAATATAAAGTAATTAATCTCTCATTTTTATTATTCTAGAGTTTATTAAATTTATTGGGTATCATATATTCAAAAAGTATATTAATTGTGAGTTTCATTAACTTAGTTTATCGAATTAATGTAATATGTTACTTATTATAGGATTATAAATTTAGTGTAAGCTTAAATGATTCTAGTTAAATTCGGATATTTAAGACAGTGTAAGGGGAATAACTCTGCCTGTTATTAAATTGGGTCTTGAATGCGAATTAATTTATAGATTCAGTCGGTAAAAGCCTGTGTATTAAGTTATTAGATATATATATATTATTGTTTATTTATTTATTCTTTATTTTCTCTTGTTTTTATTTCTTTATTTCATTTCTTTCTTTCTTTCTTTATTTAATTTATTCATTATATATATTTATTTATGTAATTTATTTATTATATTTATTTATTGATTTTTACTATAATTGCATATTGTTTATATACATTTTATATGTATTTCAATTAATTAATAATGCCAGGTTATGAGGTGAATTATTTTGGTGGGGTAGTAAGAGTAGGTCGATTATGGTTTTTGCTTGTTAGGGGTTGTTATTCTCATGTGACTGAATATGTGTTGAGATGGATGTTTATATAGGGAAGGGCCTACTTGATTGTTTGGGTGTGTAATGGCTTAATATAGGAGGTAAGTAATGATGAAATTGAGAGGGGGTGAAATGGTGGAAATGGAATTTAATGAGTGTTATATATGAGGGTTGGTCAGTGGGTGAGAGGGTAGATTATTATAGAATATTTTATATTTTAAATTCTACATAGGAAACACAACAAGACCGCTACACCTACGCATCAAAGAGCATATGAACGCCCGTATAGCTTCTTTTCTATAAGGACACAACATTATGCCTCACTACTCAACGTGACATTCACGTCTCTATCCTTGCGTCTGTCAGAAACATTGGGGACCTAAGAATCACAGAATAGATCCTCATCTCCAGATTAAACCTCTCTTCAATCACCGTCACGAGCTCCACTCACCGTTCATTCTATAATAATCTACCCTCTCACCCACTGACCAACCCTCATATCTAACATTCATTATATTCCATTTCTTTTCTCTAGTCATTCACAATAAAGACTGCAGGGCGTTTGAAATATTGAATTAACATTATATTAATAACGAAATCAACGACATCGATTTCTGCTTCAACCACCACCAACTCATCATTATCAACAAAAGCGGTCAGACGAAGTCTTCAGATCATCTCATCATTTTCACTTCCCAAGAATACAATATACAACATTAATTCTTCTTTTATCTTGAAACATAGATACTAGCAAGAAGACTCGACGTTGCTCGGGATCGAATGAGGATCACTACTATGCACTTTTTCGCTATGTTCATAACAGCATATTACTTTCTTTGTTTTTACTGCCCCCTCTCATATTGCGCCCAATTATATAGTCCGAAGAAGCTGAAATGTTGGAAAAAATTTCATTGAAATCGGATATACGTATTTGAAGTTTTAAGAATGTTTTCTCCCCATGGAGCACGTAAAGATTTGGGACTACTCACAGATTATACATATAATATAAATTTTATAAACTAGGATATATTTGAAGTTTAAAAAGAAGTTCAGCCTACATAGCTCCTCTTGTTTAGGAAGGCACTTAAAGATTCGGGACAACTTAATTTTGTACATATGCTATAAATTTAATAAAAATCGGATATATTTGAAGTTTTAATAGGGTTCATAGTTGAACTTAGGGGTGCATTTAGAGATTCGGGAACACTTCTATCGGCTTACCAGGTAAATTTTACATTAGAATAAACTTTTAGATTTTACATAGATTTTCTAACCTTTCTATAGTGAGAAGACAACGATCACAGCCAAATACACATAAGCATTAAGTTATATATATATATATATATATATATATATATATATATATATATATATATATATATATATATATATATATATACACGCATAGAATCAAATATAAACCAAAAGTAAACTTTTAGTGGATAGAACCTATAGTGAAATGGTTTAAGCTCAATATACGAGATAGAGCAATTATAAAGATAGAAGAAATAAGAGTGATAAACATGTACGAATGTCCAAATTTATTTCAAATTTCGATTGTTCAATGCCAGGTGTATTCTGTAAGAAACTAGTGTTTATTATTCTTCTCTTAAGCCAAGGCTTTTCAAAGATCGAAATCTTATCATCAGAGGAAAAATACAGATAGATAAGTTGGCTGTATAAAAGCCAAAGTTCAAACATTTGAAAAATATTATTAAAAAATGGAGTGAAAAAAAGTTCGAGTAAAAAAAAGATGTGATTTGTCCAGATGGTAATTGTCCGTTGAAAAGGTGTCCAATGAAAAGGAGATTTTGAAGAAGACGAAAAATGTTTATCGTAGGGGCAGTATGGAGAAAGTGTTTTCAAAATGAAGTAAATCCAAAAGTAAAATGTTGAAATCAAATCGTAGATGGAGCGCACATAAATGGAAATTATGTGAGGAAGCTGGCCATGTTTGATAACTTCCCGGGCCATACTAGAAAAGCGAATAGTATTATTGGTGAGATATTCAAGCAAGCGAATCCAAGAAAAAAACTTAAGTGAAAAAGCTATGCTAAATTAGGAGGTGGGTTGGAGAAGGGGGAGAGTGAAATATGAGGGAATAAAATGGTCGGGTTAGTTGAGAAAGCCGCGGTATCGAGCATAACATTTTATGTGGATACATGAAATAGTAATATATATATATATATATATATATATATATATATATAAGTAAATTTCGCGCACAACAGAATCGAAAGATTAATTTCAGAGGAAACATTTTTTAATCAATGAAACGGGTGGGTGGAAAATAGAAAATTGCTAAAAATATTCCTTATGGCTTTATCGTCTGACCCTCTAAGAGGAAACGTCAGAATGATAAATTAAAAACTAAGAAAATCGAATGAGATTTTTTTAGTTTTTAACTTATCATTCTGACGTTTCTCTCTTAGAGGGTCAGACGATAAAGCCATAAGGAAAATTTTAGCAAGTTTCTTTTTTTTCCCACCCGCCCGTTTCATTGATTGAAAAATGTTTCCTCTGATATATATATATATATATATATATATATATATATATATATATATATATATATATATATATATATATATATATATATATATATCACTCATTTATTTGTAAGCGGCTCCTGCGTTCGTACGCAGTCACGTACTGCTACATGCTAGAGAAACGCAATAATATGTTAGGATCCATTAAGACGATTGTACTCTTACATACTCCGTTAGTATCAGACTAGAGCGGCGACAGTGGTGAGGGTACTGGTGGACTGTGTGCTCTCAATGTTCTTCTAAAGTCTAAGCTTTTAAACCATCCATCTTAGGAAAAGCACGACAAGCTCACGGCATACAACTTCCGACCGTGTTTATTACGTGCATCACACGTACTGAACCGAGACTTGCTGCTCGATTCAACATTACATGCCCAATAAAAATCACACTCAGTGTAAAGCAATGGCTATCATTCTTGTTTGTCTTTGCAGTTGGTTCAATATTAAAGATGGGTCGCTTAAAGACAGTTTTGGAGTTAAATGTCTTAATTCACTAATAAAGTAATTTTAACCTCTTAATTGACACGTCATATGGACAGTGGTAAAGCATTAGTTTTCGAAACCTCTAGTCATATCTCTTGAATCTCTTGGTGTAATATTTATCATATTACATGATAATAGCTAAATAAATAGAATATATATATATATATATATATATATATATATATATATATACATACATATATATATATATATATATATATATATATATATATATATATATATATATATATGTTGAATTAAATTAACAATAATTGAATTATCGTTTACTAATAATCTATCGTGATAATATTAAGCTCAATATATTGAATAGAGCAATCAATTCTAGAGATGAAAAATGAGAATAAAAAATTGTAAAGATACAATATTTATTAGAACATCAAAAGTTCAGATGAAGCTCCTTGCTCTGAACGTTTGATTTTTAATAAATATTGTAAATATTGTATCTTTACAATTTTTTATTCTCATCTTTTATCTCTAGAATATATATATATATATATATATATATATATATATATATATATATATATATATATATAGAGAGAGAGAGAGAGAGAGAGAGAGAGATAGAAGAAAAAAGAGTGATAAATATGCGACGATTGTCCAAATTTATTTCAAATTTCAATTGTTCAATGCAAGGTGTATTCAGTAATAAACTAGTGTTTATTATTTCCTTAAGCCAAGGCTTTTCAAAAATCGAGATCTTATCATCAGAGGAGAAATACAGATTAATAATATGAAAAAGATTATTTAAAAAATTATTATTAAAAAACGCAGTGAATGAAAAGAAAAGTTCCGTAAAAAAGATATGCGGTTTGTCCGGGTGGTAAATTTCCGTTGAAGTAAATAAATCTAATTTAATTTTAAACTGTAATTGCTAATTGTTACCATGTTACTGCTCACTCACCATTTAAACTATAAATTATAACACTGACACTGCACTTAAGTTTTAATTGAACTAACCCAATTCCACCCCCTATTACTTATAATCGAAACAAATTGTTTCAAAGAATCTATCCGGATCCCTTATACTGTTCCCCTCTCCTAAATTTTTAATATAACTGAGTAGGACAGGCTTGATCTGTAATATTACTAACTTTTTTTCCTTAATTTATTTTCTCCCTTTTCTCCTTTGTCATTTAATTTCCCTTCTAATTATTCATCTAACCCTTAATTTGGTTTTAAAATAATTTTTTTAAATTAACTATTCTCTAGTTCCTTTTAAATTTTAATTTTTAATTTTTAATTTTTAATTATTCTCACATACCTCTATTTATTTTACCATGCTTTTAACTAATTCTGTTTTAACCCTTTTTAAATCCCTAGAAACCCTAACTAGTAACTACAATTTACTTTGCTTTTAGTCGCCTTACTTGTTACCTTTGAAATGTTAGAAGCTCACTCATTGGAATTCTATTTTTAGAATCGGCAATCTCTATACTTCATTCCCGCTTCAGATTAATCCCACCCTCAAAAACCTATATCTTAACCTTGACTATATCGCCGGCCCACACCCTCAACCACCCTGTCACTTTAACTTCATCCCCGTATCCAACCCTTTTCTCTTTTTTCTTTTTTCTTCCTTTTTATTTCTTCCCAACTCATACAGCGGCTATTTAAACAATTCCGAACCTCATGACCCCTCGCGCTTTAAACCCTCCCCCCTTACCCCAAATTTACCGTTTTGTTTCATTTAGATTTAAACCTCTCTGAACGAAATGTCATCTGCCTTTTTGGGTCCAGGAAGTATATCAATAATGGCCAGTCTTTATCTTTTCAACCCCTTTTAAGTGCGTTTGGATTTACTTGTAATTTTGAGCACTCTCTCCACACTGCTCCTACGCAAAGAGTTTTTTCACGTTCTACAATTCATCGGACTTCCTTTCAACGGAAATTTACCACCCGGACAAACCGCATATCTTTTTTACGGAACTTTTCTTTTCATTCACTCCGTTTTTTTAATAATAATTTTCTAAATAATAATTTTCATATTTTTCAAATATAGAGTTTATGTTACAGACACGAATACTTCTCTCACATAAAAATAGAGTTGATGTTACAGACATGAATAATTCTTTCACATAAAAATAGAGTTTATGTTACAGACATGAATAATTCTTTCACATAAAAATAGAGTTTATGTTACAGATACGAATAATTATCTCACATAAAAATAGAGTTTATGTTACTGACACGAATAATTATCTCATATGAAATAGAGTTTATGTTACAGATTCGTATAATCATCTCACATAAAATAGAGTTTATGTTACAGATTCGTATAATCATCTCACATAAAACAGAGTTTATGTTACAGATTCGTATAATCATCTCACATAAAATAGAGTTTATGTTACAGATTCGTATAATCATCTCACATAAAATAGAGTTTATGTTACAGATTCGTATAATCATCTCACATAAAATAGAGTTTATGTTACATATATCTATAAACGTTACATTCAAATCTATATAATACTAAAACACTAATAATCTTTCTTGTTGGCGTACGTATTTTCAAATTGAATATTTTATATGACGGATGGTAGTGCGAATAAGACGGGAGTGTTGGGGGAATAGGACTAAATAACTATAGAAGTCGCTTGAGGAGTCAAATATAGCGATGAGTAGTAGCCGCAGAAACGTATCAGAAGGAGAGTAAATAAAAAATATTCCTTTACAAAATGTATTATCAGCTTGTTTCCTAGACTCTACATCATTAATGCCATCTCATAAAAGAAAGTAACGATTTTTTTATTTATCAAATTATTTAAGTAAATAATTTTGTCGCTTGTAAATATATAGAAGCATATTAAGGGAATTGTGCTTTCAAATGCGAAAAAACTGTTGAAAATTAAAAATCTTTGCAATTTTGGTAAAAGTTTCCAGAAATTGGAAATGTATCGAGTAAAGATAACAATTTGATTAAAAAGTCTATTTTTTCTTCAAAAAACCCAAATTTATAAACTATCTCTGCGTTGAATACATTCTTTGTTTTAAGAATACAGGGACAAAAAAATATAAAACTATCGAGATAGCCTTTCTTTTCTTCTTTGTTTTTTGTGCGATAAAGAAGGTCTTGGCCACCATCTTTATCGATTCAGATGCAAAAGACGTTTGAATCGAATTTTTGAAGTTTATGTCCACATTTCTGCGTTTATAAAAAAATGAATCGATAACATTATTTATTCATATTTCATAAAAATAACACAATTCCATTTTTTTAATTTAGGAAAGTAAACATTTTCACGTTGAAAATAGACATTTCTCATGGGATGAAAATCTTCTTTTGTTAAATTCGTAATGATTTTTCTTTGAGAGAAATAGATAAAAAATCTGTTTCCTTTGAGAATTTTCTGAAATGCAGAAATGTTAATCTTTTATATACCATATATACATATGCGTGTGTATATATCGTATATATTATACACACATATAGATATTAAAGGTTTGAAATGTTTTGTTCCGAGTCGGATTAGGGTTAGTCGTAGTATCGCGCGAAACTTGTTGGATTAGGGTTAGGGTTAGGGTCAGGGTTAGGGTTAGGGTTAGGGTTAGGGTGAGGGTTAGAGTTAGGGTTAGGGTTAGGGGTAGCATCGCGCGAAACTTGTGTGGTTAGAGTTAAGGTTAGGGTTTGGGTAAGAGTTAGGGTTAGGGTTAGGGTGAGGGTTAGAGTTAGGGTTAGGGTAAGGGTTATGGTTAGGGTAAGAGTTAGGGTAAGAGTTAGGGTTAGGGTTAGAGTTAGGGGTAGGGTTAGGTTTTAGGGTTAGGTTCTAGGGTTAGCGTTAGGGTTAGGGTTAGGTTAAGGTCATGGATCAGGGTTAGGGTTAGTCGTAGCATCGCGCAAAACTTGTTGTTTCCTTCGAAAATGTATGAATGTATCAGTAATAACTACATTAAAAACAGATGTAGGTACTCTTATAGATGGCGCACCATGTTTTCGTGACTTCGCGCCGTCAACGTTCGGGCAGTTTACGGAAACGCCCGAGAGTTGTCGAAGCGAAAACTGCCAAACGGTAAATTGAAGACTGACAGCCGATAAATTACGACCAAGGAAATAAAACTAAAATACATATATAACAATAATAAACGTACAAACCTTAACTAAACAACTGTTATTAATTATTTATGTTTGTTTTTTTTTTTTGTCAAAAGAACCATTGTTAATCAAATGTTTTTAAATAAAATGTTTTTTGTTTGTGCACCGGAAAGTTTCAAATGATGATTTTGTTTGATTGTTTGATTGTTTCATCAAAAGATGATTTTGTTTGATTGTTTGATTGTTTCATCAAATGATGATTTTGTTTGATTGTTTGATTGTTTCATCAAATGATGTTTTTGTTTGATTGTTTGATTGTTTCATCAAATGATGATTTTGTTTGATTGTTTGATTGTTTCATCAAAAGATGATTTTGTTTGATTGTTTGATTGTTTCATCAAATGATGATTTTGTTTGATTGTTTGATTGTTTCATCAAATGATGATTTTGTTTGATTGTTTGATTGTTTCATCAAAAGATGATTTTGTTTGATTGTTTGATTGTTTCATCAAATGATGATTTTGTTTGATTGTTTGATTGTTTCATCAAATGATGATTTTGTTTGATTGTTTGATTGTTTCATCAAATGATGATTTTGTTTGATTGTTTGATTGTTTCATCAAAAGATGATTTTGTTTGATTGTTTGATTGTTTCATCAAATGATGATTTTGTTTGATTGTTTGATTGTTTCATCAAATGATGATTTTGTTTGATTGTTTGATTGTTTCATCAAAAGATGATTTTGTTTGATTGTTTGATTGTTTCATCAAATGATGATTTTGTTTGATTGTTTGATTGTTTCATCAAATGATGTTTTTGTTTGATTGTTTGATTGTTTCATCAAATGATGATTTTGTTTGATTGTTTGATTGTTTCATCAAAAGATGATTTTGTTTGATTGTTTGATTGTTTCATCAAATGATGATTTTGTTTGATTGTTTGATTGTTTCATCAAATGATGTTTTTGTTTGATTGTTTGATTGTTTCATCAAATGATGATTTTGTTTGATTGTTTGATTGTTTCATCAAAAGATGATTTTGTTTGATTGTTTGATTGTTTCATCAAATGATGATTTTGTTTGATTGTTTGATTGTTTCATCAAATGATGATTTTGTTTGATTGTTTGATTGTTTCATCAAAAGATGATTTTGTTTGATTGTTTGATTGTTTCATCAAATGATGATTTTGTTTGATTTTTTGATTGTTTCATCAAATGATGTTTTTGTGTGATTGTTTGATTGTTTCATCAAATGATGATTTTGTTTGATTGTTTGATTGTTTCATCAAAAGATGATTTTGTTTGATTGTTTGATTGTTTCATCAAATGATGATTTTGTTTGATTGTTTGATTGTTTCATCAAATGATGATTTTGTTTGATTGTTTGATTGTTTCATCAAAAGATGATTTTGTTTGATTGTTTGATTGTTTCATCAAATGATGATTTTGTTTGATTGTTTGATTGTTTCATCAAATGATGATTTTGTTTGATTTGTTAAGCTAATGTTATTGTTTTTTTAGTTTTTTTCCAATTTTTTTTTTACATTTTTTGTCACCTTTTTTTGTTATTATAAACATGGCAACAACTGTTTTTTAGCAAATTTTTGTGGTTTTCTTTTCTTTTCTCGACGAAAACAAACTGTTTATAAGCATATGTTTTTTGGTTAATAGTTTCGTCCACTCTCGGGCGCTTCCGAGACATGTCTGAATGTTGACGACGTGAAATCACGGAAACATGGTGAATCATCTATAAGAGTACCCAGACGTGAATGGATCTCTGGCGGCTTGCAAGTAGCAGTGGTACAGTGGGTACCAACAAGTTGTAGCATGCTGATTAATACGAATTTTATTTTACTCTTTAGTGTTGGCTTTTAATACTATTGCTGCGTTTACATCATTGTGTCATGAATAAATAAAAATAAAGTTGCTGCAATCGTTACAGAAACATTAACGTTCACTTCTTGACTAAGGGCTTGCTGTTATGAAGTCAAAGCTCTTTATTTATACTTTCAAACGGACTAATTTAAGAAAAAAAACTGATGGAACATAGAGGAAATGTATTCAACTTGATCTTTGTTCCAAATAATTGACTAGTGGGAAGAGAGATAGAGAGAGAGAGTCATTGTTTAATCCTATTTTTCAGGTCACATAATTTTTTATGTTTACGTGTTGCCTGCGCTCAAACAGACTCTCTTCTCTTTTACACTCTCTCTTTGATTCACAGGTAACATGAATTGGAACAAATACATTGAAGACATTGCCAAGGCTGCTGCAAAGAAGGTGGGTTTCCTCTGTAGCGTTGCTTCTTTGTTGTTATTTTGTTTCCATTAGTGTCCGGCTTGCGGGGTAACGGCTTCACATACATAAAAATTCAAGTAGGAACACAGAAATAAATAAGAGAGACAAACAGTTGATGTGTGCGCCCCGGTCGCTTCCTTCGTAAGAGGTCGACTGACACGTAAGCATTTATTTATATAGCATGAGAAATATACAAGGGAAATAACTACAGATAATTACAGAATGACTAATGTAAGGGAGGTAATTAGGATACTATTTGGATTCGCGTATCTCGGGTGTAAACATTGTTGCCGTTTCCAAATGCACGACACTACACCCTCTACCGTGCTAGTAAACTTCTCATACCTGACGTTATGCTATATCTCTACAAAGCCACCATTCGTCCATGCATGGAGTATTGTTGCCACATCTGGGCTGGTGCACCAACCACTAGTCTCTCCCTCTGAAACAAGTCCCCCAAAAGAGTCGCAACTTAATAGGCCCCTCACTATCCACCAAGCTCCAGCCCCTGTCACATCGCCGTAATGTTACATCCTTGTGCCTGTTTTACAAGTACTTCAATGGATAGTGCTCTGATGAACTTGCTGCTCTAGTGCCCCCTCCCCCTCGACGTAAATACACTCGACCATTCCGAAAATCAGCTAAGTCACACCCTTTTCATTGTAGAGGTCCCCAGATGCCTGAGAGCCTTATCTTCAATAGTTTTTTTTCGTGTTGCGGCCTCTGGAATTCCCTCCCTGTTCCCTGTTTTCCGACTGTACCGACATGCAAAAAATCAAAACTAATGTAAACAGACATCTCGTCGAACAGATCCCATCTTAGGATGACCCTCGAAACGTTTTGTTTTCTTCGAAAATTTATGAATGTATCAGTAGTAACCACATTACAAACAGATGTGAATGTATCTCTGGTGGCTTGTAGGTTATAGTGGTGCAGTTGGTACCGAGGCTGACTGACGACAATAGTGGGCCATGTTGAAACTAAGTTAGTTCTGTAGAACCAATTTGACTTATGGATGTTAGCAAACTTCACGTTTTTTCTACTGAAAATCGCTGATTCGAAAAGGAATCGCGGAAACCAATGTCAATAACAGAATCAAAAATGTCAAAAAAGTTGTACCATGCTAATGAATACGAATTTTTTTACTCTGTAGTGCTGGCCTTTAATACTATAGTTGAGTTTATACCTTGTGTCATACATAAATAAAAAGGAAGTTGCTGCAATCGTTACAGATTGTATTCATACCTTGGAAGCGGAATGCTCTCTCTGTATGCGTTCCACTTGATCATTCTTGACTAAGGGCTTGCTATCATGAAGTCAAAGCTCTTTATTTATACTTATAAAAGAACTAATTCAAGAAAAACACTGATGGAACATAGAGGAAATGTATTCAACTTGATCTTTGTTCCAAATAATTGACCTGTGGGAAGAGAGAGAGAGAGAGAGAGAGAGAGAGAGAGAGAGAGAGAGAGAGAAAGAGAGAGAGAGGGAGGGGGGAGAAAAGAAAGAGGGGGAGAAGGAGAAAGAGCATCACTTTTTAATCCTATATTTTCAGGTCACATAATTTTTTACGTTCACGTGTTGCCCCCGCTCAAACGGAATCTTTTCTTCTCTCACACCCCATCTCTTTGATTCACAGGTAACATGATTTTGAATAAATACGTTGAAGACATTGCCAGCAGCAAAGAAGGTGGACTCCATCTACCGTGCTAGTAAACTAGTAAACTTCTCATACCTGACATTATCTTATATTTCTATAAAGCCATCATCCGCCCATACATGGAGTATTGTTGCCACCTCTTGGCTGGTGCATCATCCACTTGTCTTTCACTCTTAGACAAGGTAAAAAAAGAGTCGCCAACTTAATAGGTCCCTTACTATCCACCAAGCTCCAGCCCCTGTCCCATCACCGCGATGTTGCAATCTTTGCGCTTGTTTTACAAGTACTTCAATGGGATGTTCTCCGATGAACTTGCTGCTCTGGTGCCCACTGGACGTAATCACACTCGATCAATAATCATCTAAGTCCCATCCGTTCGTCCTTTCTTCCACCATCTAATACATATAATGTACAAAGAAGCAAAGTTATCAGAGTTGTATTATTATATTGATACAAAAAAGATGTGAACTGTTACGTCACAAACTGATCTCGGCTTAAATTGTTTTAATCAGGAAAAAGTGATTGTTGCAAATCCACTTAAATATAAAAACATAAAAAGACAAAATGCAAAATTATATCTGTCTCTTTCTCTTTACTCTCTCAGGTTACAGAGTATAACTAATTTGGTTTATAATAAACTATTTCAATATTTGTTATTATTTTTCGTTATTACCTTGACAGTTGATAAACAACCCCCCCCCACACATATATATATATATATATATGGGAAGAGAATGGTGAAGGTAATCCGACGTGATGGGAAAATGAAAAAGGAAAACCAAAAAATGGATGTTTTTTATGTGTACATCAACGTTTCGTCTTTATTTATAAGACTTCATCAGGATGATAATATAGAGAAAAAATGTCATGCAAGTACAGATACATGTAGAGTAGACATATTGGGAAGAAAAATAAAATAAAATAATGGCCACTACTGGGTGGACGTCCGTACTTGTTGGAGAATAAAAATGAATGTTGAAAAAGAGTGGGGAAAAATGGAAAGATAGGGGTGAGCAAGGACTACTGTGGCTGGTGGTAAGAGAAAGAGGTGGGGGATGAGCAGGGGTAAAGTGGATGGCAAAGAGGGAGTGGAGGAGAGGGAGGAGGGAGGTGTTTGACCAGATGGCTGCGGTCAAGATTGAAGGGGAAAAGTAAGTTGGAATGTTTGTGTATGGGGGGTGTATGCAGGGAAAGGAGGATGGGTAGAGAAGGAGGGGGGGGGGGCTGTGATTTTGGTGGATGGGTGAAAGTTATGGTCTTAGAGAGCGTTTTGAGAAAATGAGGGAATTTAAGAAGGGGGGAAATAGTTGAGAGGGGGAATGGATGAGGAGGAGAGGGAGGATTTGTTGTGATAGGGTGTGAAATATTTGAAATATTTGGAAAATGATAGCAATGAGTGAGGGAGTGGAGGGGTGGCGGAGGGCGGTGATTGAAAGTGTGGGTATGGAATATTTGAAATATTTGGAACATGAGAAAGTTTATTTGGACTGCAGTGTTAGAAATGTGAGGGAAAAACGGAAAAAGTAAGGAGAAAATGAAGATTCAAGGAGAAAAAGGAAGGGTGTGAGTAAATGGAACAGTGTCATAAAGGTTAGAGATGAAAATAAAAGTTCCCCCTCTTTCTCTCTCTCTCTCTCTATATATATATATATATAAAACGTAAAGAAAGAGGCAAAATGCCTTCAAAACCATTGTTAGATGCATATATATTTTATTAAAATCAAAACAAATATTTTCATTTTGACTTTTTTTTTACTAATATATCACTCAGAGTTTTAAACAAATATAAGGTATTTACTTTATTTTTTATGTATACGTAAGAATTCTTCTTGGTGATGATGAAAGATTGGCGTCCGGGTGTTGTGTGGACAAACGATGAAAAGGTGTATCTTTTTAAATCTGAACGTACACCGCGAATGGCTCGCAAGTAGATATAAATTTGGCTAAGTTCATTTCATAATATATACGCATCTAACAAATTGTTTTTGAAGGTATTTTGCCTCTTTCTTTATGTTTTAAATTTCATTGATGCTTGAAAAAAATGAACTTTCCCAAATTTATATCTACTTGCGAGCCATTCGCATTTTTATGTTCAGATTTAAAAAGATACATTTTTTCTACCGTTTGTCCATACAACACCCGGACGCCAATCTTTCATCACCACCATAAAGGATTCTTACGTATACATAAAAAACTAATAAGGTAAAAATCTTATATTTGTTTAAAACTCTGATGATGCTCGTTATATTGAATGAAATATTAGTAAAAAAAATGTTAAAATGAAGATATTTGTTTTAATTTTAATAAAATAATATGAGCATCTAACAAATGTTTTTTTAAGACATGTTGCCTCTTTCTTTGCGTTTTAAATTTTATTGATGCTTAAAAAAATGAACTTTCCTAAATATATATATATATATATATATATATATATATATATATATATATATATATATATATATATATGTTAATAGCGCCAGACAAGGCATGAAGCCACTTGATGTAAGCAGCTAAAAGAAAATACTACTTCAAGGTTAAAAACTAGTTAATGCTAGATACATAGACCCAGAAAACAGCAAATTCTTCTCTCTTTGTCAGAAACATCGCTCATAGAATGTGAGGACTAAATGACAAACTAATATATATATACTAATATATATATATATACATATATATATATATATATATATATATATATATATAAAGAGAGAGAGAGAGAAAGAGAAAGAGAGAGAGGGGACTAAAGTAATAGACACCATATAAAATAAGCGGGAGCTCAACCCACATACAATGAGAGAGGGTGAGAGTAATATATAGAAAGCTATTAAAAGAGGTTTCACTTGGTGAGATAATTGCAAATTAAAGGGTAACTAGAAGAATTAAAATGGTAGTCTTTCAATTTAAACTCAATCCCAAAATCGAGGATTATTTAAGAAGGTAACCCCTAAAGAAACGAACGTTTATCAACTCAGCTATATTATAATAACAGATTCACAGAATGTTTGGTTTGCAGTTTCTGTACAATATGTAAATAGGATGTCTTTTTGTGCTATTTTTCGAAACAAATACTGTGGAAATTAGAGAGAAGGTATACTTGAAATAGTTAAGAGAGTAGAAAGTAGACCTAATAGACTAGGGGTTACTTCCGACAGCCTCGTAACTCTCGCTTCTCTTATGTTGTCCTTTAGTCCTCACATTCCATGAGCGATGTTTCTGACAAAGGGGGAATAATTGCTGTTTTCTGGGTCGAAATCTATCCACTTAACACTTATTGTTAGATAGTTTTTAATCTTGAAGTAGTATGTGTTTTTAGCTATTTACATCAAGTGGCTTCATGCCGTGTCTGGAGTGATTTACATAAAATAAAGTTAGTTAAAAAAGTTTATAGGACACGAACGTAGAATACATGGGAGCGTCTTCCCGATGTTTTATTAGATAGGAATATTATAATAAAATCTAACGCAACTTTTAACGCAACTCGCCGGCCGGTCTGTGATTGTGTGTTAATTAATTAATTTGTTGTAAGAAATCGGAAATCCCAAATCTCAATTTTCTCTTTCTATTCTTTTGTTAGATGCGTCCTCAGAGGCTTTCTCCACCGGTCGGTTGGTTTGTCACGCTTAAGCTTGAAATACCAATTTCATCGCAAAATGTGCAGATTTAATGAAGTCACGTTATTTGAGATACGTCCAAGTATCTCTATAATATCGTCCATCTGGTATACTTCAGTTTAAAATTGCATTTTTCGTTGGTCTGTCACGCTTAAGTTTGAAATAGAATTTTCGTCAGTCTGTCATACTTAAGCTTGAAATAACATTTCCACCGTCTTGTATACTTCAGTTTGAAATAGTATTTTTCGTTGGTCTGTCACGCGTAAGTTTGAAATAGAATTTTCGTCAGTCTGTCATACTTAAGCTTGAAATAACATTTCCACCGTCTTGTATATTTCAGTTTGAAATAGTATTTTTCAGCGGTCTGTCACGCGTAAGTTTGAAATAGAATTTTCGTCAGTCTGTCATGCTTAAGTTTGAAATAGAATTTTCGTTGGTCTGCCATGCTTAAGTTTGAAATAGAATTTTCGTTGGTCTGTCATACTTAAGTTTGAAATAACATTTCCACCGTCTCGTATACTTCAGTTTGAAATAGTATTTTTCAGCGGTCTGTCATGCTAAAGTTTGAAATAGAATTTTCGTTGGTCTGTCATGCTTAAGTTTGAAATAACATTTTCACCGTCTTGTATACTTCAGTTTGAAATAGTATTTTTCAGCGGTCTGTCATGCTTAAGTTTGAAATAGAATTTTCGTTGGTCTGTCATGCTTAAGTTTGAAATAACATTTCCACCGTCTTGTATACTTCAGTTTGAAATAGTATTTTTCAGCGGTCTGTCACGCTTAAGTTTGAAATAGAATTTTCGTTGGTCTTTCATGCTTAAGTTTGAAAAAGAATTTTCGTTGGTCTGCCATGCTAAAGTTTGAAATAGAATTTTCGTTGGTCTGTCATACTTAAGTTTGAAATAACATTTCCACCGTCTTGTATACTTCAGTTTGAAATAGTATTTTTCAGCGGTCTGTCATGTTTAAGTTTGAAATAGAATTTTCGTCGGTCTGTCATACTTAAGTTTGAAATAACATTTTCACCGTCTTGTATACTTCAGTTTGAAATAGTATTTTTCGTTGGTCTGTCATGCTTAAGTTTGAAATAGAATTTTCGTCGGTCTGTCATACTTAAGTTTGAAATAACATTTTCACCGTCTTGTATACTTCAGTTTGAAATAGTATTTTTCAGCGGTCTGTCACGCTTAAGTTTGAAATAGAATTTTCGTTAGTCTGTCATGCTTAAGTTTGAAATAACATTTTTACCGTCTTGTATACTTCAGTTTGAAATAGTATTTTTCAGCGGTCTGTCACGCTTAAGTTTGAAATAGAATTTCCGTTGGTCTGTAACAAATCAGTTTTAAATAACATTTTTGTCAGTCTGTCATACTTATGTTTGAAATAGCATTTTCTTTGGTCTGTCACAGTTAAGTTTGAAATAACATTTTCTTTGGTCTGTCATGCTTAAGTGTGAAATAGCATTTTGAATTATCTGTCACGTGCAATCATAAAAAAAAACCCGAAAGTTGTTCTATGCTATAAAACAGTGAACGTGGAGATGAAAATGACGTCAGTCGACGCACCATGGAACGAATATCAAAAAACATAGAAACAACATTTTCTTCTTAGATTCAACTGTGTTTTATATCACCTTTTCCTATTTACGATTTATGAAAAGTCCTTTTTTCAAAGGAAGTCAGAAAATAACTTCACTTTACACTTCACGAATTGGCTTTCATAAGGTGCTCGATATATTTTTTCTCTAATAACTAAAAAGCCACAACATTGTAATGACACAGACTTGATGGGCAATTAGAGTAGCGATTTAAAAGGTGTTTAGAGTTGAAAAGGTAATGGTTATTGCGAAATATCCTTTCACATAGAGAGATTTCTACTGACATATTGGAAATCTTCCCTGGCATGACCCTGATTGCTTGATTGTTCTTGTCCTTCGTCCAAATTTGGAGGAAAAAATCATGGTCTTCTGCCAGATTCGATATACCTGAATCAATTAAATTGAAACTAAAAGATTTCATTCGGCAAACTATAAATTGAACAATATATATATATATATATATATATATATATATATATATATATATATATATATATGTGTGTGTATCGAGGCAGCATTTTTTTCTTAAGACACGTATTATTAAAAGTAACCGACAATTCTTGTCTGGATATTTTCGTATTGATCCCTTCAATTTTCCGGATTAAAGTCTTAATCTCGGAAAAAAATTGGCTGATGAAACTGCCGTAATTAACGTTTTGGTCCAGAGTACTTTCTGACCCATCTGGGTCCATCTTCAGTGGAGTAATGTCAAACACGTAAAGACCTGGAGTAAGATTTATAATTAATTATGGCGGGAAAAATTTAAATAAAACTATATTTATTAAGTATTATAAGCATTTAAGTATATTAGTACTAGTGTTAAAATTAATCTTGTTAATAGCCGGTTTTGTGTTTTAATTAGTAAAGCTTCTAGTATGTGGAGTTTTTGTGTTAGTATTGTGTTCTAGGATTTTCGTATAAGTATTATTATTATTATTATTATTATTAACACTTTTATGTCAATATCGTCTGTGCAACACTTCAAAATCATCAGAAAATTTCACAAAGAGTAAAAAGTTCTTTGATTAAAATGTCTTGAAAAAACCCTACACTATACAGTGGTTTATTTTTGGGTGAAACCACATAAAAACAAATAAAAGAGCAAACTCACACGTGAGTGAATCTACTAGTACGTAATTTTTCTGATGATTTTGTAGTGTTGCAGAGACGATATTGACATAAAAATATTGTTTGGCTCGTGACAAATGAAACGGACCGGAAAAATATATATCTCACAGAAATGTTATGTTTTTTGGAAATTTAAAAAAAATAAAAATAATAAAATAAAAACATGGTTATTGGAATATAAAATGCACCTCACACACACACACACACACACACACACGCACGCACACACACACACATATATATATATATATATATACATATATATATATATATATATATATATATGAGAAAAGAAGGATGAAGGTAATCCGACGTAATGGGAAATGAAAAAGGAAAAACCAAAAAGGATGTTTTTTTTAATATTTTCATCAACGTTTCGTCTTTATTTGTAAGACTTCCTAAGGATGATAATTTTAAGAAAAATGTCATGCAAGTACGTTAAAATATTGGGTTGACATGATGGGTTGATGAGAAAAAGTAGTAGCCATTACTGAGTGCGCAGAATGAATTTAATGAAATTAATGAGTATGGTTCATTCAAACCCCCTTCATTTTTGCAAGTCTTTTCTAAAACCATGACATTACCCACACACCAAAATCACAGAGCCCCCTCCTCTTTCCACCACCTCTCCACTTTTTCACTAACAGCCATCCACATTATTTCCGTTCACCCCCACACCTCCACTTTTTCACTCAGAACCATCCTCATTTATTTCATTCCATGCTACTGACTTCACTAAGCCCGAACCACCTCGTGGTTTTGTTTTGATAGAAAAATCCAACAGAGTGCTCTATAATACACTAATAAGAGCCTAATATTTATTTATTTATTAATGTTACAGAAAATCAGATTAAAGCAACACTGTAGCACATGTATAAATATAAATAAAATAAATTGTTACATCGGTTATACTACCACAACACTTTCGCGGAGGTACTACTTACACTAGCTATATTTGAAAAGACCTAAAAACCATTATTGCCGCCTTCTAAATATAGACAAATTTTTAGCTAATAATAAAAAAATAATACAGTATGATACCAATATCAAAAGATTACAAAATATTTGAAGCCATATACATGATTACAAGACATTCCACAATTAATAATATTAATTGCGAAACTAGTGACAACATTTTAAAGTATCTATCGTAGTAATTAACATTGATAAATTCTTGGCCGTTAAACAATCATCCTTTTGAATATTTCACACGATTTTCACGTTATCTCGTTGGCATGCAACATCTCATCACTACATACGATATATTTAAGTCGTAGATTACTAGCCGTAAAAAAAGTTCAACAGTAAATATATAGTTGTAAACACTAGACTAACCCTGCATGATGATGATGCGATAAATGAAATGCAAACAGAAAGATAAATGGAACAAGAAACTTACGGAACTTTGATACATAAATATGATCGAAATACTTAATGGACTATTCGGAAAATTAAATTAAAATCCCATCAAACGAAAACAATCTGTGTTATTCAATAACATTTGCATATATATATATATATATATATATATATATATATATATATATATATATATATATATATATATATATATATATATATATATATATAGTACACGTATTGTATTAGTTTCTGTAGATGTAAATCCGTTGAAACTCCAGTGTTTATAAAAAGTGCTCAATAACAAGTAGAGCTGTTCTTAAGTATACATTATTTGTTACATATGTGCATACATGTTTCGGTTGTACTCTTCACAGAGAGTCAACCTCTTCAGACCATATATACATATATATATATATATATATATATATATATATATTGACACAACAAAGGAAACAAGATATAGGCCAATATATAGAAAACATAATAGAACAGGATATAGGAAGTAACACCAACAAGACCTTTGTTCGCGGGAAACCCAACGATTGGCTGAGAGAACAACAAAGAATCTGATTGGTTACCGAGCTAGCCGTGTATATAACAACACCCAGCAAAAATAACTCCATGCATTTTAGCCTGAAGATTCCCCCGGGGATGAAACGCGCGAGCCTTTGTGTAGCTTAATTGCCATGAATATATTTTTATAGCTTACCATATATATATATATATATATATATATATATATATATATATATATATATATATATATATATATATATATACTAGCAAAACCTACTTATTTAATATTCGATGCTTAAACTCCCAATTATCATTGCTGCTTTAGTAGAAGGATACATGAAAGCTGGGGAACATTTATAGGATATTTGGGCAATCCATTTATTTATGTAACTCGCATTCTCATAAGAAAGTAAATTCTCAAAAATAAAAATAAATATAAATTATTATTTATTATTTAGACATAAAAGAACATTGTCAAATATTAGGCGAGTAAACCCACTAGTATATAAAACGGTTAGTTGAGAATAACAGGAAATGAATGTTCAGTCTGGTTCAACTTGCGGAAGTAGAGGTTGGGATTGTTGGACTGTGGGAATTAATGGAGACGGATGTGACATCACTTGACCCAGGGAGAGAGGGAAAGGGATAAGGATAAGAGTTTAGTTCCTTGGAAGCACGCAACGTGTGAACACGAGAATTGAAGATGGGGTTTACAAAATATTATTGTTATTATCAATCTCTCTCTGTCCTCCATTCACCCCACCGATTATTGATTTGGTACTTTATTGCAGACTAGCTTGATGTCAGAATACCATACAGGCTTTTATTAAAAACCGTTTTATCTAACTTTGCAAGAAAACGAAATCAAATTCGATTTCTTAACCAGTCTGTTTTAGCGTCGTAATGTCGCGTATTTTACATATGAATAACGCGTATTTTACGTATGAATAACGCGTATTTTACGTATGAATAACGCGTATTTTGCGTATGAATAACGCGTATTTTACGTATGAATAACGCGTATTTTACGTATGAATAACCGTATTTTACGTATGAATTACGCGTATTTTACGTATGAATAACGCGTATTTTACGTATGAATAACGCGTATTTTACGTATGAATAACGCGTATTTTACGTATGAATAACGCGCTACATGGTTATCGGTTTTAATTATTTTTAGTTTGAGTGACCAAGCAGTGATACATTTTTTATGAAAGTCGCCCCAGACAAGGTATGAAGCCACTTGATGTTAAAAGCTAAAAAAATACTATTTAAAGGTAAAAAAGAAACTGACCAACGATAAGTGCTACATGGATAGATTATAACCTAGAAAACAGCAATTTTTCCCCCTTTGTCAGAAACATCGCTCATAGAATGTGAGGACTAAAGGACAAAATAAGGGTAGCGAGACTTACGAGCCTACGGAAAGTAAACCCAAGATCTACTTGCTACTCTCTTAACTATTTCAAGTATACCTTCTCTCTACCAACCACAACATTTTATTTCTACTCTCTTTAATGCAATTTGGTCTACGATCTGAAACCAGCAAGAATTAACTATACTATTCACTACCCCAAACTCTAACCCTAACCCTTACCCTAACCCTAACCCTAACGTTCGGCCTTCATACAACTCGACGCAAAACAAATCATCTCTCACCTTCGCAATTTAGGATAGTATCCAGGTCACGTGTCGTCCAAGTTCAATAATAATCGATCGTTTCTCCTCCACCCTAACTTACCCCACTAACGGATTCACGCATGCAATGGTGCCCGTTCGCTCCTCCCCGCGACCCCATCTTTTCTGCCACACCCACCGCTGGCTAGTTCGGATGTTGGATCAACGATACAGGAATATGATGTCTGTAGCCAAAGTTTGGCGATTGAATTCGGCTGGCTTCACAATGAACTTACTGCTCTCACCTACGTTTACAATTGGCCGTCGGCACTTTTGCTTCTTGCAAGAGATGCGGTGGGTGGTGTTGTATGCAGCTACTCTGCCAGAATCTAATTGCTGGAATATATAGACGTAGATTACAGTAGAATATATATATATATATATATATATATATATATATATATATATATATATATATATATATATATATATATATATATATATATATATACTTTTTAAGAGAAGCTCAATATATATAAATACTCTTACACTGAAAACGCACACGCATCTCTCTCTCTCTCTCTCTCTCTCTCTCTCTCTCTGTATATATATATATATATATATATATATATATATATGAAAAAATATGAAACCAAAAGTATATTTTAGTAGATAGAATTTATAGTGAAATGGTTTAAGCTCAATATACGAGATAGATGAATTATAAAGATAAATGAAAAACGTATATATATATATATATATATATATATATATATATATATATATATATATATATATATATATATATATATATATATATATATAAATGAAAGAAGAGCGATACACATGTACGAATAACAAATATATTTCAACTTCGATTGTTCAATGCAAGGTGTACTCGGTAAAAACATGTTGCATCTATGTAATTCCTCTGACAGTAAGATTTCAATCTTTGAAAAGCCTTGGCTCAAGAAAAGAATAAAAAACATGTTTATACCGAGTACACCGTGCATTGAACAATCGAAGTTGAAATAGATTTGTCATTCGTACATGTTTATCCCTCTTCTTTCATTTACACACACACACACACACACACACACACACATATATATTTATATATATATATATATATATATATATATATATATATATAGTAAGTTGTGAAAATATGTTCACGGCAAATGAGCTACACGGAGGCTTCCGCGTTTCATCCCTGTAGGGAATCGTCTGAGTAAAATGCATAGAGTTTGTGTTGCCAGGTGTTTTTATATATACACGTGGAGTTTAGTATAACTAGTTAACTAATCAGATGTTTTGTTATTCTCTTAGCCAATCGTTTGGCTTCTC